>OX123197.2:21864839-22222193 GCA_944739405.2 Euclidia mi
TACGTAGTAGAACTGTTAATTCGGACCAGACTGGGGCAATTAATGTCTGGGCGCTACAATAAATAGGACGTTGTGTTGGGCACATCATTTTATTTGTTTATATTATTATGCTGATGTATGACGACCGTGTGGACACGGACACATGAGGATAACTTATGTAAGGGACTCGCTGATTGTATACTACCGATTGAATGCTTCGAATCTGTGCGACATTTTTTGTTTGCCAATCTTTTAGGTAACCTAAATGTATACGTGTTTTAACCGGTATTTATCTGATTTTTGCCACATGTTTTCAGTCTTGTTTGTTGATAATTAAGAACCTTATTTTATTTGTTATACTAACTTGGGCTGGCACAAGCAGAATATGCACACTTACCTGGTGATAAACTTAATACCTTGGTCTTTATTTCGCCATTAAATTATTTTAGTATATATTACTTACCAACAGCACGAAGTCATAATAACGGGGCTGGGTCTAGCAAAAAATCCAACTAGGGTAGCTAAAAGGCTTAATAAATAAATGAACGATGAACCACAAGACACCAATACCTCTTCCTTCGAAGATACAGTCAAATCAATAGCAAACAAATAGGTACGACTGATCAACGACCGCCAGTACGGCTTTCGCCGCAGCAGGTCAACTGGTGATCTTTTAGTTTGCCTTACACATAGATGGGCGGAGGCAATTGAGAATAAAGGGGAGGTCGTAGTGGTCAGTTTGGACAAGGCGAAAGCCTTTGACAGGGTCTGGCTCGAGGCGCTTTTGTCGAAACTTTCTTGCTATGGGCTGCCTGAGAATTTGTGCAAATGGGTATCCAGCTTTCTTTCGGAGCGTAGCATTAAAGTCGTAGTTGACGGTTCATGCTCTGACCCCAGGCCCTTGAATGCTGCTGTCCCTCAGGGCTGTGTACTATCGCCAACACTATTGCATATCAATCATATGATACAAACCAGTGACATACATTGCTATGCAGATAATAGCACCGTAGACGCTCTGTACCCCGGTAGTGCTAAAATGTTTCAAGCACAAGTCATTGAGTGTCGGAACAAACTTGTGTCTTTAACGGAAACCACACTCGACCTGGTCTCCGATTGGGGTCATCGTAATCTGGTCACTTTTAACCCCAAAAAGATACAGGTTTGCGCGTTTAGCGCAAAAAAGACCCCCTTTGTCAAATCTCCAATATTTCAGAGCACTTGCCTTGATATTAAGACGGTCATAGAGATTCTCGGAGTCGAGATAATGCGAGACGTCCAATTTCGCGGTCATCTGGAGGATAAGGCTAAACTAGCCTCCAAAAAAATTGGGTGTCCTCAGTACAACATGAACATGCTTCACATCAGTGCAGCGTCTCTTGCTTTACAAAGCTCAAGTTAGGCCTCACATGGAGTACTGCTGCCATTTTTGGGCCGGGGCACCACAATACCAACTGCTTCTATTTGAACGCGTCCAACGTCGAGCGGCTCGAGTCATCGATGACGCGGTCCTTACAAACCGGCTCGACCATCTAGACCTGCGTAGAGATGTTGCGTCTCTCTGCTTTCTCTATCGTATGTATCATGGGGAGTGTCCTGAGGAGTTGTTTGGTCTGATACCCGCTGCAGAATTTCACCACCGTACAACTCGCCACAAATTAAAATTCCACCCTCACCACCTCGATGAGTGTCGTTCTTCTACCGTACGATTCACACGCCATTTCCTACCTCGTACGGCCAAACTGTGAAACCAGCTACCTGCAGCGGTATTTCCAAACCAGTTTGACATTGGAATCTTCAAGAAGCGAGCATATTCCTTCTTAAAAGGTAGGCAACGCACTTTTGATCCTTCGGGCATTGCAAGTGTCTATGGGCGGCGGTGATTACTTACCATCAGGTGACCCGCTTGTTCGTTTGTCTTCCTATACTATAAAAAAGAAAAAAGGTACATAAATCTATGTTGTCCTAGCCAACAGACAACAGCACACCATTTCCTAAAACGAAGCAAGCGTATTAGCTGGTAAAACACCGCAGACAGTTAGCCTATTACACAGAATCCTTCAACATGATAGCATTAAACAGGAGAGCTGATTTAACAGACGTGCGGACACATGCAAACAGCCTCGTTACGCCGCATCACGTTATAAAAGTTATCTGCTACTGCTACATGTGATATCTAAAGTCACAGGTAAGCAGTTCGATCGTATGGAGCGCGTTACAGGAACGCGTGGACATATTTCACAGTCATAACGGGCATTAAATATTCAGTCAGATCTATTTCCTTTTTACCTCAAATGATAAAACGAAACTTTTGTAGGGTCACAGTTTGTTCTCTGTCCATCCCTCTATTTATTTCTGAAACGACCGTTGTCTGAGAATGCATGGTAACTAAACTAAATTTTTTCTCACACTTGTCGTTATATTTTACATGTAGGTATAGTGTAGTTCCTTATTGATGTAAATTATCAAATTCCACGTCAATAAAAATATATGACCACTAATAAGGGCCTTTTAACGGATATCGCCTAAAATAATTAAAAGTTATGGGGTAATTTCCTTTGTCCTAGAATTATATAATTTAACAATGTCCTTCAGCACAAGTAACAGGGAAAAAAAACCGCATGTTGTCGATTTGTACATATACATACCACATAAAAAGTATCTCCTTACGAGTTTTTCTACCGGGTCAACTTTCGTGGTCACAACAATATAATTCTGAAAACTTAGTCATTTAACAATCCAAGAACTATTTGTTATGGACCATGTCACATTAAATTACAACGCCATATTATCAACTCTTTAAAATGTTTTTCATATCATCATCATCATCATATCAGCCTAACGACGTCCACTGCTGGACATAGGCCTCCCCCAAGGTTCTCCACACAGACCGGTCTTGAGCCGCCCGCATCCAACCGCCTCCCACGACCTTGACGAGATCGTCGGTCCACCTTGCGGGGGGCCTACCTCTGCTGCGTCGTCCGGTACGTTGCTGCCACTCCAGAACCTTTCTGCCCCAACGGCCATCGGTTCTTCGAGCTATGTGCCCTGCCCACTGCCACATCAGCTATAACCACAATATAAAAGTTTTTGGACATTATTCATGAGCTTTCATGCTACCCTTTAAATATCTATCTAAACAAGTAATATAATAATCCTTAACAGGCTGTATAAAATAAACCTTGCCATGTTTTCCTAAATATAAAACGATTTCTTTTTTGAAATTGGAATAACATGAACCTAGTCTGGCCTAGTCATGTTTTCTTAAAAACTGTGGAATAGGTATTTTAAAGCGGCATATCTTTTTTTTATTTTCTTATGAATAAGTTTAAATAAAAGAAGATTGTATTTTAATAACTATATTCACAAGTAACGCCGCATGACGTAGACACCGCGCACCCCTTCCGATGTTACGTAGCCATTTTTCTTCGACGTTTTCATATTTAAAAATGTTTCCTAAAGCTGTGAATACAATCTTTCAAATATACAGCGTAGGTATAAGGGAGTGACGGTCGATTAGGGAGGTATGTGATAATTTCTTATAATTTCATAACAATCATTTGTTAAAATATAATGTTACTTTAAAAGACAGACATACCCACATGGCGAAAAGTGCATCACTAGTATCACTGTCGCTAATCGAGCACTTATTTTTTTATAAATAGTGACCAAGAAGAACGATTTTTTCTTTTTTTACCACCGTTCTCACTGATTGTTATATTTCTTAAGATTAACATGTTTTACAACATTTGCTTTTATGTCAGAATAAAGCTCAATTTCTGAACAAAATATGATTCATTATACCGAAATCGTAAAATATGAAAACATTAGGATGCGGAACGTATGTAATCACGATACAAATGAATATATAATGTACCGAGGCCGTAAATAACATTCCGGTGATGGCCGTGCCGTAATATGAAAGGGAAGAGAACCGGCGCGGAGACGGAGCGGGCCCGGCGCGACCCGGCGCTGCCCGTCACCACTCCACAATACATTTTATAAATGGCCTCGAATGGACCGGCGCGGCCTCTCGCCCTCCTCAATTTAATAACATTTCCGGTATAAATAGCATCTCAGGCCTCGGCCCAGCGACGCTTTGTTCGTGCCACACGTTCCACACAAAATTGTATCTTTACCTTTTTAAATGTTCAGCGATGACCGAATTGAACGTGTTTCTACACCTTTCAAATACTCTTGTTTAGGATTTTCTTTTTATTTCTGTTTGGCACGTTATTTTGTAGTATTTCATTACACATGTACTGTAACTCTATGAGAGATGACATCTAATAAAAAGGCATTTTCGATAAAAAACAGACAGACAGTGTTAGTCGGATATTGTTAAAGTTACCGAATGAAACATGTCGGCACTGCTAATGTAAAGGCACAACACGCTCTCGCTGTGCCTACCTACTTATTGATTCTAAGTTTTTGTGTAGCAGGTAACTTTATAATATTAAAGTTGTTTTCAGTGTCTTAATGCTTCTGAGTTTACTTGGATAGCAACTAAAGCTGTTAAGGTAATTTATCTAGAAAGCAATAAAATATAACATAAGTTAGAACATTGCTGATGGAGGCAATAAACTTTTAGACTTCAACCTAATATACTGTACGTGTGTTTATAATGTAATTACTCGCATCGCGTCTCATTAGTCACAAAAGTAAACACAAGATTAAACTGTAGATTCGCTGACGACGTCCTTTAATTGCAGACTGAAATAGTTTTAAAACAAATAGTGTCCAGTGTCTATTGTTTGCGCTCTTTGTATGTGAAATGTCAACCCCCTGTCATCCCTTCGAGGTCACCCACACCCTAAGGAAATGAATTCAGAGCAAGTTTTTGTAGCGTGCACTAGCGTGTGCCCAGAGGAACGCAAGAACTAAGACATTAACACCAGATACTATTCGACACGACATCGTGTCATAACTAATTGTTATGTTGATTACGCTTTTTGTTCTAGATTATTCTAGGACCTTTATTACTGTCCGTATAACATTACTTGTTACTGTAAGAACCTTTATTAGAGTTATAAATACTACATGAGTATGGAGTACATAGTTAGCGCTAATACAATTGTTGCTTACTCTCACGTTCCAATTATATTTACAAATACAACGTGTAACGGAAATAACGCACATCCTTAGACACCCCAATTAGAAAACTTTGTTATAATCATAATACAGGCATTGAAATATTTTTTTTTATTAGCCTAAACATTGTTTTTTATCGAAAGTATAAACTTGATTATAAGTGAAATGCGTGGTCACTACAAACCTGCGCACGCACACAATCACACGAAACGTTTACTGTGGTAAACAAACGACAGCAAAATACGATACGGTCTATCATTTTTTAATATCGTTAGTGGCTATTGTGACTATCTTAATTTAAACATACCTAGTTAGCATTATTGATACCTACATTAGAAATTAAAGTAAAAGAGTATCAATGAGAGACTTAAAGAAGAACGGCGTGTTTAAAGTTGTGAATCATATTTTTTTACAATAATAGAATAACATAATGACTCACAGGCTTATTGTCACTTGTTTGGCGTCCTCTTTTTAAAATGGTGACACCAGGTGTCCACCACCTGGCTTAAATATTCCTTTAGTTCACTTAACACTTCAGTGTTTCTTTTCACTGTTTCAAAAGCAGCTGGTATCTTATTTTAACTCCCCGGCACTTGTTGTCTCGTCACAATCAACTAGTGGTTTAATAGGTAGGTATGTCCCCATAAAGCAAAAGTCCAGGGGTGTCAAGTCAGGCAACCTAGGAGGCTACTGAACAGGAACGCCGCGATCAATCCAGCGCTCCTTGTATTCGACATCACGATGATCTCAAACGTTCTACGTAAAATGCGCGGGGGTACTATCATGTTGATAATACACATTTTGTTAATAAACAAGTAAACTTGTTAAAATATTTTTTCACTACACTCACGGAGAATCTAGATAGATGACTAATTTTATTTATCTAAGCGCAACAATGGCCGCCCGGCCGGCGCTGTACCTACCAGCGCGGGCGACCGACGTGAGACACATCACGTCTCGCTCTTTCCCGCTGTTAATACGTAAGCGAAAGAAAGATGATAGATATTTTGGTGGTCAATTATATGTTATTGTCTTGTACCGACTGTTATTTTGTATTAATTTGTGCGTTCCTGTACGTGGAACCATTAAACAGATGCATTTAAAAAGAAGCCGTTCTACGTTGACTTAAGGTTTATTTTCGTATATTTCGACTTTTGAAAGCAATGAGTGACTATAACTTACGTTATTTTAATTATTTTAGGATTAAACAAAAATTATATTAAAAATGTCAGAAATGGATTCAGTAGCCGATTCTGAACAAAGTAATTTCAGGATGTGCATTAAACTTGTTACATCATACAAAATAAATTAGCGGGTCTTAATCGCGTACATTTAATTTATTTAAGGTATAAATACCTATTTTTTTCCGACGTTTCGCTCGTCTTGCACCGAGCGTGGTCGCGGAGAGACTGATGAGAGCTCAGCGCCGTCTTGTGGAAGTGCGGGTTTCGGCACATACCCTCAACGGATACAAGAAGAAGATACTCCGTCTAAAGAGGAAAGATCGTAGACCTGAAGTGAGCAGAGTGCCGGCTTACATGCCGTATCTAAAGGGAATAACGGACAAGGTTGGAACAGTACTCAAGAAATACTCCATCAACACTGTATACAGTCCGTTCTCTAAGATAGCACATAATCTGCGTACCCCAAAGGATGTCATTCCTCTCCAAACACCTGGCGTCTACAAAGTCGATTGCAGCTGCGGTAGTTCATATATCGGGCAGACTAAGCGTACAATCGCTGAAAGAGTAAAGGGACACATCGCAGCTGTGAAAAACCGACATATTAATAAGTCGGCTATAGCTGAGCATTTGTTGGAGTCTGGACCAAACCACTGGATAGAACTGCATCAACCACAAGTCTTATCCACCGATCGTCACTATTACTCCAGGATAGTACGTGAAGCGGTAGAAATCAAGAAATATAACAATTTCAACCGGGAGGATGGATATAGATTATCGGCTACTTGGAATCCAGTCATCAGCAAATGTAAACACCGCCGCAGTGATAAATCTCAACAGTGTGTAGACGTCATTAGTGTAGTGTGTCGGAGTACCGACAATGCGAACTTAAATAAAGACCAAGTGAGGGTATGTGCCGAAACCCGCACGTCCACAAGACGGCGCTGAGCTCTCATCAGTCTCTCCGCGACCACGCTCGGTGCAAGACGAGCGAAACGTCGGAAACAAATAGGTATTTATACCTTAAATAAATTAATTGTACGCGATTAAGACCCGCTAATTTATTTTGTATGATGTATACAAATCGCGAAAGTTTAAAATCGATAACTTGTTACATTTTGTATATTTATTAGTACGGTTCTTACCGTGTAATCAGCGCCTGTAGGAGTTACTTGAAGGAATAAAAATGTACAGTTATAGCCAAGCCCATTGAAAACGTAAATGAGAGCCAAGTTAAATATTAGAAATGTAAGTTAAGCTTTTTGTCTGCAAAAGAATGACTTTGCCAGCAAAAGAATAGAAACATTTAATAGTCTCAACTTCTGAGTAGAAAATACTAAAATGTTAGTTACAACAACATGTAATTCTAGCTCAAAATTTGACTCTACACCAGCAATCTTATAATACCCAAGACAATCAATAGTGACGACACCTAACAGATCTAGTTCTGTCAATAAGACAGCACTAGATCTTGAATCGCGCTATCAGTGTTTTAATATACTCGTGTATACAAGTTCTCAGTAACTTCAGTCGAAGCCGCGGTCCACTAAGCACGATGGTTTAGCCTTCCTTCACCTTACAAACATGTAAAGAACATATCAATATTTTATTTTCTTTTAGTCATGTATACTTGTAGCCAATTATTGGTATTGTTCTTAACTCTTCTACGCAGCAAGAATTGTATTAGATTTTACACTAGTGAAATGGTGTTCACGTATATAACAACAAACTATCAAAATTACGTATGTATGTCCAGCCTTGACCGCGGAGCTACAAACGCCCACGAGATAAATGAATTACATCGTGACTCCGTGAGATAACGCCTACAGCACACTGTGTGTAAAATGAGTTCGAACTCATTTTACAAATTCACGGCCGGGATGAGGTGGTATCGCGAGAACTAAGTGGGCGCGCGTTAGGAGCGTAAGCAGAGTGCGTGCTCTATTGGCCGCGTCCTGACTCAAATTGCTGTGTCTACATCAGAGATGAGCGACGAGGTGTACTGATGGCTGTGTTACTCCGCTCAGCTGGATGAGCGGAGTAACACAGCCATCAATACACCTCTTTACTTGTTTGACATAGGTCACTAACCACTTGACCCGTTGGCCTAGAGGTAAGTGGCCGAACTGAACCGAAGGCCGTAAGCTCGATTCCTAACCATGACACTAATCTTTGTGTAATAAGTATATGATTTCATTTATGTCTGGGGGTATTTATTTTTAATTGCATGTAGTACCTATTTAAATATGTTTATGAATTATCTGCTTGTCATAATACTACTGCCTAAGTTGGATTTAGAACGCTGACCGTAAATTAATCATCATCAGCCTGTCGTAGTCCACTGTTGGATATAGGACTCTCCAGTGATACACCACTGAGCTCAATTACCGCCTCTTTATCTCCAGCCGCTGCCAGCCACTTTGCGAATATCGTCACTCTACCTAGCTGTAGGGCGTCGTCCTACGTTTACTAGTGAAAATTGTTCCAGAATACTTTACCCTAGTCTGTATTAAATCAAGTTTCAAAAAGGCAATTGATTCCTTTGGTAGATATTGCCGCCCAGCACTCAGGCATCTGAAATCGGCCATCTCCATTGGATACGCAACTTCCAGCCACACATACACATTAACAGGCAGTCAGTCCACCGCTAACACTCCCTCTATTCAATTAGTGGGCGCATCCAGCCCCGCCATTAGTTTTAAGCGCTTTACCTAATTTGAACATGGATAAATAGCCTCTATTCGGCACTGAACCACGGGGTTGAACTGTGGAAAGATAGCGCTGTGTCGTGAAAACAATTACAGTATGATCGGGATGGCACCGCATATTTAAACAGACGTTTGTTTAGTGAAAGGATTTCTACCCTTGGTTTAATCCTTGTATCATGCAAATAGGTATTTGGTTTTGATAGGCAAGACAGGCAAGGAAGCAGAAGATAAAAATAGGAAGACATGAGGTCAGAAATATATTTGTAATATTGCCAGCCAGTAACTCCGGTTCAGAGATATAGCTACTTACTTCAACAGTAACATTTATTAGGATATTCCTTATAATAATGTTTTCAATACTTTTCGTTTATAAAAAAAATATCATGTAAAAAGGTAAACCTATTTTTGTACGATCGCAATATAATAATGAAAATATAGGCCGTTAACCGCAGGTGGCATTTAGTCAAAAAAAAGCCGTTCTACTTTTAGTTAATGTGCTGTCGCCGAGACCTACTGCTACCTACGCTTCCTATTTTCTCAGCGATTGTTAGAATAAAACACAAATAAAAAGTAATTTTCCTTTTTAATGTATTTAATGTGTTTTGGGATATATCTTTATTTTATTTTATTTTTGCGTCATAAGAAATAGCCCAGTGCGAAATTTTAGGAATTAACTACCATTCAGCTTTTTACAATATATGGCTAGCAACATGAACATGACGAAATCTGAAACATTCACGTTTTATTTTTATGACAATTTCGACTAATGTGCCCGGTAGATGGCAATAGGCTCGCCCCCTATTACATTGGGACTGAAACATAACTGGCGAAGGTGGGTACACCTCTGCCTACCCCTTCGGGGATAAAGGCGTGAAGTTATGTTATGTTGTTTCGACTAAACTAAAATTATATTTTTTAACCTCCGGCACAAAAAGAGAATGTTATAAGTTTGATTGCTCATGTGTCTGAACCGAATATGATGAATTATTTTACAGGTGTTTTTTTTTATAACTTAGTCACGCAATAAGGCAAGATTATTTTATATTCCTAACTTAAGGCGAGGTTGCAGTACAGTGCGTAGCTCGACCTCACCCCCCGCAAAAACAAAACCGCGGTGGCGTCAGCGAGTGAGCGGGGGGAGGGGAGGGGGCGTTTCGTGTGTGCGTGTGCCACAGCGCAGCGTAAAAAAAACCGTAGATGAGTTATGCGAACTTCAAAAGTGGCACATTAAAAACAGGCAAAATGTCTCATTTGGCTTTAGTCGCGTACGCACTGCGGTCGGAAGTGCTCGCTCTTTTACTCGCGTGTGTGTACGTTACATTTGAAAATGTCGTCGTGTGTAATGAGATTTTGCACAAACTATAGAAGGAAAATGACTAAAAGTTATGGAATCACTTCTCATTCATGAGTATTACAATATTACAACGTTTTATTTACAATTTATAATATATTCAGTATCACAAATAATAGAGTGAATAAAAAAAAATGTCATTTAGCGAGTGTAAAAGAGAAGCAGTATTGTGCGTGTTCAAAGACTAAAAAACAAAGTATCCAGATGGGACATTCGTAATAATAAAATACTGATGTGTGTTTTTGTCAAGTAATAAAAGTGATTTGAGGCTGAATCAACACAATATATTATTATTATAGAAATACAAAATCATACGTAAGTTACAAACATTGACGGATGATCAAAGTCCATTCACTTGTTCTTGTTTTTCTCCTTTTAGTATTAAACAACTAAGTAGATTGTACTGCACTGTTTTCGCTGCCGACCCACCGTACCCCTGGCAGTACCCCTGGGGGTATGGTGGGTCTTTCAAAGCTTAACCGTACTCTCAGATAATATTGTTGTGTAATTAGTTTATTAATTTCATTTCGTTAATTTCAAGTTCTACTATTTTGTGGGATCATTCCCAGTATAGTAGTAGTATTGAACAATTCTATGATAGAACTGTCCTAATTCTATTAGCACAACTTGATGAGGAGAACAGAACTAATGGGATAAGTAATAGGAAATGTCCCAGTCTAGTTCTATGTATGTTTTTACAAGGGTTAAATACCCTAGAACCACTGCGAAAGATCTACGGATCACTACGGTGTCACGACATCGCGCTCATATACCCGAATGAATATGTTTTGTAGACGTTCATTTGTTTAATGTGTAAAACAAATGAACGTCTACAAAACAAATGAACGTCTACAAAACAAATGACTTACAGAAAGTGATCAGCTATCGATAGTGATTGCAGAAAACAGGTGCATGCGATTTTCAACCTAATTGACATTAGTCAGAATTTATAATTTTATTACCCTAATATTGCCAGAAAGCGAGCAAAAACAAAAAAAAAGTTTGTCATGAAGTGTCAATAAGGTCGAAAATCGCATGCACCTGTTTTTTGCAATCACTATCGATAGCTGATCACTTTCTGGTAGTCATTTGTTTTGTAGACGTTCATTTGTTTTGTAGACGTTCATTTGTTTTGTAGACGTTCAATTATTTTGTAGACGTTCATTCGTATAATATATTCGTAACACATTTTTATACATACATATTTATTCGGATATGTGAGCGCGATGTTGTGACTTGTGACACTACCCTTGTAAAACATACATAGAACTAGTGGTTTTCCTATAACTGTTTCCCATTAGTTCTATTCTTCTCATCAAGTTGTGCTAATAGAACTAGTGGGAAAAAAGTATCACTAGTTCTACCATAGAACTGTTCAATAGAACTAGTGGGAATGATCCGACAGCGCAAGGATGATGATGATGACGGGTCTTCAACAGTACCACAGATTATACCTATAATATACAAAGCATTATAACCATTAGCAGTAATACCTAAACGTTTTATTCTCTAATTTATCTCCTTGTTGCACTATATCATCGTACTAGCGCTTGTCTTCGCTTGTCTAAAAATACAAAAACGTAAGTAGTAAGTCATTATCATACGAGAGATAACACTATTCAGTTTAATATCCACGTAGCACGTTGGTATAACACTACGAGCATTTCAGCCAGGAGTACGGTTAAGCTTTAAAAGACATACCATACCCCCAGGGGTATTGCCAGGGCTACGGTGGGTCTGCAGCACACAGTTTTTATATTAACGTACTGTTTTAGATTTCCATTGAATGAAATGAGAAGAATAAAATGTACTTTTTTAATAAATGTTATAAATAAATCACATCGACTTTTTATTTCCCTACCATAAATGAATTAATCAAATTTACTTTGAGGCGAATTGAATTTACTCAAGACAGACAAAGTGATCATGTCGCATCTGAGTCAAATTATTGTTTGTGAAACGGTCAGCATGATGTCACAATGCGCGTCGGTCCAGAGAGTATATGTTTATCTCAGAGAGTATATGTCTATCTAATTTCGCGCTTGCGATTAGATGTGCTATCTCACTTACACTTCGTATCTAATTCTTAGTGTGTCGTTTTGACATATTTATATTAGTGTGCGTACGCTTTTCGCGATGCGTGCCACTCGTAAGCTCCGTCATGTTACCTTGTCAGTAACCTGTCTACGGTTTCTTACTAGTATGTCTTTGGTTTGAACGATTGAGTTTGGAATACGAATTACTTTGTACTTTTGCGAAAACGTACATGCGGGGGTGGAGGGGGATTTTGCGGAGCAACGACGTACGTCCGCCCTCAATCACGCCTAGACTCAGGCACTGATGAACGGCCGGCGAGCGATATAATGCCACCATTTTGACTATTTTTTTTCTTGGAGAAAAATTATAACGAAATTACAAAATCTGTTTTTACCATTTATTTTAAAATAAAGAGCTGCTTCTATTGATAATACTTTCATATAAATTCATTATGGAATATCTAAGCAGTACACGTTTAAAATTGTGATTTAGTGCCATGTTTGACATTTTTTTTTATCGAGCCAATCATTCCAAATCGTGTTTCTATCTTTACGATTTACTAGAAGATATGTTCAACTTTTATACTTTAATTTTTATTCATTAAAAATATCATTATCAGTTCATGTGACTTTCAGACGTTCAAAAATCTTAAAAAGTACTGCAACAAAGCCTTAAGGGGATAAAACATTGAGGGTGCAAGTTTGTTTAGCAAGCGCTGCGAAATTACTAAATAATATTTATTTTATTTACCTTTAACTTGAATTTTCGTACATTACTTGTCACTAGAGCACTAGGGCGAGGCAGCCGCTTTTACCACTACGCCACCCGTGCAGTGAGTTTCGTTTAGAAATACTTTTTATTTAATATTTCAATGCATTATCTTATTCTATTTGGACCAGTCTAACTCCGCAACATTTTGAAGAACTTTTCGATATGCCATTGTCTCACATTCTTGCTAATTATGCAGATACATCATACACACATAGTACAATGTCGAAGGAGGGGCAGAATTAATCCAACCATGTAAAATAAAGATAAGTAGCGGGATGCACACAAGTGAGCGGGTGTGCGGGCTGAGGCTAAATATTAGATGGTACGACCCCACGACTCAAATAATTAACTGGAAAATAATGGACAGCGGACCACCTAGAGATTTTGCCAACTTTTCTAGGTTAGTAGGAGCGTAAAATGTGTTTTTTTGTTTGTGATATATTCCTAGAGGAAATACCAATAGACTGCCATACAGAGATCATCGGGTTCAAATCTACGGCACGTACCACTGACATTTCGAAAATTAAATATTATATACGTACATACATATATACACAGATTCACGCCACGAAAGGTTAGGCAGAGACTACGGAACGCCATTTGCAACGATCCTGACATATTTATATCTCTTGCTTCATTCACTCCCATTAGGTTCTGAAGCTTACGCTTCTGTTTAGGGTACTTCTTTAAACATGATACATATAATCAATAATTTCATTAAGGCGTCTAATTTAGTTAAAGCGTCTGTGCCGGCTGTCATGATCTATAACAAGACGCTGGTCATAGCTATGGAATATCGCAATCCTTTCATGTCACGGAGGCGGTGGCGCTCGATCGATGAAAAAGCTAATATTCCGTTAAATCTGGTGAGATTAGAAGGCGGACCTCGGTTTTCGAGGTGAAAGTCTTGGATGCAACCGGGATCAGGCTAGGACAAGATAAACACAAAATGTTTACAATAGATCCTTAGATTTAATTTACTCAGAATTAATTTCAATAGAACTCTCGATATCCATAAATAAATTTGGACGTATGAACAGATATTTGTGTGATTTATTAAACCTGTTCAAATTAAAATCTGCATTTTATTATTTATAAACGTCATTTGCTTATGTATCTTACTCTCACTCTAGAAATAATTCATAAGTTAAACTGAAGTAAATATATTGGGTAAAACTGCTGTTTGCGATTTCTATATTTTTCTATATTCTACGGACTATTTGAATTTAGAGTGGTTGCTAGAATGATCGTGAAAACTTTCGGTTCGACAAATCAAAAAACGGCGAATACTCGCTGTTCTGTTACAAGTGAATGCTCAGGTGTGTTGTAGGATGCGCTACGTTGTAGCACGCTATGGGTAGCTACGTCATAGCAAGAAATCGGACATGGCTGCATCTAGGTCGTGAGTAGTGTTAGCCGGGGCAGGGTCGTACTGTGATTTATTTACTGCCTCCGGCTCCAGGGAGCGCTCACAGCCGGTTATATTAGTAACACCGTCTCTAAGCACTGTGCTATTTATTGAAAGGAAAATGCTATTGAAAGTAAAATGCTTTTAACTTTATAGCTTTTATGGAACATTAAGACTAGATTTTAAAGGAGAATGCCGGAACCTGTACCAATTGCTTTAAAAAAAATTATATACCGTAAATACTTTGACACATTTTGACTTTTTGCCATTACTAACTTATGAATCGTTATTATATCCGCATTTGCGAAATATTATAAAAAAGTAGAACTTATTAATGCATACATTGCCAGCACAAAAAAACGTCGATTCCGAGCGACAAAAATCGAGTGTAATATTCTCAACATTAACGATTAAATGATTATAGATTCAATAGAAGACACTATGATAGTGAATTAAAAAAACTGTGTTCTGTGTGATTTTATTCAATAGAAACACATATTTGGCTACTTAACTTGATTTCAGTCTTTGGTTGAGCAATTAATTCATTAATCGATTGTTTTTAGGTGATATCGATTTTAGATATAATTGAATCGAGATAGCAACACTTGCAGGGTGACATTTGATAACTTAGGCAACTGTCAAAAGTGTCAAATGTCAACCCCACACAACGTCGCCTACGCATCGTTCGTGTTTGTTTGTTTGTGTTATTATTTTGTTTTTATCCGTTGAGTTGAGGTTTGTTCCTCTGGGTCAAAACTACGTTTCTATTAACTTGTTCCATCATTCACTTATTGAAATTGCTATAAACAATTAGAAATCAAGGACGAATTCCTTCCTTTGCAATATTTATAGCGGGTTTTTTTAAAATATGGTTTTCAGAAAATCTCAGAACTGCGGATTCGAAAACAAAAACGCTTCATGCCTACGGTAATATTAAACAATAAGCTGACTAAAAATGTTCATTTCATGGAAAAGCAACCGGTACAGGCTTCCATACAAAAACCGGCATTCTCCTTTATCTTTAATCAAAAATGACGAGTAATAAAATGAGTAAAAATGTCACAGCGTAAGAGCACGAATGCTTATATTTTAGAAACTGCCTATTCGCTATTTATACATTGGCATTTCATAAGGCTTTAGGGATACTAAGCGCCTGCTAACCTAAATTATAAATTATTCCCTTAGAAAACAGAGACTCTATGTTCTGTGTTGATGCCCATATCTTGCCTGAATAAACTGCTTATATAAAAAGTTTGACAGTTTGTGAGGATTGTTTTCATCATCAGCTTCTGACACACCAGTCAGGCTATCCCTTTGTCAAAAGCAGTTACTTTGTGAAAATGTTGCCGAATCTGAGCTTCAATTCAGATCCGTCATGTAATATGAATACGATATATTAAATTGTTTTCTTTATTGTCCCCATGCTTGAGTCTTTTACAATAATTCATGTAGTTTTCTACCCCTAACATATTAATAGACCACTTATTTTTGTATACTGCTGCTATACGACGGAAACATAAGACTTACTTCTATTTAAGAAACTGCATTTATCGTCAGGTCAAGCATGTGAGCAAATGAACTTTATTAAAAATAGATAACTATATCCGATGTTATGTTTACAGTCAGCGCTGTAGTTCAAGAGGTCTATAAAAAAATACATGAGCATAATATTGTCTTTTCAAATCGAAATAAATATTTATAGGGTCTTTATATAGTAAGTTGCTTCTTGTGTGAAGTTTCTTAGACTTTCTTCTCTTTATTTAAGGCGCTGTTATACCTCAGAAGCCGTGAAACACCTAATTTTTCATCGCGCAACTAGCCATAACGGAACATACTACAAACTTGCAAAAAATAGAGCTTATAGTCAAAAGTCTGAACAAAAGACATTTGATAGAATTTTTCATGTATGTAAAATAGAATCACGGTAAAAAAATCACAAAAACGAGGCAGAAAATAATCTTTCGTCTCACTGTTTACAATATTTTGATCGTAAGCTATCATATTTTATTTAATAATATTGTAGGAAACCTAATGAACTAAAGAATTACCCTATTTATTTTCATATTATACGTGTATATTTTGTAAAATTAAATAAAATCTGCCAAACGTCTATGATTTTGACGCTCGGATGATCCCATCAATATCAAACGCTTCGGCAATTTAAATGCAAATTTAAATGCAAATGCTAATAATAGCATAAGCGGTGTACTGAGTGTCAGTTGCTAGTTTACGCCCCGCCCAGACCTCATCATTCGGCTATGAGCCCTGTGAGAGATAGGTCACGTCGCTTGCGTCTCCGCTGCACGAAATTTTACGTAATCATTTTTGTTAACATGTTCGTAATTTCATGTTTTATGCTATACATAGACTGAATACTTTGAATCAAATAGGCTTTTCATGTGACTATAGGCATATATAAATAGGACCTAAGTTTATATTCTTGTTGCGTTTAATGTGTTATTGTTTCTGTGAAGAATAAAATATTGAAAATTAGAGAAATAAAGTTCTACGAAGGATTTGTACAAGAAAGCGTCGTAATGAAATAGAAATTCATCCATGGCCAAGTGATTATGAAATATGTAACATTTTTACATAAATTATTTTCATAAGAGGCTTTTATGACTGACTATGTTATAGATTATCGATTATGCATAATATAATTGTATACATTATCCTCACAATACATAGCTGCCGTAGTTTTCAATATTTGAAACAGTAATAACATAAAATCGAATCATTGTATGTATCTATATATTGAGAATTCATTAACTTGTCAGAGCGCCTGGAGCGCTAAGATGCCGCCACGGCGAACAATAAACAGCGCTAATATGGCGCTCCGCAGTCCGCACACAAGCGGTAACGAATGTTGTATTATTGTGTTGTGAACATAAACCTATTTAGGTACATCGGGTAAAACTTTGATTATTCATTAACTATTAGGTATGTCTCAGTACATCTAATATCTTTTTAATTTCTAAAATCAATCATTTATAAGTAAGTAGGTGACTTCTCTGTTTGCTATAACACAAGTAATAGTATTTTTTTTAATAATAAAGTATCTAACTAATTATCTTTATTGTAATTACAGTGAAGTTAATGTTACAGTTTAGTAACGTCTTACACACTTGTTACAGTTTAGTAACTCTTTGACTGCAGTAATTCCTAACACGATTTCTTCAAGAGTGATAAGCAAAAAAAAAACATGATGGATAGCAGTGACTGGTTCGAATTGCGTAGGAATATGTTGACAGATTCAAATTTTGGTATAGTGGTAAAAAGAACAGATAACAGCAGTAAAGCCAACTTAGTAAAAATTATTTTGTACAAATAAAATATTTGCAATGTAAAAGCAGTTGCGCATGGAGTCTAAAATGAACCACTGGCTTTGCAACAACTGGCGAAGCAAGAAAATGTAACAATCGAGCCTTGTGAATTATCCGTTTATTGGTGCCACGCCAAATGGATTAATAGGTCCAAACATGATTGTAGAAATTTAATGTTCTATAGTTGCCTATAAGAATGGCCTGGAGAATAGTATAAGAGCAAATAAAATACAAATATGGAAAAATGATAAAAAAGTTAACTGACTAGTCTAAACAAATATTGTAATTGTTATCACCAAATTCAGGGGCAACGCCACGTTACACGCAAACAAAAATGTTTATCTGCTGTGTGGAGAGGCGAAAGTAAACCACTAAAAATAGAAATTATAGAAAGAGATGATGTTTTCTGGGAGACGAAAATGAAAGAAAAGCTTGTGGCGTTTTATATGAATTGGCAGTTGCCTGAAATTGTTGATTCTCATCGAGCTTAAGGGATGGCATTGCAAATCACGGAGAGGAAAATGTTTCATCAGTGCTTGAAGTTTCTACAATACCAAGCCTTAAAAGGAAAGTAAATGAAAATGTGCCTTGTGAACAACAGCAAATAATAAGTATTAAAGCCTCATCATCGTGTGGTTGACGGCATAGAATACAAGTGTAACCACTCCCTATCTTCCCGTGGGTGTCGTAAGAGGCGACTAAGGGATAACACGATGCAAATACCATCTTTGCGTAGAGACGGAAAACTCGAAATCAAAACCTATACGACTGCCTCGTTGGTCTCGGGGCATATACGTGTGCGTGGGATCGAGAGGTCCCGGGTTCGATTCCTGGGTCGGGCAGTGTTATTGGGTTTTTCTGTCACGAAATTCTCAGTAGCAGCACGGAGTCTGGAAATGTGCTCGGTACGGCAATAGGCTCGCCCCTTATTACGTGGGACTAAAGTATATCTGGCAAAAAGTGGGTGTAAAAATACACATCTGCCTACCCCTTCGGGGATGAAAGGCGTGACATCACCTTACACACTGCCTTTAACTTTCGATGAGAATAAAGAAAATCTGCCGGGTTGTAGCAGAAAGCTAACTTTTGATGAGCTGTAAACTCTGTATTTCATTAGTAAATGATAAATAAATATCTTTTAATTTTTTTTTTTTGAAACAACACATATTTTAAGCGCAAGTTTTTTTTATATTTTTCCATACAAACATGGATGAGGAGAGCCAACGAAAAAGCAGTAGTAACTCAAATTTTAATTCTATAATTTGGGTTGGGTTTCGAAACGAGTCGCCTAAACTTGAGGGTATTGGTGGTGTAAGGGGCTTAAGGGAGTTAGTTTTTATCCCCTAAAAGTAATTTTGGCTGCCGGAGTTGCGTCAAAATATTTTTAAACAATTTCCAAAAATTCTTAGTAGTAGTTTTTATACTTTAGTACAGTTTTACTAATGTCATTTTTGGGTTTTATGTGAAAAACGTGAAACGAAACGCAAACCCGCCATCTTGGAATGATCATATTGACAGCTAATGTCAAATTTGTGCGTCATTGCTTTCGGGTGCCTAGGGTTAAGTGCAACTGTAATAACTAAGTAACTAAATAGGTTATGTTAGGTTCTCTTTTGACTCTTAATCCGAAAATAGGAACCATGCGAAGCAGGACTCCGTGAACCTTAGTTTATTAAACTAGTGTGAATAATGTGGAAGTTGGCAGTGCCATATACACCGATGTTTGGAGATATTATTTTTCAGAGGAAACAAAGTATTTCCGGCAAGTGAAAATGGTGAGGGCGGGTTCCGAGACCTCCCCTCCTCCCCCTCAACCACTCACAACCCCTAAAAATGGCGACGTATTTTGAAACCTTTACCATAATAATTATACCTACCTATAATAACAATAAAACTTCCATAAATAAATCAAATAAATCAACTTTTACTAAACTTCAATTATTTCGTAACTCGCTTTAGTTGAGATACGGCTTTTGCGGTACCGTAGCCAAAAATTGTAAAAGCCCTTTATATTTTGTAGGATAATATTATATAGGTAGTTTTTTTTATATATTGTAGGAACCATTATAGATTTGCCATGTCTGTCTGTCTGTCCACCCGCATGTAACAGCCAATTTAATGCAAAACAGATTTGAAAACTGGCAGGAATGGAATTAGATGTAGGTATTCTATGAACTGCTTCACCATTTTTATACAAAAACAAAACAAAAATAATTAGGGCCTCCATATATGGAACTGACTTGATTATTTTTATCATCTTACGGCACGTAGGTATCTACTTTCGTCAACAATAATTTCGTCAAAAAAAAATAATACCTATAACGTCTAATGTAAACCAGTTTTGCTCATGGCTCCACTGAGAACAAAAATTACGCTATGCCTATATTGTACAAACAGATTGATTTATGTAATATAAATTTTAAAATCGGTATCTCAATTCAATATGCTAAAACGTTTTGTTTGCGATTTTGAAATATTGGAATACGGGTGTCGCCAGAATACGGCCGCACACGACGAGAATGAAGGGGGGCGCCCCGCAATAGACGGTGCTAAGCGCCCTTCACCTCCCCTGCTTCACCCCCTCATTTACCAAAACAGTCGCTTAGGACAGCGCCTTAAGTTTATAGTTCATGTGACAGGTAATTTTCTACTTCGCTGCAATATTCTATGTAAAAATAGAAAATACCAAATTCCATCTTCAAAAAAGCGATACAAATGGTTGAATAGGATTCGTGATATTTGAAATAAAGATACGTTGGGGTACGAGTTATGAGTTCTGCTTGTGCAGAAGTTGAAAAGTATTTCCTTCTTAGAAGTATAAGAAGAAAACTGCGGCATAATACTTTTGTAGCTAAGCTGCTGTCTCCACAGTTTGTTTAGCTGTTTATATGCCATCTGTGTGGAGGCACTATAAGCGAGTGCACACTGTACACTCTCACCACACAAATCATATAAAAAGAGGCCACACCACACTTACTTACATATCCATATTAAAAGAGGTGCACGCGTCACATCTGTCCTTTCGCGCCCGGCCGACACCTGCAAGTAAAGTCTCCTGATGCTCCCTGCTGCAAGACCCTGGATATCGCTCGCCTCGTCTTAAGAACCCCCTCCTGTTCTTATATAGCTGTACCTTAAAGAGTAAATTCCGCAATAAATAGTGATACTTAAAAGAGGATTGTGTTCTTTTTTTCCTGCGCATCTTACCCTCGGTGAGCTCCTCAAGCCTCCAGAGAACCTTAAACGCGGCAGCTTTTACCAAAAATATCATCAAACAATGTAAATATGTAGGATAATAATCTAAGAAGATCATAGCAAATGAGACACATAATAGAATAAATAGCCTAAATCTACACTATTAGCGCGACGTTGTTATTTCATCATTAGTTCTTTTGTTTTTTTTTCTGTTTGTTACCTCTGAACTCCATCATTTCAGAGATTTATTTTTTTAATAGACTTACGCCTGTATCCCCGAAGACTAATTCGGGGATACAGGCGATACACATTTCGCCATGAATTTTTAGGTCCCACGTAATAGGGGGCGAGCCTATTGCCGTACCGGGCACATTACCAGACTCCGTGCTGTTACTGGGAATTTCCTAACGCAAAACCCAATAACACTTTGCCCGACCCGGGAATTGAACCCGAGACCTCCCCATCCCACGCGCACATTTATGCCGCGAGACCAACGAGGCAGTCAGGTCATTTTAGAGATATGGTATTGAAATTACATTAAAATCGGCTCAATACTTTGGTTTCTAAATTAAACAAAAAATAATTTAGTATAAAGGTGTAATTTTTCAGAAGTGTTTATTTTTTGTTATATAGTATTTATGTCAAAAGTGATCCCAGTTAAACCTGAAGTTCGTTAGTTTAGTTTTACTTCCGTAGTCATTACGTGTTTTGATACTAGCGGGACTTTACTCACCGCTCAATATAAGTCACTTGAGACAGCACACGTAAATATAAGACGATAAAACGGGGGCATTTCGCACAAGAATGTTTGCGTGTCACCAGCAGCTGCATTGTGTGCGCGGTAATGGCCGGCCCGAGCCGCGGCCACATCATTAATGTACGGCCACTTATGTCCCATTTACTTTGCCTCGTCAAATATTAACTGAATTTGTTTACCAAAGGTCTGCCTCCTTCCGTCAGTCTAACCCCACACAACTGAACAACCAACATACTTAATATATTGGAAAACTTTGCACATTTCCACTATTAAAAAGCGGTTATAGCTCAATGGCTGCGAAGTTAAGGATAGCAAAAGTTGGTACAGAATCAATCTAGTGGACTGGGTTGGTGAAACTCAGGGAAGGTCAGCCAACTATCGAGCAATACGACTCGTGTACAACTCTAAATTATATCGGTAAGTTGTTACTACATATTGCGATAACTTCACGTTTTCCAGCCATTGATATTGAATGCTGTGAAGTTATTCACGTGTTGCTATTATTTTCAAAGACGATCTTTTGACGTGAGTGTCCATCTTGTCAAATTCCAATCACAAAAAGATAGGATAGGATAGGAACAGGGATAGGTGAATTTGTTAATTTATTTGCAAATAAAAATTATTAGTTTGCTTACTTTAAATGTGTGGTTAGGGTACGTAACAAGATACAATAAAAGGAATGATTCCCTTTTGATATTCTGACTTAATATAATAGAAATACAATAAATAATGTAGATACTAAAAAAACTTAATTATAATTTCATAACAATAATAAATAATGATCTGGATCAAATTTGTGACTGGACAAAAAGGTTTGGACTCCGGGTTAATCCTACGAAGCCTCAAGTTATTTTGGTTCGTAGTTCCAGACTAATCTCTAAGATCGACTGATCAATAGTTCCCCTTGTATCTTTTGATGGTATTCCAATTCCTTTCAGTGACAAAGTAAAGAACTTGGGGATATACATTGACCAAACTCTCTCTTGGAGCTTTCAACTGCAAAGTACTAGTCGGAAACTCTTTGCAGCTGCCACATCGCTAAGAAGATTGCGAAATTTTCTTCTAATTGCCACAAAAATTGCGCTTGTGCAGTCTATCCTTCTTCTTATTCTTGACTATGCCGATGCCAGCTATCTAGATCTTAATGAGGACCAGCTAGACAAGCTTGAGCGACTCCAAAACTTTTGTATATGGTTCATATTTGGTTAACGCAAATATGACCACGTTTCCGAATTTCGAAATAAGCTCAAATGTCAAATGGCTACCCATCCGCCTTCGCCGGAATACTCACATTCTGTCTCTTGTATAATATTCTGTTTAATCCTTCATATCCCCTATATCTCAATAATAGATTCGTCTATCTGCATGACACACATTCTCGGTGCTTGAGATCATCGAAAATCTTAAGTTAAAAAGTCCTGTGCATTCTACTAAGTTCTTTGATAAATCTTTTACTGTCTTAGCTGTCAGATTGTGGAATGCACTACCGGAAACGATAAGACGTTCAAAATCATTGCCAATATTTAAAAATCATCTAAAAAAACATTACTTGTCACTTTAATAAGTAACATTCCAGTGACATCTTCTATATAATAGTATATTATAATATATATTACATAATATATGTAGATATTTATTTATTTCCCACTTACAACTATCATTACAGGTTACCTAATACAATAGTGTAATTTCTTATATCTAAATATTTACTAACTACCTTTACATATCTACACATTGAAATGAAAATACACAGTAAGCTGCCCTTGTGAATTCATTCAACGTACAATGAAATAAATCAATGCGTTGAGACAAAGTGTTGAGCGCACGCAGCGCGCGCGTCAGCGGCGCGTATTGCAGCAAGTTGTTGGGCGCGCGCGGCACACACAGCAGCGCCGGCCGCCGCCGTCAGCACAAGTACGCATCAGGGATACACAAACTCACCGAGCGCAGTACGTCCGGGTTGTGAATTTTACCACGGAACACTTTGAACATGTACGTGGCGAGCGCCACTTCACGCCTCACTTCGAGTTAAAAATAACCACTCATACCAATTAAAAATAATGTCGGATATAATAATGGATATCCTGGGTATATACCATACTGCTTAAAATATAGGAATAATGAATTTATTTTGTATTCTTTCTATGTATATGTATTCTTCGTGTGGTGACCAAAGAACAGCGTTACACTCCAAATGACTTCTTACAAGCGCTTCGTATAAAGATTTCAGCGCCCCGATATTTGTTAATTTGTTTGCGAGCCGTAATATCATTCCTAAATTACGATATGCTTTTTTACAGACAACTGTAATATGAGTTCTAAAATTTATATCTGTACTGAATCTGACACCCAGATCCTTAACTTCATGAACACGTTGGAGCGCCGCGCCGTCCATGTGGTATTGATGATGACTTGGAGTGCGCGCACGACTAAATGACATCACTGAACATTTGCCCACACTAAAATATAATTTATTTTTTATACTCCACTCCACGATCTTATTTATTTCGCACTGCAGTACGTCATGATCTGAGTCCTGGTTAATTTTAAGGACTAATTTTAAATCATCGGCAAATAACAAGGGTTTAGCTTTGTTGACTACTTGGGGCAAATCATTAATGGTTAGAATGAAGAGAAGAGGTCCTAAATTACTTCCCTGACTCACACCTGATCTCGTAAAGTACGGTTCAGAGAATTGTCCACTGCAGTCAACGTATTGTCGCCGGTCTTTTAAGTAAGAAGCAAAAAATGACAACGTATGCGGTGTGCAGCCTGCACTAGCCAACTTACTGAGAAGGACGTCATTATCTACTGTATCAAATGCCTTCTTAAAGTCAAAGTAAGCGACATCAACTTGTTGACCAGCATCCACTACTGATATCAAGTGTGTCATTAGCTCTAACAAGTTGCCCGTAGTGCCACGCCCCGGACGGAAACCATGCTGCGCGTCGGACAACAGTGCGCATATTTGTGGGTACAAGCTACTGTGAATAGTAGACTCGAAGACTTTTGCGGGAGTGGACAATACTGCCACAGGTCTATAATCACTGGCAGCTGAACCACCACTACCCTTCGGCACGGGTACAACCCGGGTGAGCTTCCAATAATCAAGAAACCTACCATTCGTTATACAAACGTTAAATATATGAACTAACGGTTCCACTAACACCTCCTGACTCTCCTTAAAAATAAACGCTGGAATGCCATCGGGTCCGGCGGAAGACTTGGACGGCAAGCGTGCAAGGGCACGGCGTACATCGGTGTCGCGTAAGCACGAAAAGTGCGCCCACGCACCCGGTACCTCCGCGGCACCTGCGATCGTCTCCGCCACGTTCAACTCAGGTAGCTCCGGATTGTACACCGATTGAAAGAATTGGGCAAACTCATTGGCACATTCGAGCTCAGATAATGCCCGCCCGTCTTTAATTAATTGCCGATTATTCGAGTTACCTCTCCTAGATCGAATGTAACCCCAAAAGGCTCGCGGATCCCGTGCCAAATGAGCTTGCACTCGGTCACGGTATAAGTCATGAGCTTGTAACGTCTCGGCTTTAACTTTCGCTCTGTACCGCGAGAACTCCTCGTAATCACTACGCAAATTGCTTGATTTATGTTTTTTATGTAACGTATACTTATGTTTAATATCCTTTATAATTTCGGATGTGTACCATACTGGATAGTTATATTTACTTTTAGTTTAAGTTCCTCTTTTTAAGGGAGCACATTTGTCGAAAATATCATATATCTTAGCATAAAATAAGCTTAAAAGTGCGTCCGGATCATGTAACAAATATATTTCACTCCAGTCTATTTCAGTGAATAATCGGTACATTTGATGATAATCCGCTTTATTACAGTTCCATGATTTAAAATTTAAGTGGGAGTAAGAATTATCCGTATGCGACGAGGTACCAGGCGACGGCGGCGACCGCAGCGGCGGCGGCAGCGTGCGCGGGTTCTGCTCGACGCTGACCGCGAGCGGCGGGTGGTACGCGTCCACGGGCTGCAGGCCCTCGTCCGCCGCGCACCCCGACACGCCGCCCCGCGCGTTCAACACAACGTCCAACTGCCTATTGTTACAATTTGGTACCGCGTTATACTGAATGAATTCGCAGAAGGCCATGAAATATGTATAATAATTATTAATATTATTATTGTAAGAGTACAAATTGAAATCCCCTAATATAAGTAATTTAGTTTTATATCTAACACATATTTTTTCTAATAATCTAAACATTAACATATATTCGTTCTCCTCAGTCTGTGGCGGAATATACACAGTAACACAAGTAAACAAAAAATGATTTCGTTTATAAACGGCTGCACAAATGAATTCAAACGCATGGCTGTTCAAATCAACATCACCTGGCACGGCCACTCGACGTAACTCAAACCGCGGTGTGGCCACTAAAAGGACGCCTCCTTGCTTATGCCCGTCGGCTCTGTCACACCGCAATACGTGGTACCCAGGAAGCATGATTTCAGCGTTCGGAATCGCCTCGTTTAGACCGGTTTCGGTGACGGCGAATAAATCAGATCCCAATGATTGTAGTAGGGATTAGAACTGAGTAGTCTTAGTCCGAAGTCCTCTTACATTTTGGTATAAAATGTTGATATACCTATTCTGTCGGTAGTTTATTTGTTTTGTTTGAGTTTCGAAACCAAATCCATTCACTGAATTCCGCATTAACTGGCTATATTTCAGGGTCACAAAGTTTTGCAAAGTTACTTAATGTAACACCAATCTTAAACGAAGCATAGTCTCGCTCAACTTTAGGTCTTAATTTTTCAATCACCATTACACACCTCATTGCCAAGTATTCGTTCGAGATACTCTTTAATATTTTGCTCCGTAGTACATTTATCCAGTCTCCAGACATGTAAATATTTTGTTCTTTCCACTGCCCTTAGAGTATCCAGTGACGTATTACCCCCTCTTTTGATGGGATTACTATTATTTTTTACAACTACTGTCCACTCCGTACCACTACTATTACTATTATTGATATTCGTATCCGCCGCTTTCTTGGCCACCGCCGCGTAGCTAGCACTAGACTCCGTTCGGACGGGCTCCGCGGGCGCTTGTGCACCGCTGTCCATACTGCTGGTTTCGGACGAAGTCGTCGGGATAGTAGTAGTCTTTGGTTTGGATGACGGTTGTTTCCGAGTAAGTTGTTGTTTGTGGTGATTAGTATTAACGTGAGAACTTTCATATTTTTCGCTATGCAGCTGTTTCTCAGTTTCCAATATTTTGATCTGTTGCTCGTACGAATTACACCTTATATTAGCTTCTTTCAGCTCTTGCCGTAGTCTGCTATTTTCTGATGCCAGTACAGCCACGGTGGCCTTAATTTCCTGCATGATATTTAGCTCAAATGCACTGATTTTTGCCATGATTACACTATTAACCTTGTTTACTATCTCGTTTGAAGTCAAAAACTCTGCCTGAGAAACATTTTCCTCAAAAGATCGGTTAGGTTCTTCAAAGCTGGAGGCACAGACACCACGTACTGGTGTGTCATCGGTAACTCGCAGGCGCTGGGTTACGTTACAACAGGCTTCACATCTAAACGTACGTTTAAGACATAGATGTTCTTCTTTAAATTCAGCAGCAGTAATATTTACACACCTATAGTGGTATCCTGATTTACATCCATTACATGTAATCGTCTCTTCTGGCTCAGTTTTTTTACAAAAAACAAAGCAGTTCATTTTGAAATAAAAATGACGTGACAACACGGTGCAAACGACATAGCAATAGTCAGTCGCCCCGAGAGCGAAAGAGCGTGAAGCGCGAGTCGCCGCTGCACACTACCCGCCACTTATTCCTAGTCACTGCACTTGTTTACTATCCAAGAATAGTTAGAAAACTTATTAATTCACAATTTTAACACTGCAATACATGTATCGTATGTTTAAAAACACATATTGTTCCGTTTACACACATTTTTGCATAATGAATGTCCGAATTTACTAAATTATAAAAATATAATTCACGAGCACAATCCGCATTCGCCGCGTTCCGTTCGACTTATATATATAAGTATATATATTTGTGATTTATTTAATATTATTATCATATTTATTTTATGTGTACGGAATATGGATGTATATGTTTTTCTTATCGGTTAAGATAAGCTTATTTTAGTTTTAAGTATACAGTAATCATTATTTTAATTTGTTTGACCCTTTATAGTGCACCCGCATACTACCTGTCCTTTTATTTAATTCTGTCCGTACACGGTTGTCTAGCAGAAATCGCATTATGCGATAAGACCGCCCTTGTAACACTAGTTTATAAGAAACTCTGTAATGCACTCATGTTATTGCCTGGTGTACAATATAGATTTAATTATTATTATTATGCCGTTTATTAAATATTCTTCTCACAGTTACATTTTACATACTTTATAAATATCACACTAAGAAATAAGTTAAATATATAAAATGGGACCACGGAGACCCACCGGCATCGGGCACAGGGACCAAGCTACCGGTGGTTAGGGCTCCAGAGAAAGGAACCTCCGTACGATGCGTGTCGTGTCTAGCAATACTGCCTTCTGTATAGAGGACTTGATCCAGCCGTCTAATGAGAGCCTCTTGACGTGGTGGTCGAGGCTCTTGGCAATAAGACCATTTACGGTCACGCCTATCGGTACAATGATCGCCGAGTCAACATCCCACATGTCGACAATCTCGTGAGCCAGGTCCAAATATTTCATTTGTTTATCTTTTTCGGCTTTCACGAGATTCTCGTCATGGGGTATAGTAACGTCGATGATCATTGCAAGGCGCTCTAATCGGTCTATCACCACTATGTCCGGCTTGTTAGCCACAATAGTTCTGTCAGTAATGATAGACCGATCCCAATACATAGTAGCACGACCATTTTCAAGAACCGGGTCGGGCACATACCTGTAGTACGGTATTTCAGAGTCGACAAGTTGGTACTTTAAAACAAGTTGCTGGTGGACAATCCTGGCTACTCGGTTATATCTATGCAAATATTTGCCGTTGGCAAGACGAGAACAACCGGATATTATATGTCTGAGCGACTCACCAGGCTGGTGACATGCCCGACATATGTCGACCGTCCCATCCCTCAGAATATACTTCCGGTAGTTGTTCGCCATGATAACTTTGTCCATAATTGCAAACACAAAACCAATGTCAGCGAAAAGATCGCCAAAACGCAGCCAGGATACCGATGCTGCAAAATCTACGTCGGGCCCATGTAAGGCCCGGTAAAATCGTCCATGCAGCTCTTTACCTTTCCATACCTCCCTGCGCTCTTCTACACCAAGTACGACAGGTTTGCGCCATTTCTCTTTGGTCAGACCCAACGGGGTAAGCCCACTGTCTACAGCGACCACATCTCGGTGCATACCCGCGTCAGTGTGGAGAAAGTATTCTCTGAGATTGCACACCTCGCGATTGTGGAGGGTCTTGGCACTTAGAAGCCACGACGCCCACACTTATGCGGGATGTACAATCTCATCACTGACGAACGCGAGTGATGCATCCAGTATGTCGTGAGCAGACAGCGAACTTTCCTATCTAAGGCGTCCAATTCTGTTTGAGTCCATCTGAGTATGCCGAAGAAGTACATTAAGACCGGCATGGCCCAACCGTTAGAGGCACGCACCTTATTTCCGCCTGATAAAAAGCTTTTTAAGATTTTCTTCAGGCGGCCAAAGAAACGTACCTGCAACGCCTGTTTCATGCCCGCGTCATCAATGGCTAATGCCTGCGACATACCCAGATATTTGTAGGTTTCGGTTGCAGAGAGAGATCTAAGTTGTCTGAAATCTGTAAGCTCAATACCATCAGATTCCACACTCCTGCCTCGCTTTACATGCATGACCGCACATTTATAGACACCGAACTCCATCCTAATTGAATTACTAAAGTTTTCAGTTATCTTTAGTAACTCAGTTAATTGGAGGTCAGTGGGGGCAAATAGTTTTAGGTCATCCATGAAAAGGAGGTGAGAAATAACCTGACCTCTACTCTGCAATCGATAGCCTAGCCCTGAACTGTCTGCCTGCCTATGAGTGCCCTGGTCTCAGCAATACGACGCTCAATTCTACGCTGCCAAGCCGGGACGGCATCTCGAAGGGTAATAGTAATACGGTTTTGTATTTTAATATTAGCCACTCGACACGCTGCTACAGCCGCGCAGTATAGAATTGAGTGTGTATCACTAAGATTTTCACTAGTGTCTATGTAAGTAGGCAATAGTGAATCCAGGGCACCTACAAGCGCCATATTTTTTCTATGCGTGGGTAAACGCGTCAGCCGGAGTCTGTTTTCTAATATATCATACCGATATTCCCTAATAGTGCACTCCAAAGTACTCCTTATCTTATCTATGCATTGGGTACTTACTTGTGTATCCCTGTCTATCCCTTCCTCGCCTTCTTCTTATGCCCTGAGTGAGGCGTGCGATATTGGAGCCTCATTGTGTGTGAGAGGTGGGTTTTCAGGGATACCTCGCAAGTCTGAGCGTAACCTCTCAAGTGCGTTGTCAGCCAACAGGCGGCAGCGTTGAATGGCTCGCACTTGATCCGATAGTCCCTGTACCGAAACGTTCACAGCTGGTTCCAAGGCCTGAAACAGAGGCAGTAAGCGGCCACGATACGCCGTAAGGTTGGTTTCTCCCTCTGTAGCCACAAAATATGCCCGCATGACGTTCTCATTCATCGATTGAGTCCATCTCATGCTCGCACATCACCACCGGCAGCGGGGGCCCTGTTCGAAACCGGTGGGTCTCGGGGTCCCAAGCGTGACGGCGGCCGGCCTCTTCCCCGGCGGCGCGCTGGTGTTGGTGTCGTCGGCGGCGAAAAATACTCATCACTCGATAAGCTCGACGCCTCTGCAATGGCCGGCGCTGCTGGCGCCGGCGGCTGCGAGGCGGAGTTGAGTGACGAGTCCGGGGGTCTTATTTGTGCCGCTGCTCTGGCTCTGGTCAACATTTTTTCTTAAATTTCATTGTATTTATTTACATTATTATGTTTATGTTTTTGACGTCTGGTGTCATTTTGCTATCTTAATATTTTTATATTGTGTTTTTCTTTTTGGTTTTATACAAAGTTTGCTCTGCTATTAATTAATAGGTAGACACAATGGCCGATTTTCCTGTCAAGCTGATCGCACGCCGACGGTCCACGCTGATGTGTCAATATGTATGAAGTACTTCTAGCGTTTTTGAGTCGCGCTGACCACTTAGCGCTGACGGTCGTCAGCGCTGAGTTATTACTGCATACATATTGACATTATTGACGCGTGCGATCAGCTTGACAGGAAAACCGGCCAATATGTTTATCACTTAAGTAGGTATACAGATTCCAAAATAATAAAAATAAATTACTACAAAATGTATCCAAGAAAATTATGTCTGTTGACATTCAGTGTTGCTATTATTATTATTATGCCTCTTTATTTATACACATTCTCATTAATCTAATTTTATACCACTAAATCACTTCACAAAAAAATAAATTTAACCATATAAAATAGGACCACGGAGACCCACCGGCATCGGGCACAGGGGCCAAGCCACCGGTGGTTGGGGCTCCATAGAAAGGAACCTCCGAACGATGCGTGTCGTGTCCAGCAATACTGCCTTCTGTATAGAGGACTTGATCCAGCCGTCTAACGAGAGCCTCTTGAGGTGGTGGTCGAGGCTCTTGGCAATATTATTATTATTATAACATCCATAAATTATTGACTAGTTACATGGACAACTATACACCTCCTCATACTAACACAGACTCTCACACACACACAAACAAACCTTTTCATTTGTCTAGGGAGGCCTGGTAACTGTTCTACCCACGGATCATAATACCGTATTTCACAAAAGTATTCCTAATTTATTAAATATATACGTCTCAATAACTATCTTAAAGTTTTCTGTCTTTTTTTTCTTTTTAAATAAAAAGAAAAAAAGACAGACTACGAAAGAAAAAACAACCCCCGCACTAGGAATAAATCCTGTGTCGCGGGGGACTTTACAAACATACAACTAACGAACACAATAAACACTCAGACTCAAAACAACAATTTGTAAATCATACAATGTGTTGTCTCGTGTGCTAATCGAACCCACAACACTCGGCGCAATGTCATACGGCGAGGCGGCAGCTTAAACCACTACGCCTACCGTGCAGTCTAAGTCAAAGTCTATTTCATCAATTCTACTGTGATGCTTATTGATTCTAAAAATAATGTCTATTGTGGAACTAGACTTTGATCGCCAGGTTCCATACAATTTAGATAAAAACATATGCACACATCGATAATTATCTATCCTCCAAATGCAAACGTAGATTTTCTTTGCAAATTTAAATCTTCGTCTAAATTTCTGAAAAAGGGAATCAAGCAGAGAGATGAATAATAAAGCTGATAAAGCTGATATCAAGAGCTCCTTTTTCCTTTAGAGGAACTCTACAAAAATAATTATCGTGCCCTTTCGGCAAATTGAAAAAGGTTGCGATGTTTTATTTTATTGGGAAACTCTTTATTAAAAGGAAAATCAAACGTACATTTAAATCTCGGCGTTTGTATTATAGTAGCAATGGGTACCTAATTATTTTAAGAATAATGTAACGTTTAAATTAATTAATACAATAAATAATTGAAACACTTTTGCTCGAGTTATTTAAGCTCAACTCTTCGATTACAAATTTAAAAGTAGGGCAGCGATTCTGAATTATTCTTTTGTTGGTCATCCTGACCAACAAAAGAATTCGTATTTCAAAGTGCTGCCAATATTATTGTGTTCCTTTACTCTGACTTAGATGGATTCTGTTTCAGCTCATGCTGTTTTTTGAAGAATGTGCTAAGGACTGAAAATTGAAAAACATGAAGGAGATTTATTTAGGTCAAGAAATAAGGATAATATTTTTAATATCTATCGATTTCAATGCGCTTGATACATTTCGATTGCTACCAGATACGTGTACAATTAAAGTAAGTTATAAGTTACTCAATTGAAAGAAGATATAAGTAAGCGAAGGACAAAAAGTTGTAGTTGGGAGTTTGAGTCGCCGGTCCTTCGTATGCAATCAAACACTACAATAAGCATACTATACCTGTATAACCATATGTATACTCGAAGTAGTACTACTACAGGTATACATATATAGAGTACTCCAAATTAGGTCAAATGTTTAGTTTAGTCTGATTGAATAAGTTCGCCCGTAGTTTGACGGTGCTGAAGTAGTACAAATAGACCATTTCTGCAAAGCCAGCAAGTAAAACTCGTCTACAACTCAAAAGAGCTATCAATATCAATAACGTATCAGAATTAAACAACCACGAGCGAGTTTCAATAAAATAAAAACAATACCTTTGACAATAATGCATTTATAAGCTGTTTATTTAGTTATTTGTTACCAGCTGCTGCCCACGAAGTCGTCTGCGTGAACGCTATACAGCACCAAATTTTTAAATAAATACCTACAATCATACCTTTTAAAATAACATTCATGTACCCGTTTCTTCTTTACATTTCACATCTACAAAAAGTTCAGTAACAGAGGAAAACTGTCTTTAGTAAAATTGATCTTCAAAAAGTGCTGATTTTCAGCCTGCTTTGAATAAATGACTTTATGGTGATTCTGCTGCATTAAGTCATAAGTTGTGACTGAAGCAGATGGAGAAAAAAATGAATAAGGAATACAGCATATGGTAAAAATACATACTTATAGGACTTCTCGATAAACAACATTAGTGGTTTGGCTCTCCGCAGCCACAATGTAAAGAGAGTCAGGACTGGTGACGCGGGAGCAAGCCACGTACAGCTGCCCGTGTGAGAAGCAGCTCGTCCTGAGGTCGACACCCGCTGCCCTCAGTTTCTGCCCCTGCGACTTATTCATGGTCATCGCGAAGCAAACACACACGAGAAACTGTACGTGCTTGACCTGGAACGGGCAGTTACGAGGTATGAGGGGAATGAGTGGTATAAATACTGCCTCGCCGACGCCACAACCCGTAAGAATTTCCGCCTCAATGGTGTGTCTGTGGAGCGAGATGACTTTAAGGCGGGTCCCGTTACACAACTTCAGAGGAGATAGGTTCCGCAGAAGCATAATCGGAACACACACCTGCAGCTTGATGGTATGCGCTGGAAGTCCACTTGCTGACAGGGAGTTCAGAAATTCCACGGGATAATGTGTGGCGTCATTTTGCTCGACGACTGTGATTTTAGAGGTATAGAACACTTCATTCCCCTCAATTTCCGAGAGAATGCATTCGTTAATTGCTGCAGCCTGATAATTTTTGGTTATCAAAATGGCCCGCTCACACACCCAAGAATTTTGCTGGTGCGGTATATGACTGATGTCCCCGTACACACAGCGAATGAGTTCTTCTAAGCTGGATACAACTCTACCGAGAGACTCTGGAAGCACCACCTGTCCACCTCTCTCCTCTGGTAGAGTGCCTTCGCCAAGACTTAGAAGGACATCGGAGAATAGGCTAGTTGACAAAAAAGTTTTTATAAGTCCGTCCTTTAGATTATTCGAAAATAAGCGATACGTATTTTTTTATTTGTAAATTAAACCAAAAATGACCAAGTTATAGCTCATTAATGTTACGTATAACGTCACGCCGTGCTGCATTTTATCGCACTAGGTGACGTCATACGTAACTTAAATGGGCTATATTTTTTATTATTTTTTTTTTATTTAATCGAAAAAAGAAAAAATACGTGTCCAATATTTTTTTATAATCTAAAATACGGACTAAATAAAATGTAATCATTTCGACCCTGGAAACTACCCTATTGTTAAGCACGTACATTGCTTCCAAGCCGAGCTCTCATATTAATGGTCAAGCGCAGCGTACGAACCCGTGACCACAACGAAGATCGTTTCAACGAAGCATTCACCTCGTAAGCCCTCAATCCCCGCGTCACCACATGAAGCGTTTGTCGGAAATCACCACTGAACTGAACTGTGACCACCCATCAAATGTTCGTTCCTGGTTTTCAGCACACGTTCATCAGTTACTTCAACTTCGTCTCCAGTAGCACGCCCCAAAGCTCGTAGAAAATCTTCAGACAGACTGATGATGGCGATACTTCTCCCACAAAGCTATCCGGTAGCTTTGTGTGTATATCCAATAAATATAAATCGCGACTCCACAAAACACCAAGATGACGGCAAACAGATGACGCATGCGGCTGGGACTATCATTGACTCTCGCCTCCGTGAGGGTGTCATCCCAATTTTGGTCACCGTCGAGAAGGTGACTTGCTAAGCAGGCTGCGCGGTAAGTGGGATACTCCACGCCATCAAATGTCCTCAGAAAGGCGCAAGACGTTGGGCCTCGGACCGTGTGAAGTAACAACTGCAGAAAATAGCATTCGCCATCATTCGGGTGCACGATATAAACTCTACACAATGCGGTGTCCTTGAAAATTCCCGGAAAACCTTCCACAGCACCTCCTCGTCGACGTCGGTTAAATACACCCCCTTGCTTGTCGTACGTATAATATGAAGGCACCTCGTCACATTAGCCTCGGACCTCCCCAACTGGTCGACTTCACAGAGCCTGAAAAATGCCAAGAGAGTTGTTTGGCGCGGATTTTCCAAGCGGTCAGCAACGTTGTCGGGATCAAAATATATGTGCTGGCCGTTCTCTATGTGGACATCTAAATGCATGACGGTAGAATGCCTGTCATGTATAGAGAACGCTCAGCGACCAGACTGGTACTTGGTCACCTCGTCTCTATCAGTGCTCTGTAAAGCAAACGTCGCCTGATCGCTCCCTTTGTTGACGTATTTACAGATGTATTTGATTGACTTGACGCTGGTGCACAATTGACGTAGATGTGCACCTGGAAGGTCTCGGACAGTACTGATGAGTAAGGAACAATCCATCTGTTATCGACAAGTTGCGTCTGGCCACGCACGCTCACAACTCAGTGGAATGCACACCCTCTGTTGGTGATGGCCGGTATGAGGGATATCAATCCTCACCAGTAATGGTTTCGTTTATATGGTGAAAAATTATAACACATCTAAGACTTTACACGATTTTCATATAAAATAAATGGTTGTGTGTGATCAAAAAAAATGTAGCTAGTTCCACATCTCACTAAAGATTTTTTGCGACATGAAAATATATTAATTAAGAAGCAATAATTACACCAATAAATACCGAAAAAAAATGGACAGTCAATGTTTATTTTGTACTAAGTCTGTTACAATTTATTCTGTACTATAAAAAATAAGCATGTCTTATCTTTAAGATTTATAGGGCATGCTTAATTTTCCTCTTTCTTCGTTATTTAGCTGAAGCTGCTTACATCAATAACGTGCCATTTTCGAGTTTAAATTTTGTTATAAATCTATGCAGTTCTTTTTGAATTCCGTTTGTTATTACATACAGACAAACTTGATGAACTTTATAAGACATAGATGAAGCAGCTTAAAACTTATATAAGTACTTTTTTTTAATTGTCTTGCTCATCTCTGAAACGAATTAACGATACAATTTTCTAGAAGAAAATGCACAACTCCTTCTATGACTTTTAAAAACAACTATTAACCTCGCCAACATGATCAAATTTAAAATATTTATATCCAAAAAGGGCATACACATATAATTTGACTTGATGTTTTTCAAATCTCATAGATGGCGCTGCTTTAAAATTGGTTTGATACTACTTATATTCATTTAATTATGTTTATCGGCCTAAGTTACTTATATTTCGTGATTTTTATAGTGTGAAGCTAGCTTATAGCATGGTAAACATAATAACAACATTCAAATATGCGTCGTTAGATTACACGTTGTTACAGAATGCGTTGAAGAAGTAAAGGTTCACTGCTCGTTCTCCATAAGTCATAGCGTGATATTATGTAACCTTTATGTTGACCCGACTTTTTAAAAATATTCGTGCCAAATTTGAAGTAAATCCATGCAGTACTTTTTGAGTTTATCCCGGATATACAGACAAACAGACAAAAATTCTAAAAACTATATTTTTGGCTTCGGTATCGATTGTAGATCACACTCCCAGTATTTTAAAAAAAATATACAATGTTCAGTTTTAACTTTCCTACCATTTTATTATATGTATAGATTCAAATGAGTGGCTTCGATGTTGGTCATGGGCGAGTGAACAATGCCTATGTTTTACATAGCGATGAAATAGCGGTGTAGCAGGTGGACGCGACGACCTACAAGCTTGAAAGCACATCAGATACGGAATAGCGCGTGCTGCAGATATGCACATAAGTATGTGGTGCAACAACTATTCAGTCGTGTTATGCTCTATTTTTAGTGACAAATAGTAATACTAAAATGTACTTTAAGCCCAATTTTACCAGAAAATAGCAGCAAGATTTCGGATACAGTAGTAGTGCCTTATAGTTTTGAGAATACAAACTTATTATATGGTCTATGTTTGAAAATGACAGAGACCTAGCTGATCTTGAGAATAACAGACAGCCGTGCGCGTTCTTGTAAAAGGTAGCTACATTGAAATTGAAATTCATTTATTCACAAGAAATGTGCTTACGTAATGGTGGTAGGGTAATAACAATCTCCTCACATTCTACCATAACAATGGTGTGTGAATAAGTCAGTCTTAACAAATACATGGTTAAATTACATCCTTATAAGTAAATTATTCTATATCAATTCTATAATTAACGAATGGTATTAATTGATAGCAAGTAATTATAAGTCCTATATGAATGTCAAAAAATTAACAATACTAATTATTAACGATATCTTCAACAACTCCCGCACTAAATATGGTGCCTATATTGCGAAAGACTTTACAAGCATTCTATCAACGATATTAGAGAACATCCAGACACGAAATAATATATCGTTGAGTACGCATAGTGTTGTCTCGTATAGAGATCGAATCCATAATACTTGCACTAAGCGATAGAGCGGCCACTTGAGCCACTACGTCATCCGTGCTGTCAAAATTACCTTACTTATGTCTTCGTTTTGAACCATGGCACAACACAACAAACGTTCTTCAAATCTTAAAAAATAAAGCTAAAGACTAATTTATTATTTTTATTCAATTATTTTACAACTTTATACATATTTACATTTAAAACTATTATTTACAACTAAAATTATACGTATAATCCTACAAACATAAAAAGGGCAAAGCTAAAGATATATTACAATTCTACAGGGGACTGTAGAAAAAACTTTATTTGTCCCATGGGATCGGTTTTTAAATCGCCGACGGCAGTAAACTTACAGCGAGCTCAGAACTCTCGCTGACATCGTAGAGATAAATTTATAGCGATTGGGATGACGACGTCATATCCTTTGTATACAAGCCTTGAAGCTACATTGGCTGCTTGGCTTGTCTCTGTATGACGACATCGTAAGAGTGACGCGTATTAGTGCACACAAAACACATAGTTAATTACTGTAGGTACATATAATCCTTGAGGGACGCGGCGTTCGCACTGACACTAATCCGCCGACATAACTAAACCCTCCCCGGAGATACGCGGGAAGGGGGCAAGCTGCACGGCTAGGAGGCACGGGGTGGAGGGGCAAAGATCAAAGGGCTCACAGCACCCCACTCTACGCAACCATTTTTTTCATATTCCAAGCAGAATTATGAAAATGTTATTAAATACATATGATGACGTACGCATGCCAGCCAAGTTACATATTCCGATTTTAATATACACTCAACGAAATTGTTGTGCGGGTGTTATGAGGATTCCTACACAACTAAGTTACGGATTGTTTTACTTACATTATTGTGTCAGTTAGTACTCTTCGACCCTTTCACTTGTTAAAGACGCTACTTAGGAACACAGAAAATTTTATTTTATTAGTGACGGGGATTGTGTGAGCGCCCCATTGTGTTATTGGGTACTAGTGTTGGTTGTGTTCAATAAGTGTTTATTATCGTTAGCAGAACACCCACATATGAATAGCCAAATCGTTATTTCATAATATCATATATGACAAATTGCTGCCCGCGGCTCTGTCTGTGACAGCGGCGTCACGGTGACGTCACTGCGACGCCGCAGGTGGCTCGGCCGCCATTATTATTTTATTAAAATCGTTGGTAGCGACCCTTTTGATGTAGCCGTTTAACGCTTAATACACCGAGCCTTTGTTCGGAACACCTCCTAGCCTCAAAGGAAAATAAAAAGAAAATTTAAGCTCCTTGACTTGAAAATTCACTGGAATTTCCGCTGCCAAATCCGTCTTCGGCCAAGTTTGATACTTGAAAAATAATCTAAATCGAACCTCCGAATGGGTCGAAAAGTTAGTGGGCGTCTAAAAGGTTATTAGTTAACGTTCGGAGGGGCTGTTTCTCAGAGAAGTTCATACTGCGAACCGCGCTCCGCAGCCTTCAAGATTTTACAACGAATTGGAGTCGGCGATTACGTTGACAGAGGATCCATTATGTTTCTCAAAGGATGCGATAATATGAAAACGTTTTCTTTGTAACTAATTTATTGAAAGTGTCGGAATAATGTAAATAAAAATCTTTAGGCCCAACTTTCCGAAACGTACAAAAGTTTGATACGTATATTATAATATGTTTAACAAATACTGGTGATCGCCACGAATTCATTGAAAAATAGTCTGTTTATGCAAACTATGTTTTTGTTTAGTTTGCATGTTTGTTTTAAGCTTTAAATTTAGGTCAATATCAAGCCACGATGTGAATCAACATGTTCTTAAGCTCCAATGTACGTTATCCGTTATAAAAACATTCGATAAAAAGTACACTATAAGTTACTTCGAAAACGACTGTGTTTGCTGATCGCTCTTGTACTCACTACAGGATATCATGCTCGCCGATAAATCGTAAGTACCTACATGAAAACAGGTCAAAATTACCTACACCCTTTTAGTATAAGGTGACCCGTCGTGATATAAGCTGTTCATTGGTATCTGGTTCAGATTATACTTGGCTTTATTAGTTTGATTTGTCGCCATGTGTGCTCCCGTCGAAAGCGCAGTTTTGTTCTTGTTAGGTAACTAATCAGATGTATTACGTTCCCCGGGGGCATGGTTAACTCTGCAATGATACGATGGGCGACGGGAGTTGAATAGAAACAAGTGGCTCGTTTGAATGTGGTATATATTGACTGTTTAACAAATGCAATGCTTAAACCAATATAGGTACTAACAATAAGGTAGAGGTGCACTACACTACACCTCCCCCCTTTATTAAGAAAAGAATAGAATAACATTTTTTTTGTAAATAATGCAGAAAAATCTAATTTTAATAACAAACAAAAATATTTTACTTAATTTTTCCAATATTTAAAAAGAATATATAATCTTTATTACTTTAAAAAAATAAACAGTGATTTTAACAAAAATCATTGAAAATATGATCGAAACTTTTTTTAAACATCATTCTTATCCCTTACAAAATAAGTAAAAACTAAGTAATTTTTACTAAAACACAATTATTAACGAAAATCAAATAAAATATAAGAGTTTCTTAAATTCTAGAGGTCGCTTAATAACAATATGGTATTATTATATAAAATGATGATACAGTAAATTTATATTAGTTATTACAATAAGGATTTATAACAAAAAAATGTTTACGTATGCATTCTTATTAGTTGATACATTTTCATTGGTCTCATTACATTTCCTTCGATTTTATTTCAAAATTACATTAATATAAAGGGTGTCACAAGACCCATCACCAAGCCGAAGTCTACTCGTTGTGGACATCATGCCAAGTCATACTAACCAAAAATAATACCTGGGATACGATAGCGTTACATCCAGGACATACTAGAATAACATGTCATGCCATACGCCGGTTTTGTAGACGAGGGTTTCACGCTAATGCAGAGCGACGCCCGAGCACATACAGCCGCGGTAGTATTTCAGTACCTACGTGAGGTAGAAATTCCTGTTATGGAATGGCTAGCTAGGAGCCCTGACCTTAATCCCATTGAACATCTTTGGGATGAGCTGAAGAGAAGGGTCAGGGCCAGAAATCAGCCCCCACAAACCCTCCAGGAACTAAAACTGGCTATTCAAGAGGAGTGGGAAGGTATACGTATACCCCAAGAATTCATAAAAACATTAATAAGGTCAATGAAAATCAGGATGGAATAAGAGCACGTGGGAGGAATACAAGCTCCTAAACACAGTTTTCATTAGAAATTTTATTCTTCTTTGATTTTTTACCTACAAAATTATTAATGAAAAATTAAGCTATTCTAACCGTTTTTGTATTTTAAGTCTATAAAATCAATAAACCAAAATCTGTTACAGTAAAAACTGGTCTATTGTAATTTTAGACTGGCACTTAACAGACAGTGTGAAAAGTATTCATTAATTAATTTTAGATTTTATTTATCGTGTTCTGGACGAAAGCGTACGGGGTGGGTCGATGTTTTTGCACGCAAGTTTATTACAAGTCATTACAAGATAAGCTAATTATAAACAAAGTGTCGTTCTCAGCAATGAACGGTGTTGAATTTCGAGATCTAAGAATGCATCGTATATCTTCTTGCACACCTGCATCATATCTATTGGATAAACTTGATTCTAAAAATAGAATTCATTGTAAGTAATATTTATTCCCTTATTACATTTAAATTTGCTTTTATCGATTAATAACTTTTCCGTACTCATAAAACTATAATATCTGTTATATTGTATGTATAGGGATAGTCAAGCATTTCAAATAACATCTTTAGAAAATAAAATAAAACTGATTATTGACTAATTATTGACATAATTAGAAACCGATTGTATAACTCATAACTTATAAAAAATTACTTTTTAGCTTTTTACAAAAAAAACGGCTAACTTAGGAATTTACTATTTATTACATAGGAGTATCTTTTACGAAAATTTTAATTAAATTTGATTTATACCATAGTCATAGGCGAACCTTTTCTAATAAGGTTAACATAAAATAAGACGATAATATAATTGCTTACTTAATTTTCCTCTAAATAAAAATCATAAAAAAAAATATTTTTAAATAAAATTAAAAACGACTTCAAAAACACTAAGGAACTAAAAAACACAAAATAATTGGTTTTGGAGCAAACATTTTTGGAGTCGGTGCCAAGGCAAGTATTTCTGATCTGACTATAAAACCTCTTCACATTTTTTTATAACTTTCGTTCTTGATAGAATAGGTAGTTTGTAATTTAGTAACTTTTTGCGTAAGGGCTTGGCACCAACTCCAAAAATGTTTGCTCCAAAACCAATTATTTTTTGTTTTTTAGTTCCTTAGTGTTTTTGAAGTCGTTTTTATTTTTATTTAAAAATAATTTTTATTTTTTGCTTTTTAGTGGTTTACTAATAAAAAATAGTAATAGGTGGTAAGTAGGTACATAGGATAGTGTAGGTGGTACGTGATGGAGAGGCCTTCCTTACGTGCCTCAATTCTCAAATGTAGACCTGTACCTTTCTGGCAATTTCAAGTTTATTTTTGCTTTCAACTAACTAGCCTAAACACGTTCGTTTCAGTTCCATCATCAGATCCCGGAAATCATCCAATACCAAAGTGTTTGCTAAGACAAAACAAAGGAGCCTAAACACACACTACAAAGATTCCATGGCCACCTTCCAGCTCTATCATCAGAGTTTGGTAAACATTCAGCACTAAAGTCCATGTAAAGACTAATCCAACGAGCTCAAATTCAATGGGATTGCGTCTTTGTATTACAAAGATCCCGTTGACAACTTCTTGCTCCATCATCAGACCCTGGAAAACATCCAGCATCAAAGTCTATGTAAAGGCGACTCAAACGAGCCCAAACTCGATGGGATTGCATAATTGTATTACAAAGATCCCTTGGCCACCTTCCTGCTCCATCATCAGACCCTGCAAAACATCCATTACCAAAGTCCATGTAAAGACGAATCAAACGACTCTAAACTCGATGAGATTGGGTTATTGTATCACAAAGATCTCATGGTTACCTTCCAATTAACTCTATCATCAGACCATGGAAATCATACAGCATCAAAGTCTATGTAAAGACGACTCAAACGAGCCCAAACTCGACAGCATTGGGTTGTTATCGTCAAATCGCTTCAAGTGTGCTTATAAAATTTGAAGAGTTCCTTCGATTTTTGCAGGATTCCATGATCAGATCCTGACCTAATGATCATGGGACCAACTAGGAGGTATATTCAAACAAAACAAGAATTTTCAATATCGGTCCAGGCGACTTAGAGAAATCGGGGAACATACATAAAAAAAAAGATTCCGACGAATTGAGAACCTCCTCTTTTTTTGAAGTCGATTAAAAATTGTTTCAATGAGCAAACAATCTATCAAATTTAAAAAAATATATTCGGAATAGAAATACGTTTTTTCATTTTAATAATAACAGTTTCTTTATTCTTCTTATCTTTAACAAAAAATATCTAATAAAAAATAAAGTCAATCGAATTAAAAATAAGTTTTACTTATATACTAGCTGTGCCCGCGGCTTCGCCCGCGTGGTAGTCGGTATCCTTCAAGTATCCCTTTCTGTGGCATTGATAATGTAAAATAACGTCATGACCGGTTGATGAAACTCGCACTCATATTTAAGATTCTTACTTACTGTATTAGAAAAGTAGTAACCTGTAGATACCCGCCACCTAAATTTTTAGCACTTTTTTAAATTTTTTAATAATTACTATCTGGCCGGATGACATAATTATTAAGTACATAGTTAATTTGAAATCTGTGCACTCAAAAAGTACTCAAAAAACACCTGAATAGTAAGTCTACGATGCTCTATTATGTAATATAAGCTGTAATGGTGTGCAATAAAGAATACCTATTCTACTCTACCGACCAGTTGTAATCCGACGTGTCGCGACCGCCGTTAAGGCAAACCGTTTCCATTTTATTTAAATACAGTTAACGACTCTAACAACTATTTGCAGCGTACTGTCTTTCGTTAGTTAAGTGTACTCGCGATAATTTTATCTACAACGCCTCTGTGTACACAACATTTTGTGTGACGTTGTCCGGAGCGTGGACAAACAGTTTGCTTGAGTCGCTTACCCGGGAAAGGCCACGTAAAGTTGACCATGCGAGAAACAGGGGCTCGTAAGATTCACGCCAGCAATTTTTAGCGTCTGCCCTTGAGCTTTATTTATTGTGATTGCAAAACAGACACTAACCAGTAATTGTATCCGTTTAAAATGAAAGGGAAATTGATTGGGTATTAGAGGTACTTACTTATTTCGGGGAATAAAAACCTGTTCACCAACACCACATCCAGTGATTACTTCCGCTTCTATTATGTTGCGCTGTAAATTGATCACTCTTATTCGGGTGCCATTACACAATTTGGGTGGGCATAAATTTCTCAATAAAACTATTGGTACGCCGACTTTGAGAACTATTTTATGCGCAGGTAGCCCGTGTGCATTTAAATATTTTAAAAATTCTATTGGATAATTGGTGGCTTCGTCTTGGTCAACTACTCTGTTAATAGATATATGTATATTCTATAGATTCGCCACTAACACGCTCTATAATTCAATAAATTTAATAGACTTGAATTCAAGCAACACATGTGTCTTTGGTTAATATTTAGTCTTTAGTTTATCAGAATTCGTTTATTCAATCAAAAGTTATCGCAATTTAAAATATACATATATCCACATTGGTTATCATTTGCTAGGGCTCAATTTGGGACAAAAAATATTAAGTTATTTTCTTATATTTATATTGTCAGCGCTGGATCTTAACACCGACTTTTAATTTTGTTAGTGGTGCCATCTAGGGGCAAAAGTACTGCTAAAATTATAATTTTAAGTAATACCAGATGGCATGCGTTGCATGTTTAGAATATATTTATAGACGGGAATTAATGCGAACATGCATTAGGTATTTACCTACCTTATTTTGCTTGACGTTTCGAGACGATTGCACGTCCCGTGGTCGCAAGCTGACTGCTGTAGCGATGTCACGTCTCCGAGTGCGAGGTAGAAGCTTCTGTTTCTACCCCCGGGTCGTTTATTTTCAAAGTACCGGCTCAAAACACACTAACCGTATCTGTATATTGAACATTCGCCGACTGCGCATTAAAGTGGTGTGTTGTTAGCCGGATCACTGGATTCCACGCCGATGACAATTTGAAGCCCTTATCCCGATTGAAATTTTTATGTTTTCTGATTTCGATCGCTTCACGCACAACTCTTAGGTAAAAGTGGCGTTCCGTGGAGAGGACTTGGGGACGATGAAATTCAATCCAGTGATTGGTGCCCGATTAAAGTAAATGTTCCGCAATCGCCAATTTGTTCGTTTGACGGTTATTTACAGCTGCGATGTGCTCCTTTATACGTTCAGCGATAGTCCGCTTCGTTTGCCCTATGTAAGAGCTTCCGCAGCTGCAGTTGATTTTATAGACACCTGGGGTTTCTAGCGGTAGAACATCCTTTGGTGTACCCACCATGTGGTATACTTTGGCCCCTGGTGTAAATACGGTCGGAATGGAGTAGATTTTTTTTAAGCGAAGCACGTTGCATCGGTATTGCAGCCATTAGTCGGTATGACACCGTCTTTCGTAAAGAACTCGCGTCATTTCGTCTAGATCGTACAAAGCATCCGATTGGAATCCAAAGAATCCGTCTGCGAGGATCTGCCTTCAAAGAACCTGCCTTGAAAATCCACGGTGTTAAAAGCATTGCTGAAATCGAGCAAGGACATAACCGTTAGATTTCCACAATCCATACCTCTCCGAATGTCATCAGTGATGTGTACCAATGCAGAGACGGTACTGTGGCCGGGACAGAAACCAGATTGGTATAGATTAAGGAGCGAATTTTTATGGAGAAAGGAAGTGAGTTGAGTGAGGATTAGGCGTTCAAGGACTTTTGACAGGATAGGTAGTAAGGATATGGGACGGTCATCTGAAAAGGAACAAGGCTTAGGTTTTTTAGGTAGGAGAATTATAAATGCATTTTTCCACGCTGCCGGAAAGATGCCACGGATAATGGACTGGTTTAAAATGTTGCATAGGATTGGAAGGATTATATCTAGGATGGGCAGGATCATTTTCCTGCTGATACAGTCATCACCGACTGCATTGGACGCAATTGCCATAATACTCTTCTTAACACCACAATCGTTGAATTGCGAGAAGACAAAAGGAGTATAATCTGGGGTTGGTAAGGATGAAAGATATTGTAATGTGTTATTTTTAACATTTTTCATTTTAACATATGTTGGCGTTGTGCTTTTTTTCTTATAGCCACATAATTTTCCATGTTTGAAGGAGTTGGCTTGTGCTTTACTTTTGTCTTCGCTGCAGCATCTTTGTCATAATCTTCTTGATTTCCTCAGTAAGCCAAGGTGCGGGCAAATGATTTATTTTTATAGCGCGAATTGGGGCATGAACGTCATATGGCTTAAAGAGATTATTTGGTTGTCAGAATGTGCACCTTAGTGTCCACGCACTCGGTGGACAGCAGTGGTTCCCAGTCTATTTTGGCAGCATCCTCACGCAGTTTGTCAAGCACCATGCCACCAAAATTGCGCTGCAAAACTATTGTCGGCTTCGCTTTAGGTGGGCGTATTTTGTATGAGAGATAGATCTGGGGGGCAATCGTGCTAAACGTCAACGTATTTACCAAAACCAAACTTCAACCGTAAACGTCACGTTATGCACTTTTCGTATCGTGCTAATTATTTGAACGTAAACGATTTGGTTTTTGTAGGGCAGATACGTTCAGTGACAGCTAGGTGACAGCGTGCGAGCAAACTCTCGTTGTTGCATGGTATCGCGCTATTATTTGACAACGTTTTAAACCAAAACCGTTACGTTCGCGGACGTCTCATACGTTGTCAAACCAAAAGTTCCTATCGACGAACTTTGCAATTATATGATATTTTAAATTTGAGAAAATTATTAAGATAATTTTGTATTATTTATCAATTTAGTGGCATATGCTTATAATACGTTTGATTGCAACTTAAATGAGGGAACAACATTCTTTCATAAGGCAATTTTTATGGATATCGCTTTGGTATAGCTTATTGTTGCGGTAGATTTCATTATTGTAAGATTGGCGTCAACCTTGCTTGGCCCTATATTTATGACAATGTCTAGGAAGGCATCTCATCAAAAAGGCTAAATCTCGACGCGATACCTTCCTAGACATTCGCTTTTGAAAGGCTGAAACAATATTATGGAGATGTACGTAAACCATACACATAATACTGTCACAGTTATAGGTTCTTAGGGTTGCTTAAGCCAAAAGACTGCCTACTCGGTCAGTGCGCGCTCAGACGCCTGTATACGGCAAGTAGACGACTGATAAACGTTCATTTATAATTATTTTTCCTATGTACTTAGATAGGTATTGTAATTATTTCATTTAACCAAGACATAGACAAAAGCGTAGCTCATTATACAAAGATTTGTCGTGTTAGGAATCCAACCCACTACCTCGGGTAACAGACCTAAGTCTTAGATTAGAGCTGGGTGGCAGCGAATTGAATGTGCATGCGTGGGAAGCGCAATGCGGTGCCGACACAGAATTGTAAATTTCATGTAATCTGTGGGTGCCGAATAGTTCTTTCTCCACCGCCCGTAGTTCAGGCCATGTTGACGGAAGACATCCAGTGGGACGCTGATGTGGTCTCCTTCTGTGAATCCGATCGTGCTCGTGAATCGGTCATGCTCCAGAAGGAGGCCGCCGAGCGGGATCGCGAGAGAGCCGATTCCGCTCGCAGACGCAGGCGGCGCCGCGTGTCGTGGCGGTGGCAATGGCCGCTAGCCTGACTCTTCCTTGGGGCCGTGGGCAACCATAGATGGCAATCTGACTGCCCGACCATGAACGACCCCGAGAAGACAGCGGTCTCGGATAGTCGAGGGACCACTGTACTCGCACAGTACGAAGGAGCGAAGGGAGGGCACTACCAACCTAGCCCTTTCAGAGACTGAGCCCTACTACGGGACAAGCGTAACGGGACCCAGGAGCAGTACACCCGCGTTCCCTGTGTCCCATTCTTTTGAGCGCTGAGGCGGCTATCGTGGTACGTGGTTCTAGTCGGTAAACCCGGGTTTTGTCCCGGGGAGTCCGACATACCCTCTCTGCCCGCCCCGCGGAGAGGCACTCGCAAAATAGTTTTCCGACGTAAAAAAAGGGTGCTGAATAGTTCAACGAGTCGGTCAGAGCCTAGACCTGGCCTAGACTCTGGCCAGCCTATTTTGACTAGTTGGTTCAGGGCTCTTAAATTTGGCTTGCTTTGGCCGATCAGCGAAGGGAAGGCCACAGGAGCTATTCGCTTGGTGTAGTTTTCAAAGGCATAATCACGGGAAAACCTGCCCCGGGTCTTTGTTGCCACGAGACCCGCCATGACAAAACATCACTGTTGCCCACTTTGCATATATAGTAAAAGTAATAGGCCTTGGAGCCTGTTAAGAGAATATCTATTTAATAAGGTCGGTACACTAGTATGACAGTGGTTAGGGTAGGTGCCGCCTTTCGTCCTTAGTGACCATTTAGACCGGGTGAATTTCTAAGTGAATTGTAAGAAAATATCCGTGAAGAAGAGAAACATAAGAATAAATTAATTATCTGTGACAACCCACACCTGGCGGTGTGATCCCAAACTAGGCACAACCTAGTGGCATGGTAGTCAGACAATTGATTAATATATATAAATATTGTTTTGATACACATACGAGTAATATAGTTATGGTAATTTGCTCATCGCATAAAGAGTTCTCCTGGGTGGTAATCGAACCCATGACTTTCGTCTTAGCAATCAGGTTTACGTTCTTACCACTAGACCAATAGGCCGTTCTACAAGGGAGACTTACCACTAACTCAGCAGGATGTGATACAATTGTGTGAGCTTACATAAGCGTAGCGCGTTTCTAATCGGGTACCGAGTCCAAGATCTGATGATGCAGTGTTACCCAGACTGCCGCTGGAGCACTTCAATAGATATTTAAAGGAATAGAGTAGGTATGTATATTAAAAGGCAAGCTCCAATTTCACATTTCGATTTTATTTATTCAGTTTATTGAGATGATGAAATCTGATACAAAATATTATTTTAAGTGGAGTTGAAACAATCAACATATGTTAGGCCATTTGATTGTTACAATTACAACGTGAACTTAACAGTAATAATAATGTATTTGGATTGGTTTTCATTATTTTTAAACTATATACATACATACATACATAGTCTCACGCCTATAACCTTGAAGAGGTAGGCAGAGGTGTATTTCTACACCCACTTTTCGCCAGATATACTTTAGTCCCACGTAATAAGGGGCGAGCCTATTGCCGTACCGGGCATATTTCCAGACTCCGTGCTGCTACTGAGAATTTCGTGACAGAAAAACCCAATAATACTGCCCGACCCAGGAATCGAACCCAGGGCCTCCCAATCCCACGCGCACACTTATGCCGCAAGACCAGCGAGGCAGTCGTATAGGGTTTGATGTCGAGTTTTCCATCTCTACGCAAAGATGGTATTTGCATCGTGTTATCCCCTAGTCGCCTCTTACGACACCGACGGTAAGAGAACTAATTAATAGTATATTGTTGTTTAATGTCCAAGAAGTGACGATGGTCTCGATTTGGCTCGTTGCAAATTCCTCATTTTTGTTAACTTGCAATTTTGTACTGTCCATGTGGTTTATTATTCTGCTTACTCCTCGACTACTGTGAACAAAACTAAAACATAAATTATTTAGTAAATATTTACTCAAATATAAGTCCTACCAAAATATCTAAACCCACTGACATTTAACTTAAGATTAATATTGTTCTTATACGTGCGCTATATCTTGTGTTTGAGTATATACTTATAATATTTTGTTGGGGATTTATGCATATTATAAAACAGGTTCAGAATGAGAGTAAATACTGTAGGATCTTACGTGATGATAATTGAAATGCGTACCTGAAAAGTCAGAAAGTCAGCCAAATTCAAATTCTCCAGCTTTTCGTCTATCTCTTCTTATGTAGAAAGCATGACTATTATGCCGAACGCTGACAATTCGGGCTTTGTTTAACATCTTTCTCTGGTCTTAATATTATTCCAAATCTGAAAAATAGGTGTTTTTTATTGTAAAGATCATATAAAATTCGTATTGGGCTCGACAAATAGCAGCAGAACCTGCAATTGCAGTAATGTTGTGGTGCATCATCATTTGGATTCACCTTCGTTACTCTAGTGAAATAAAAACCTCTTCTACATGACCAAGTGTGATCATTAATTGTTTTTTGCATAAATCACTTATTACAGTAAACAATATTTCGGTACTTACCGTATAATTTGAATAAAATTATTTCATGATTTCATATAAATAATATTTGTTGACATTTAATGACATTCACATAATGACATTTGTCTTTTTAAAATAGTTCTTGCACATGGCGCGGTGTCGCTACAGCCTCTTTAGTATAAGAATAGTACGTACTATTTTCAAAAGCCGGTGTCAAGCACTAAACGTTTGACGTAAGCCCAACGTAAGGGTTGCGTCTACGGTTCGAACGCTCAATACAATTAGCACGATACCATGTTTGACATCAGCCAAACTAAAACCAAACGTTCACCAAATACGTTACGTTGTCAACGTTTGAACGTTTGAAAATAGCACGATTAGCTCCAAGGTCATGGTAGGAAAATGCATCAGCAGAGCATTAACCATGCCTGTAAACGAAATTAGGAGAAGTAACTAAGATGAGGTCTAGTAGAGAAGGAACAGAATTAGGAAAGTGATGTGTCGCATTAAGGTTTAATACATACATACATACATACATAGTCTCACGCCTGTTTCCCGGAGGGGTAGGCAGAGACTACGGAACGCCATTTGCAACGATCCTGACATATCTCTCTTGCTTCATTCATTCCCATCAGATTCCTCATGCATGCTCTTCTGTTCAGGGTACTTCTCACCTGTCCTGTTTTTAAGGTTGTCTCCAATCTGGTCAGAGAACGTCCGCCTAGGTCTTCCCCTTCGTTTTAAGGTTTAATATAGTCATATTCCAGGATTCTGTAACACGACGAAAAGACGTAGTTCGAGAATCACGTTTAAGGAGACAGGTATTAAAATCTGCCATAATAATGGAATGATCATGAGATGGAGTAAGATTTTCCAGGATTTGCTCGAAGGAAGAAAATAAATTTATACGACACGAAGGAGAATAATATACGCCAAGCAACACTTTTGTATGATGGAGTTCCACTTCTAAGAAAAGATGCTCGCCAGCATTCGACGGTGGCGGCTGTGATGACATAGTGACTATATGATACGGAATGTGAACACGTAAATATATGGCAACGCCGCCACCATCGCCAAACGCGCGATCATTCCTAATTAGTTGGAAACCTGGAAGAGAATAAGAAGTCGATAAGAGACACGGTTTCAACCATGACTCAAAGATAAGAATTGCATGTATGTTTTTGCAATCAAAATTGGCCAGCATATCTGAGAAATGGGCTGGAATACTCTGTGCATTTAAATGGACTACATTAAAGTTCTTGGGCACGTCTGAAAACTGTGATTGGAGAGTGTCTCCCAGAGACGGTATACTAGTAAAGCTATCATCAAAGCTCGTAGCTGTTAGAAAACTGTCATCGTCGCTAATTGAGTCTGTAACTGACATATAAATATAAAATAATAATAATAAATATAGTAATATATAAAATAATAATAAAATATAATAATATATAGTACTTATATAGGCTATATAAATAAATAATTTATTACACAAAAAAATTTTAACTACGTTAAGCGTATTTATTTTGTCCACCCACCAGTTTATTTATTTATTTTATTTATTTCGCACAATACACAATGACAATGTTTTGCTCCATAGCCATTCACTCAAACCTCTCGGGGCTTATGTGTGAAATGGCGAGTCGTATTACATACACATTTGTAAGATATTATAACTAACTACATGATCTTTATACATTTTGCGCCAAATAAAATTTCTTCAATTTATGCTTAAAACTTTTCGAGTTTGTTTTATAAATATTTTGTAATCCAGTTGAAATTTTGTTTAGATGATATGGAATAATATAATTTGCAACTCTCGTTCCGTATACATTATTATATTTTGGTAATTGGTACTTATTTTGAAATGATATACATCTTAAAAAGCTTGACCTTGTGTTTTCTATTAGAATATCTGGTTTCCTAGTTTTTACAAGTGTAAAAAAAAAATTGTTACAGACGTTCATCGGATTACAATATTTGAATAATTCGTCATAATTATCTTTATATTTGTTTTTTATGTGTTTGGGTACAATTATTTGCAGTATTTTTAATTGTAACATGTAAATATCAGATAGGTATGTTTGATAAGTTCTGCCGTAACTGCTTCATCATCATCAGGCCCTTACAGCCCACTGCTGGACTAAGCCTCTCCTTTGAAAGGAGGAATTGGCCTACTATACCACGCTGGCCAAACTGGTTGGTATAGGGTTTATTTCAAGTTTTCCTTCTCTTACAGTGCTGTTTTCTGCATAGTATGGTCCCTCTGTCGGCTCTTACGACACCCATGGGATGATATGGAGTGGTGACATTTCGTATTCTTAATCCGTCACCACACGGACCACGTAACTGCTTAACCCATAGTTAATAATGGAGTCTGCCAGTGCCATATAAAGCATTCTAAGTACTTTGAAGGGTAATTTGTATTTCAATACGCTCATTTTTCCAATGATAGACCTTAATTTGTTACAAATGTAATCCTTATGTGGGCCCTAGCAGAGTCTGCTATCAATTATTGACCCTAGGTACATATGATTGTCGACCACCTCTAGAACTGGACATTGGCAACTAATAAATGAGCTATTATGTTAGTTAAATGCATTATCGAAGAAAGATAACAAATGTGAAGAGATAAATTATTTAAAACTAACAAATATAACAATAAAATGAAGATGAAATAATTTACCAACACACAAATTACTCAGAGTAGGCATTAACCTCTTGTATGCCGGAATAACCAGACACAATTAAAAAGCTATTGTGTCTCGCGTAGATCTGCGTTCCGGCATACAAGGGGTTAACACTATTTCAATTTCGTACATTTCCAAATCTAAAGACTACATAAAAATATTTTTTTTTTACGAGATACGGAACGTTGCGTGACATAATTGACAACTGACAATTATGACAGATTAGTTTTCCATTAATTGTTGACATGACATAACAAAAATAAAACTAAAAATAGTGAGATTAAAGTAACAGTGAGGGTGAAATAACAATATGTATAACGTTAATTACCTACGGATGAATGAATATTACAAAAAGGCCTACTTCTTCGTGGCAGCTGCTCGCTTGATCTTGGGCGCAAGTGGTTTGGCGGCGGGCTTCTCCTCGTCTGCAAGTTTAATCCTGCCTAGATCGCCGACGCTCGTAATGCGATGGCGGTTGCCGTCGGGACCCAAGATGTAAATGTAGCCCTCCCGTGTCCAGCACTTCGCAACGCCGAACTTCGCCCATGCAGCTATAAAAGCGTTGTGCCGCAAGCGTGTCAGGAACTCGGAGAGCGTGATTCCCGTTCCCTTCAGCTTCGTCTTGGCGAACCACATGTTGTCCCGCACCCCAAGAGACTCAAATTTTATAAGAATGGGCCTTGACTTGCCGCTGGAGGTGTGACGCCCCATCCTTTGACAGCGGCGTATGTCATCAGATGAGAAGGTGTCCATCTTAAGACGCTGCTTGACAGCCTCCACCACCACCTGAGTTGTCACCTCACCTTTGCATTCCTCGACACCATGAAGCAATAATATCTTCTGGCGGCTCCTCATTTCTAATTTGTCCACCTCACGACCCACAACTTCAAGCTGCTGCGAGAATGTCTTCAGGGACTGCAACACGAAAGCTTTGAACATGGCAAAGTCATCTGCCAAGCTTCCCGAGCTTTGTTTCTTGAGGTTTCTTCTGAAGCTCTGCCTCAAACCGAGCCATACGCTCCTCAAAATATGTCTGCATGTCAAGGATCTTGGAGACATCAAATCCTTCTATGGTGTGTGATTCTGTGTATATCTGTCAGTTTTTGGAGATAATACTTAACCAGCAGGTATTTACTGTTAGCTATTTTTTTTGTTCATTAAACTTATTATAAACTTAAAATAAAATGTTTTATATTTTTTTTATGTAGAGCAATTTCAAATTGTACTTGCTGTCACAACTACCCAACTAACAAACAACAATAAAATGAATACTTTGTGCTTGTTGGTTTCTCACTACGCAAGGTTCATTCTATTATATTATATTAGTTCATTCTAACTAGCTTTGTCGTTTATACAAAGACTATTAATAGTTAGTCGAAGATAATGGCTATGGTAAGTGGATACTTGTCCGTGTGGTGACGGATTAAGAATACGGAACCACACTATATCATGCCATGGATGTCTTAGGAGCCGACAGAGGGAGCATATTATGCAGAGAACAGCACTGTAAGAGAAGGGAAACTTGATACAAACCCTATACCAACCCGTTTGGCCAGCGTGGTATAGTAGGCCAAATCCTCCTTTCAAAAGAGAGGCCTAGTCCAGCAGTGGACTGTTTAAGGCTGGTGATGAATGAATGATGAAGTGGATACCTCCACTACGGAACCCTTCATGAGCGAGTCTAACTCGCAATAGCGAATAGATTTTATAATGTTTCGTCCTAGGTGTTACTTCTACCCGTTTGCCATTACAAAGCTTTGGTGCATTAAGATTCCGCATCAACAGGACTGAAACACCAATGTTCAGTCTCAAGTTGCGTGAAGTTATTTCTGATATTTGTAAGGAGTTCAGAAACTCTATAGGGTACGAAGTAACTTGGGCAGTATTCATGACATTATCTACCGAAAGGTATTCAACAACATCACTTTGCATAACAGTTAAAATGTCAAAGCCATGGGCCGATATATCTCTATACACACTTTCGCATTTATGAGTAGAGAATATTGGTTCAGCCGGCTTAGCGTGAAATCGGTACATACATACATGCACATTTTCGCGTTTATACCTAATATTAGTAGGGGTTGGCCAAGGCTGTCACAATTATTATTAGTTTATATAAGTAACGAACGTAGTAATGATAGTGCACCATATGACAATGTACCTATAATGACAGATATACGATAGCACATGCGCAGCACTCAATTATTACAGCGCATGCGTTCTTGCTGTCAATAGGTAGTAGGTTTGTCCCTACAAACTTCGACCCTCTCTTAAATCAATATAATCTGGGAGGCAGATTATTTTTTGCAACTAATTGTAGGTATCCTATGTGTTTTTCCTGGTTCTGAACTGCATCCCCACTAATTTTCAGCCAAATCGGTTGAGCCGTTCTTAAGTTATAAATAGTGTAACTAACACGACTTTCTTTTATATGTATAGATAGAATATGAAAACCAAACAATACTGAATAGGAGTGTTACACAAATCCCCTAAGCAAGTATCAAGGGCGTTAGGGCGCGCCTCACATGCTCATAAACTTCGTTCATGTTTACTTAAAGTGTATTCTGAACAAATCTGCGCGCCTACAGAGACTCAATTTTTTCACTTAGAGCTATTCTTCACAAGTTCATTTATGACGCACGTAGAATAAACTCGTTACAAAGGAACGGTTTGCGGACAAAGACGCGGCGCACACTCGCACGAATCCGCGTCACACATACGGGCTGAAGTCTGCCTACGCCAGATGACAAACGTATTGGAATACGTTATAAAATTACTTTAACATAATGCCTTAGGAAAATGACACAGTACCTAACGTTTACAGTTTTCGTTTTGATTTTTAACCGTATGGATCTTTACACACCCAGCTTACATCACGGTGTATTATTTGCAGGCAAACTTTGCGGCCTGAGTAAAGCATGTTTCAAAGTTAAGCCTTATTATTTCATGTTGTTATCGAAAAAGGTTTGAGATCATTTAGAGTGATTGAAAAGGAATTAATTCAAAAGACTGAGACTTAGTCCATACTACCTACTTGTACCCGTGATTTCAAACCGTATGGGATCGTGAGTTCGCATACTTTATAACAAACATACTAGGAAGATGGTAATAACATTAGAAACGGCTAGTTTCTTACGGATAAACTAGCACAAACAGTTTAGTAAGTGGTAGGGCCACGCTGTTTACGGCACGAATGGGCCGGCTTGACCGGGGCAGTACCACCCTCCCACAGAAGATCGACGTAAAGTAACAGTATGTTCTATGCTGTTGCGTTTTGTTCGGTGAGTGGGAGAACCGGAGGTTGGGCCTCCGGTTCTCCCACTACCCTCCACACCCACTACCCTCCACACACACACCATACCCTCCCCATCCTCTCTTCATTGCCCATATGGGGAAGGAGGAGAGGATGAAGACGATTAGCTGAGGGGGCGGTTGCCGCAGCATACGTGGGACCTGTAGAGTATCCGTTTAGTCATTGTGTGGGTAGTGTGGGTCGACTCGCCGGCCAGGGAGACCCGTAGAAACGGTGGTGCCGCTGGCCGCCCGCGGCATAGTATAGGGGCCCAACGAGGACTAACCATCTCGGGAGGCTGCCCCACCAGGCCGCGCATAATCTCGGGGTGGCTCGTCGTGCCGGTTGGTGACCGGACGGTGGGACCCGGCGACCACTTCTGGGAGGGTACGGGGGCCTTTCCGTCCGGCGGGTCGGCCACCGCTATACCTCACAGTATAATGGCAATACAATACTCTGCGCTTTGTCACGCGCTGCTGCGTTTACTGCCTCCTCTTTTCACGCCCCCTTTTCTTCTTCAATGGCAGCTCCAAGAAATGGTTCCGGTCAAACAGCGGCGTCTTCGTTCCCCACCAACTCACTTTTTGAGGTGGAGCCCGCTAACATCCACGGACTCCATTTGAACCTCAACACCGTCCACCATCATCTCGAGACGGCCCGACCGGCCATGCTTTTCTTGACCGAGACTCAAATACGCCGTCCTGACGACACGACTTATTTGCATTATCCCGGTTATGCACTGGAGGATAACTTCCACGCAAAAGCTGGGGTATGCTTGTTCGTCAGAGCGGATATTTGCTATCGACGTCTACGTTGCCTAGAGGACCCGTCCTTTTCTGTCCTTTGGGTACACGTAAGTCTGGGTTTATTGGCCCGTATTTACGTGTGCCTTTACCGTTTCCATACCGGAGATGCTGAGACAACTCGACTGTTTGACTACTTAAGTCAGGCAGCAGATAATGCGCAGGAGCAGTTTCCGACCGCCGAGTTGGTCTTTTTGGGAAATTTCAATGCCCACCATGAGACCTGGCTGGGCTCTTCCAAAACAGACCACGCGGGACGAGCTGCTCACGCATTCGCTCTAACGCATGACCTGACTCAAGTGGTACTCCAGCCCACCAGCATACCAGATATATCGGGTCAAGCGCCCTCGTTGTTAGACTTTGTGCTGACAAGTAACCCGGCCCAGTACAGTGTGACGGTACAAGCCTCTTTGGGTTCCTCTGACCACTGTCTGGTTCGCACTACAGTGCCATTTGCTTCACCTCCACAACCAGTGCAGGCAAAGCGACGCTTGTGGCACTACTCGTCAGCGGATTGGGATGGCCTGCGAGACTATTATGCGTCCATCCCGTGGTCTCAACGCTGCTTTAGTGGGAGGGATCTGTCGGAGAGTGCGTCTGCTGTTGCTGGGGAAATCATGTTGGGTATGGAATAATATATTCCATCCACGGACGTCTCCAGCAGCAGCGGATTACGGCCCTGGTTCGATCGCGAGTGCGCCGATGCTGTTAAACAAAAACAGTCGGCTTACCGCGCCTGGATCAGGGCTCGGTCTCGTCGTGATCCGAATGTCCATCTCATCAAGGCAGCCTATAATAGAGCCACCAAGGTCTGCAAGAGGGCAAACATAAGAGCGGATGCACAGCGCATTGCACGGTTTGGTCAAGACCTCTTGTCGCACCCCACGGGCAGCCGGGGATACTGGCGATTGGCCAAAGACGCGCAATCTAATTTCTGCCAGCCTTCACTGCTGCCGTTGCGATGCCCTGATGGATCACTGGCCCATGGGCCGCAAGAGAAAGTTGACCTGCTTGTCAATCTCTTTGCGGCCAACACCCGAATCGATGATCGTAGTGCGCAGTCGCCTTCGATTCCCTACTGCGGCCTCTCCATGCCTGATATTAAAATCAGGCAATGCGATATTCGCGCGACACTGCGATCTCTCGATGTCTGGAAAGCCAGTGGACCTGACGGAATTCCAGTGGTTGTGCTTAGGAAATGCGCAGCCAAGTTGTCTCCAATGCTTACACGCCTGTTTCGCCTATCATATGCCCCTGGCGTAGTGCCGCAGGCTTGGAAAGAGGCGAACGTACAACCGATTCCCAAGAAAGGGGATCGTTCTGATCCGGGCAACTATCGACCCATTGCTATCACCCATATCCTCTGTAAGGTGTTTGAACGACTAATCAACAACCAACTCGTTCGCTACCTAGAAGATCACTCTCTCATCAGTGATCATCAGTATGGCTTCAGACCGAAACGATCAACGGGTGATCTTCTAGCGTATGTCACTCACCTTTGGGGTGAGGCGATGGACAGGCATGGGGAGTCGTTGGCTATTAGTCTGGACATCTCCAAAGCCTTCGATAGAGTCTGGCATCGTGCGCTTCTTTCCAAGCTTCCAGCCTACGGCTTGCCACCTCGATTGTGCAACTGGGTTACCAGCTTCCTGAATGAGCGCCGTATACGAGTCCTTTGTGACGGTGAATCATCGAAGTTTCTCCAAGTGAATGCTGGTGTGCCTCAGGGGTCCGTGTTATCGCCCACGCTTTTTCTTCTGCATATCAATGATATGCTCACTTTTGGGGGCATACATTGCTATGCAGATGACAGTACTGTACATGGGCGTTATCTCGGACACCCTGCGGCTAAGCAAGCCGATACTGAGGAGTATAGGCGAACACTTGTTGTTGAGCTTGACCGGATTCTGAATTGCATCTCGCATTGGGGTGATGAGAATCTGGTCGAGTTCAACGCCAAGAAAACACAGGTGTGCGCATTCTCAGCCAAGGTATCTCCATTCCTTCCCCATCCCTCTCTTCTGGACACTCCACTACCGATTCAAGACAGCCTCAATATCCTAGGTAGGACATACGCAGAAATCTCAACCAGAAGAACTACATCAAGGGTGTCATCAAATCCGCATATCGGAAACTCGGAGTCCTGAACAAGGTGAGGAGGTTTTTCACGCCGGAGCAGTTGTGTTTGTTATACAAGACCCAGGTTCGCTCCTGCGTGAAATACTGCTCTCACCTTTGGAATGGCTCCGCTCAGTACTTATTGGACGCCCTCGATAGGTTGCAGCGGCGTGCTGTCCGTATCATCGGGGATCCAGAGGTCACTAAGACTCTTGAGTCACTTCAATTACGCATAGACGTGGCCTCAATGGCTGTCTTCTACCGTATCTATCACGGTGAGTGCTCCGAAGAGCTCTTTCAACTAATCCCACCCTCTCCTTTCCTATCCCGAACGACACGCGCTGGGTAGAGGTGCCACTCTTACACGGTAGAACAGATACCGTCACACACCAAACGGTTCGGCGCCTCTTATCTCTGCCGTACCATTAAGATGTGGGACTCTTTACCAGTCCACGTGTTTCCCTCCACTTATGATCCCGGGTCCTTTAACCGGGGCGTGAAAAAGCTTTACTCAAGGCCGTCAAGGTGAGGGTCATCATGCCATAATGCCATGCTGGCTGCTGGGATGATGGCCATCACTATGGGACTTCACTGACTGCTTAACATCAGGCAACATGGAGTCAATTTGTTCGGCAGAAATTAAAAAAAAAAAACAGACAGACACATGAAGAAATATTTGTTGGTATCCGTATACTTACCAGCCTCACAAAAGGAATAAAAGCTGTAGCTGTATTGTATTAGGTGTTCGCGCCCATCACTAGCGCGAGACAAATGACAGCTGGAGTTGACAGATGTCAACTCACTCCGCAACTAACGATCGCGGGAGTACATACGTTTTAATTCAAAATTGTAATTTATGAGAATTATACAAATATTTCTATAATCAGTAATAAGTTGTTATTCTTAACAAAGTGGCGACCGTAGGACACGACATTTTCGCAAAACATCCATACATACGACATTGGAGAAAACTGCAAGTCATCCTGCCGGCGGTCGAGTTTGCTGGAGTCCTGTGGCATTTGACGACATGAGATGTCACCTGGTCACGCTGCAGTATTGAAGAAGGTCAGGATTACTGCACCGTAGGTCTATTCCCAACGAGAGTAAGCCCCTGATCCTTTCTATATTTTCTTTAGTTACTTATAACCTACATTAAGCTAAATTTATGTTACCCCGCTGTGTTTTCTCGCAATATTTGTGTAAATAATAATTCGCAGTGGTATTTATTTTTGAACTACCTACCTACCTATCGCATTTCACCCCATTTAAGGAAAGTTTGCACGGCATTTCACGGCATAAATAACTGTTTCCGCTAGTGTTAGCTAAGCTTAGCCTACCTAAAAAGGCCTAATTGGCATCTTAGTGAACTAAGAAACATTTTAAACCGTTTTTTTTTAAATTGATTGCCACCTTGCAGTGACTATTCCTTTCCTGGCCACGTGGGTCAGAAAGACGGAGGTGCATCGATTCTGCTCGCTGGACTGGCTGTCAGCTTGGCGTGCTCTAATCCTGAGCATCGTGCCACGTGCTGAAGCACTAGCGAACGACTGGATCTGAGGGTTTGAGTGCACAGATTATTTCATTGTTGGCTGTTTGTTAATATTAATACTAGGTATTTATTACCATTTTCACAATAAATTTGCATTTAGGGTGTATTAATTTGAATTTAGAATGAGTGAGTCAGAGCTCGAGGTAGAATCGTCTGCTCTTATCAAGCAGCGAGGCATCATTAAGGGTAGGTTGACCAAATTCAATGAATATGTTGTCAATTTAAATAGTTTGAACAAGTTTTTACAAGGAACTTGAATTAAAGTTAAATAGGATTCAATCTGTCATGAATGAATATGATACTATTCAAAATAGAATAGATATATTACATTTTGACTCTGATGAGCAAATTAAATAAAGAGATATCATTAAAAACAAGTTTATTGCGTTAATATCGAGTAGTCAAGATATTTTAGACAAATCTCATAAACGGTCTGTTGTTAACAACTGTGATCATGAATCAATGAATAGCTGCAACTCTCAAATAGTAAATACTATTAAATTACCTACTATTAAGCTTCCTACATTTGATGATGATGGCAATTATTTAAATTGGTTGGAATTTAAAGATACATTTCAGTCGGTCATTGATAGTAATGATAGTATACCACTCATAAATAAATTTCACTACTTGCGGTCTGCACTAGAAGGCAGTGCGGCTGTAGTTATCAAATCAATTGAATTTAATGCTAAAAATTATAAAGTTGCTTGGGATCTGTTGTGTCAATGATTTGATAATAAAAATTTGCTAATTAACAATCATTTAAAGGCTTTATTCAATATTGATTCGCTTCAGAAATAATCTTTGAAGTCGCTGCGTTTTGTTGACCATGTTTCAAAGCATCTGCGTGCCTTAGATACTCTTAGCCAACCTACAAATATGTGGGATGTGCTTATAATTTATATGATTTCTACAAAACTAGATGCGCACACAAGTAGGAAATGGGAGGAATATAAGTCTTGCCTCACCGATCTGCCATTACTTGAAGAATTTTATACGTTCCTGCGTGGCCGAGCTGATTTTCTGGAAACCATGTTTATAAACAGCAGCCGCTCTGATAGACAATTTGAAACTTTTGCAAGTTTGAAGTCAAATAAACAATCAAAAAGTTTTATATTATCTGTAAATAAGGACACAAAAGGTTCCTGCATTTTATGTAATGAGAATCACTCTTTGCATGAATGTAAATTGTTTAAAGGTATGGATATAGAGGCTCGTTTAGCCAAGGTGAATTATTTGAATTTATGTAAGAATTGCTAACGCAGTGGCCACAAGTCCTTTCAGTGTCAGTTGAGAGCTGTATGTCACACATGTATAAGGAAACATAATTCCTTGTTACACATTAATAAGGCTAGAATGACAACTACTGATACTGAACAACCTTGTACTTCATCCTCTCTAGCTGTGTCACGTTCTGTGGCATGTAATAGTCTGGTTTTATTGTGCACTGCTTTGGTGGAAATTTTAATTAATAACAAAACATATACTGCCCGTGCACTGCTTGATACAGGGAGATTTTAAGAGGAATATAGGGCTTTTTACTAGCCCTAGTGGTTCAGTGAATGTTTTAGGGTTTAATAAAGCAACATATAATATAGCTGATATATGTAATTTACTATTGAAGTCTTAAAATATGAATTTTGAAATTAATGTTAGTTGCTTAGTAGTGCCCAGGATAACGGGAGTTTTGCTAAGCTCTCTGATTAATACCAAAACGTTTAATATACCATAATTATAACATTAATTTAGCTGATCCTAGGTATTTCTCTCCAAGTGAGATAGACGTTCTTTTGGGAGCAGATGTTTACTGGGATATAGTAGGCTCTCATATTATCAGATTAGGTAAAGGTAAACCAGTTTTGCCAGAGTCCAAGTTAGGATGGCTTATAAGAGGTCCTATAACAACCAAACAACCAAGCACTAAAGTATATTGTAATTTTAGTAAGCTATTAAGCAATTCCTTGGAGTAAAAGGGGCAAGTTAAAGGTTAACCTGTTACTAAAACATTATCAGTTGAGGAACAGCTTAGTGAAGTGCATTCTTCAAAAAATGTGTCTTTGTTAGCGAATGGTACATTTTCCTTGGCTATACCCAGACGAAGGGAACCTAAAAGGTATCTTAGTGATTCTTATTATATAGCAAGGAAATGTTTTGAAAACCCAGCTGATATCACTTCTTTAAGTGAAAGCCCTAAATTGTCTCCCCTGTGGTGGGAAGGGTCTTCGTTCCTCACTAAAGAATCTTGTTATTGATCTAGAAGAATATAGATCCCTAATATTTTACCTGATGTTAAGGAGTTATGTATTTGTTTTTTTTATTGCTGTCTTGCTGTTGCAAGTAAAATAATTCAATTTGATAACTATTCTAACTTTAATAAACTGAAGAGAATATACACCGATGTGCTGTGTTTCATATTTAACTGTAAATATAAAAATTCTATATTGCAAGAGCAATTATATTAAGGAAAATCAGTATTATTCTTATCATTATTCTCTCTAATTATTAGTTAAGTTTAGCAAGTTGGATAGTTATTCACAAGAAATAAGCTACTTAAGGAGAATAAGGTCGGTGTTCACCGACACTCTATCTTGGTTATCTTTCTGTTAAATTAATCTGACAATACGCGCGCAGTACTAAGTAGGAATCTCATCCCATGTGACAATGCGCGCGCAGAACTAAATAAGCAAGTTAACAGTTGGTTTGCCGATCGCCGGTTTATATCATTGTCGGTGAACTTGAGTCTAAACTTAAAAATAAATCAAAGTTATTGCCTCTCAATCCATTTATTTATAGGAGTGGTATTTTAAGAATTGGAAGTCCAATTAAAATCTCAGATTATGAGTTTGATTAAAAGCATTCTATAATACTAGATACGAAGCATACTATACAAAAAATGTTGTGTGACATGAGCATGAACGTTTATTTCATGCTGGTCCTCAACATATTTATTGGCCTATAGGTGGTAGACCCTTGTTAAAAAGCACAACCAGAAAGTGTTTGATTTGAACTCGCTTTAAAGAAAGTGGTGCAACCCATAATGGGTAATTTATCAGTAAAAGGAAGTTGTGCTATGTTCCCTTTCTATTCATGTGGTGTGGATAATTAAGTTAGCAGCTTATTTAAACTTTATATTTAATTTATTAGGTATTATAATTTAATTAGAATATAAATTTAATTTGGCATTAATAGTGATATGGACTTATATATTTAATTGGTTCCAATTAACATTATTTATGTTTATTTGTTTGCCTTTCCTCCAAAACAATTCATTTGGATTTAGTTAGCTATCTAAGCACTAACGCACTTATTCCGTCTTTAAAAAAGGTTTGTTACCAGGTGAACCTTATGCGGATTGTTGCGACAATGGTACTAACTTCAAAGGCGCAACAATGAAGTAAGTAGAATGCTCAGGTCCAGTCGTGACCCAGATATAAATTTTGCCAATAATGAAGGCATTAAGTTCGTGTATCACCTCATGTTGGAGGTATTAAGTGGCTGCGGTCAAATCTGCTAAGCATCACTTAAAATGTGAAGTAGCAAATGCTTCCCTGACATTTGAATAGCACGCTACGCGTTTCACAAATTGAAGAGATTTAAACTCTCGTCCTTTAACGTCCTCACTCCTCGCACCCAACTGATCCTTCTCCACTTACCCTGGGGCACTTTTATTGGGCGGCCACTGATGTCGGTGCCGTCACAATCAATTGTTGCAAGCGTGCAAAAAAATACCAACTTATATAGAATTCTGGGAGAGGTGGCGCCGGAGTACGTGGCTGAACTTCACCAGCGCGCTGCAAGGCGACTGGCCAGAATCAGTCGTCTGTATCCAGGGACCAAAGGAGTCAACCGTGTGGCTGAGGTCACAAGGCGTAGAAGAAGAGCTCTACACAAGATGGGCCCTTACTGGCAATGGAAGCCAGCTGAAAGCAGTCCTTTCCACGCCCCGGAGGATGTTCGCGCCCATCGCTAGCGCGAGACGAATGACAGCTGGAGCTGACAGATGTCAACTCACTCCGCAACTAACGATCGCGGCGAGCACATACGTTTTAATTCAAAATTGTAATTTATGAGAATTATACAAATATTTCTATAATCAGTAATAAGTTGTTATTCTTTAAATTAGGTAACAAGCACTTTACCATCAAATAAAATTTAGTCTCATGCTACATTGATAAATTATACTGAATAAATCAAAGCACCTACCTACATCGAAATTATTTATTTGACTATCATTCTCTCTTCATATATTTCGCCAAAATATATCAATCTCTTTATGTTATCGGCCTATTTATGCCTCGTATTTGTGGTATCGTGAAATAAAACTCGCAGGTTAAACTCGTTATGTAGACATTTAATGACTAAAATGGCCGCGGTGGTCGAGCGATATTTATACTCTTCACAAATTACAAATACCTACATTACACCTCTACCCTTATTAACTAACTTATACTACATATTGAACTTATATACTAGACACTTATTTATGTACTAGACCACTCCTACACTAGACAAACATCGGTAGGTACTTACAATCTATTTACATGTTAATAAGAAAAGTAATACTGATTAAACACAACTAAACTTAAGTCTACGTAGTTCTTAATCTAATAGGTATTGGAATTAGGGCTGACCATATCTTTGGGGAGGTTTCCTATTTCTAACAGGGCGAGTTTCACCAGCGGTCGAGCCCACACTGTTGGGTTCATCCGTAGACCCTTTTACTAGCTCCGGCATCACTGACCCTGGTTCCCAATGCGCTTTGTCCCTACTGCCTCCCGAACCTTCCACACCACGACCTAAGCACACCTCGGTGGATGTTTCCACGACTGGTTCTGTAGGAAAAACCAGTACATTGCCTAAAGGCCGGTTAGAGTTTTTGGAGTATGTGCTGACTATTACGTCATCAATCCGTTGCGATTGATGTGCCTTACATTTTAACTTTAATTGATCTATATGTCTATGTATCTCTGTGCCATCTAATAATCTTATTTGATAATCTGTAGTACTCAAGCGTTCAATCACCGTACCTCTTACCCACCTCTTTAATCCTTGGTACACCCGGCACCAAACCTCGTTCCCCGTACTGAGCGCGCGATGCGTTCCGCCTGCCCCGTTTTTCTGCCGGAGCTCCGCGTAAGCCACCTGCTTCTCACGTGACGGTTTGAGCCGGTCTAACCGAGTTCTTAATGTTCAACCTTGTAATATTTGTGCTGGGATTTCTCTTGTGGTACTATGTTCAGTAGTCCTGTACACTAGTAAAAACCGCTGAAGGGCAAGTTCTACATCTATATCTTGAATTACCTATAGCTTTTTTTATAACCCTTTTACACTGCCTAACTGCATTCTCTGCTAAACCATTGGAAGCTGGGTGATATGGTGCGGAAAAGACATGTTCCACTCCGTTATTTTCTAAAAATAAATTAAATTCTTCACTACTAAAGGGAGGCCCGTTATCGGAGACTAATTGTTTAGGTATGCCAAATCGTGACCAGGTTTCTCTAATTTTACCTATTACTGCTTTATTTATTTATTTCTTCATGCACAATACACATAGTACATAAGGTGGACTTAATGCCGTAAGGCATTATCTACCAGTCGGACCTTTTGGTGGTGCAGAGACAAGCAAGGTAGGTGCATATTATATGTAGGGATAATTATAGCAAATATATCAAACGTTATATAAATAAATTGAGTATTATACTACAAATAAGATTATAAATTTATTATATTAAAAATAAATGAGTATATTACTATATACATACATAATAATATATATTACATAAACTACACACATATAATAAAATAAATACATACAAAATATATATAAAATATTATATAACTAGAACTGATGAAAACAATGTGCAGATTCCTTCAATCTCTCAAAAAGGAGCTCTCGAACTTTCAATTTGAATGCGAGCCGGTTAGTGGACATTCTGATTTCACGAGGGAGCCTATTCCATAGCAAGATAGCTTGAACAATGAATGAAGAGCCTACAAAGTCTGAAGTATGAGTGGGACACTGAAGAAGTAGATTGTGAGAGGAGCGAAGGTCTTTCCCATGTGTAGAAGATAGATATTGAAAGTAAGAAATCAAGTATGAAGGGGGAGAAGGGGATTTAAGTAAAGAAAAGAGTGTAGTGAGAGCACGCAAACTCCGGCGTTGACGGATGGGTAACCATTTAAGTTCGGAACGAAAAGTAGATACGTGATCATACTTGCGAAGATTGTAGATGAATCGAATGCAGTTATTGAGAAGGCGGTCATACTTATTGAGATATTCTGCATTCAGGTCATAATAACACATATCACCATAGTCGATTAAAGGAAATATTAAGGCCTGCACAAGCATTGTCTTGGTCCTGGAAGGGAGAAAATTTTTGAGGCGGTATAAAGCTCGAAGTGTACCGGTGACTCTCTGACTGACGTCAGTGACCTGGGCCTGCCAGTCGAGAGTGGAATCTATGTGTAGTCCTAGATCTTTGACTGTTGTACTGAAAGGAATTTTCAGTCCGTTAAACATGATTGGTGGCAAAGTTGTAAGATCTAATCTGGGTATCATGCGTTTACTACCTACAATCATGGCCTGACATTTAGCCGTAGTTGAAACGACCGGACATGCTTCTATCCATTTCGAAGTGGCATCGACCATAATTAAATACTTGTGTCCATGTATTGGCCCTAATAAATCCACGTGTAACCTAGTCCATGGACGAGACGGCCAGTTCCACGGCTGCGGGGCGTGGTGTACTGGCGCCTCGGCCATTTCTGCACAGATTGTGCAGTTGCGGCATAGGTTTTCCAACATTTCATCAATCCCCGGCCACCACACATAACTTCTTGCTATACATTTTGTCTTAATTATCCCCATATGAGTATCATGTAGCTCCAATAAAACCCTATCTTGACATGATCTTGGTACTATTAACCTATGACCCCACATAAGACAACCTAACTCAGTATATATTTCACTACGTCTATTAAAATAAGGTCTATGTTCCTTTATATCTACTTCCTTAGGCCAACCATCCCTAACATAACTCAAAATACGCGTTAAAATTGGGTCACTTTTTGTCGCCTCTCTAATATCTTCATGTTTAAGTAACAAGGCATCCGAGGCAAAGTGTAGGTACGTTTGTTCCGGCACTTCCTGTATGCCTATCCGCTAATAGCTTTATAACTTTCTACTAATCGAGACAAAGCGTCCGCTGTGTTTGAATTTGTATTTACATATTCTATTTTAAAATCATAAGCTGATAATATTAACGCCCATCTCTGTAACCTACTAGCAGTCATGCTTGGAATTCCTAGTTTCGAACCGAATATACTAACTAACGGCTTATGATCAGTTTTTAAAACAAATGGCCTGCCATATAAATATTGATGAAATTTCTTCACTGCGAATACTATTGCCAAAGCCGCTTTATGTATTTGACTGTAATGATACTCCGAAGAGGTGAGTGACCTTGACGCGTACGCTATAGGATACTCGCGGCCGTCGGGCGCTCGCTGCGCGAGCACGGCGCCGACTCCCCGTGAGCTCGCATCACACGTTACTATCACGGGCCGTGATTCATCGTAGTGTGATAATATTTCAGAACTAATTAACATTTTTTTATGTTATTGAATGTCTGGGAATGCGTATTACCCCAAACCCAATGTTTACCCTTTTTCAGTAAGTCGTAAAATGGCGATAAATAGAAACTTAAGTTTTTAATAAATTTTCCGTAAAAGTTCACCATACCTAAAAATGATTTTAGTTCGGATACATTTGTTGGCGAAGACAGTTTAAGTATGGGTTTAATATTTTCCGGATCCACTCTTACCCCCTCTCGACTAATTATAAATCCCAAATATTTTGCTTCTTTACTAAAAAAATCACACTTTTCTTTTTTTCTTTTTAACCCGTTTACTTGTAATATTTGAAGAACCTTGTTTGTTGTACTTACATGTGCCTCCAGTGTCTTTCCAGTGATCAGAATATCATCTAAAAATATTGTCACATTGGGTATTCTATCAAACAACCGTGTCATTATCCTTTGGAAAATTCCAGGACTCGACGCGAGTCCATATACTAATCTATTTTATCTAAAAAGGCCTTTATGGGTATTAATAACTGTCAAATCCTTGGAATTATCTAATTGTATTTGATTGTACGCTTGAGATAAATCTAGTTTTGTAAAATACCTACTACCGCTTAACTTACACAGTAAGTCATCTATTTTTGGCACAGGATACTTATCGACCTTTAACAGACGATTTAACGTGACCTTGTAATCAGCACATAAACGTAAAGCGCCATCCGGCTTGTGTAAAATTACCAGAGGTGTGGCCCAGTCGGAGGTGTCAACAGGTTCGATGATGCCCGCGTGCAGCATGGCGTCGAGCTCGGCGTCAACGCGCGTGCGCAGCGCGTAAGGAAGCGGCCGCGCGTGGCAGAACACCGGCACGGCTCCCTCCCGTAAATGTAACGTGGCTCGACCGCCCGTGAAACAGCCCAATCCGCCATCAAATAACTCATGCTATCTAGAAAAAATATTGGACACAATATTATTCTTTTGTTGAATCGTTAAATCTTCCTCCGACACTCTCGCATTATTAATAATTGTTGATGGGGGGGTATACTGATATTTAGTTCTGATAACCACTGCCTTCCTAAAAGTATGGTACTACCCGTTTTAAATACATATAAATCTAAAACTTTTTTCAGATTTTTATAGGTCACTGTTACTTCTAGGTACCCCATCGACTGAACTTTGCTCCCATTATAGAAATTGACTGATAATTTACAAGGTAATAGGGGTATATCAGAAAAATATTGATCATAATTACTACTTGATATATAAGACAAAGGGGAACCGGTATCAATTTCCATTGTCAAACATACATTGTTTACTAAAATATTCATGCTCACCGGTCTGTATTGGCTTAACGACATCTGATAAATTGATTCTTCCCCGTCTTCCTCGTGCGTCTCGAACGTGTGCATAGCCGGCCGCCCATCTGCTCCCGGCCGCACCCTCGAGGCCTGCCCGTTGCTCCGACTGGCCATGCGGGACCCACCAGCGCCCGTGCCACGCCCCGTCCTGCCTGCTCCGCCGCCACCATCACCGCGCCGTGGTTGGCCGCAGTCTCGATAGTCCGCGCTGCCACGTGTGCCCTTTTCCTGACACATGCGACGCAAATGCCAGATTTCTTTGCATTTACTGCACTGATATTTTGAAAATCTGCATTCCATTTTCGTGTGTCTGTAGTCTCCGCATGCCGCGCATCCTCCGACTTGCATGCGACGTACGTCCCCCGTCTGATGATCACACGCTGCCGAACTACGACGTGTCGCCGCGTTGATTCTCGAACCTTCGCTGCCCTCCGACAGCGCGATCGCGCCGGCCGCCTCCGGCCCGCTGATGTGGCCACGTCCGTCTACAGTGGCTGCATCCCGCTCCGCCGCCTCCAGAGCGCTCGCCACCGATACCGCCTTAACGAATTTTATGTTCCCTTCCGCAAACAGTCGTTTCCTGGTAAGATCGCTGTAGATACCGCACACGAATTGATCTCGCAGGTTATCGTCCAGACTTGAGCCAAATTCACAATATCGGGTATTTTTCTTCAATTCAGCCACATAGTCTAAGATGGTTTCACTGGCTTTTTGTCTCCTTTGTCGGAATTTGAAGCGTTCTGCCAACAGTGACGGCGTCGGTTGTATGTGTTTCTGCATGACCTTCACGACCTCGGTGAAGGTCATGTTCGCCGGCTTCTTCGGACTACATATGTTCACTAATAATTCATAAGCTGGCTCACCCATAGATGCTATAAGCGTCGGTAGTCTCAGTTCTTCCTTTACTGCATTCCAAGAAAGTACATCTCCAGCCTGTCGCAATATGTTTGCCGGTTTCCAGTCTTCATGTTGAATTCGCCTAATTTAGCCATCGTCGTCGCCATTGTGGTATCGTGAAATAAAACTCGTAGGTAGCTCGTTATGTAGACATTTAATGACTAAAATGACCGCGGTGGTCGAGCGATATTTATACTCTTCACAAATCACAAATACCTACATTACAGTATTCTAAATGTAACTTTTGATTTGCGTTCGCAAAGTAGGTATTTATCAATAATAGAATGCTTGTATATGTCTGGCTACAAAGCTATGTGCTACAAACGAGACAAGTATGTGATGTATACGTTTGCATACGTTAAGCACGCTGCGCCGCGCTGCGTTGAGGCCTGCACTGAGTTTTATCAGTATCGACTGCTACAATGCAATATTATCCACATTTTCATTTAACGCTCAGCGCTTCGGTGCTCGAGCCCGGTGGCGCGCAGCGGCGGTTACATAAAACATTCAGTTTGCACTTTTTACGACATTTTTGTTGAGCATTGTTTCCGTTGCGGGCGCGTCCATTGTCGCCGCAACTTTCGCCTAATGGCCAATATTGCCGGTTCGCGTTCAAATTAAAAATTCTCGTTCCGCAGCACAGATACAAAGCATTGTGTCACATATTTCACACGTACGTTTTATATTCAGAGTGGAACTCAGCCCGCTGCGCTGCCGGCGCCCCGGGGCTCGTCGAACGTCCTCTATGACAATACAATGACATGCTCTTCCTACATACAATATTTACTTTTCTACATACGCGAACACAGCGCGCCAACTGTAACCATGTTCGCGAAGCTTGTTTTCATAAAATTATTTTGTTTTGTTATTTGAATTATTTGTTTTCTCTTCAAATTGCGCCAGCGATTCCACCTGAAAGGCATCAAGTGTGTTTGTTATTAGCATGCAAACAGGTTTACGGTACTTGATGAGATAAGCGTGTAAGCGCGACTCGGCGCGATGCGGTGCGTTACGAGGGCAGTGAGGTACGAGACCTGTGCGTGGGCGTCACAGGTGCGTGAAGGGGAAGTGTCAAATCCCTCCTGATCCTAAAAAATACAAACTACTATAGCTACAATAATGCACGAAATAAGTCTCGCAAAAATGATACTTAACTTCAAAGATGCCCGGGCTTTGTATAAAATCCGACGCTATAGCCGCTACACAAGCATCACTTTCGCGTGCAGCTCCAGATTTTTACAATTCAAAGAGATGGCAGTTGTAGAGATATATTATTAGAATATGTATTACGTGTGTCATTATGGTATATAATATAATATCAATCAATAAATGAATCAGTATCATCTCAACTCTCGTGTTTTACTTGTCTCCAACACAACACCTCACAAGGCGACCCTGTCGAAAGAGTCTGCGATCCGATCGCCGTCGCGTATTTGACACCGGATTGCACTTGCGAGGCCCATACCATATAAGGAAGAAATATTTCATACACGGGTATTCTGGACTGTTCTCGTACCAAGATAAATCAATCAAATATAACGTTGTTAGACTTGTTACTTGCACGCGTTGCTGTGACGAAATTTTTGGCACAATAAAGATGGGCAAAACGCAATCTCGTGAGGTCATAATTGCACAAAATTCAGCAGGATCGAATACAGCCACAGTGGATGACTTTCGTTTCTACCTCAGTACGATGAACATAACACTGTCGCTTATAGCCTTGGTGATGGGCATCGGGCTGATTTTATCGTATTCAGAATCTATAAGAAATGTCATGGACAATGGATAAGCCAAGAAATATCTCGACACAATCTACGTCGATCATTATTTTGGCGTGAGCGTTCGCGAGACCAAACGGACGACGACATTGAAGTCTATAGCTACGAGTGATTATTCGTCACTACGTTTTCGGCGTTCGTATTATCGGTATAGCAAGTAAAGTGATAAAGTGATGGTAAAATGAAAGGTTAACAGTGATTGTTCAGTGTTAAAAAGAATATATATATATATATATATATATATATATATATATATATATATATATATATATATATATATATATATATATATATATATATATATATATATAAATAGTCGCGATACGTTTAAAAATAAAGTGCGCGAACCCTATTTTCGATAACTCTAAACTACTCTCGTGTGCAGCGTAACATTGGATAATGTATGCGTTTAACTATTAAGGACTCATTAAGTATAATGTAATTAACTATCTGCCTCTATAATGATAAGTTATGGCCGAAGACTTAGAAACTTTATGTAAAGTAATAAAAGAAGTTAGACCGTATTCGATTAAAATAGGTTAAAGTCGTGTGTTCCTCTGTGGCCGGACCACATTTTAGTACTCAGATGCTATAGTTCGATATAATACCTACCTAAAGTCTACTTTCATCGGAATATATACATATATTTAGTACCTCAAGAGATATCTTTTTAATTAACAATTTATGTGGTCCGGCCGCCAGGCAGTGCTCTCGGGCCGCGCCACCTCAAGTTAAATAGAGTATAATGAACTATTAATAAATCAATATCCCGAAAAAAAACTACCTAAAGAGTACCTTGCATACGACAAATATGGTCCAATAAACCCCTTTAGTTAAGGAGTTATTGGTCGTAGGGTGTGGTCCGGCGGGGAAGGTATACTCTGCAGCAAGTCAATTTTGCAATATTTAATATTAACTATCCATAAAGCAATTTATATAATAGTACCTTTTCTCTGCTCTTCGTTGATACTTTTTTCTCTCAAGAAACTATTCATTTTGATCAAATAATCTTTAAAGTATGTGGTGCGGCTAGGGAGGATTACTTTCAGCAAATATAACGAAATATGCTTTATTTAAGCCTTGCATTTTTAAGCTGGAAAATAACTTCTAAACTCCTTTACTTGTAATACTGATTGACTATATTTTTAATACGCTAGTAATAGTTTTGGTACACTCTTTTTCATTGTTATTTCTTGTTTAAAGGGTTAAATGCTTAAATTCAATCCATTTACCAATTTGAATTCAATATTCATCGATAAGACAGGACAACGTCTGTGTAAAAGTAATCCTCTCTAGCCGCGCCACATACTTTAAAGATTAATTGATCAAAATGAATAGTTTCTTGAGAGAAAAAAGTATCAACGAAGAGTAGACAAAAGGTACTATTATATAAATTGCTTTATGGATAGTTAATATTAAATATTGCAAAATTGACTTGCTGCAGACTATACCTTCCAGCCGGACCACACCCTACGACCAATAAATCCTTAACTAAAGGGGTTTCTTGGACCATATTTGTCGTATGCAAGGTACTCTTTAGGTAGTTTTTTTTCAGGATATTGATTTATTAATAGTTCATTATACTCTATTTAACTTGAGGTGGCGCGGCCAGAGAGCACTGCCTGGTGGCCGGACCACATAAATTGTTAATTAAAAAGATATCTCTTGAGGTACTAAATATATGTATATATTCCGATGAAAGTAGACTTTAGGTAGGTATTATATCGAACTATAGCATCTGAGTACTAAAATGTGGTCCGGCCACAGAGAAACACACGTCAAAGTCGTAGAAAAGGAAATATTTTGATAATAAAGCTAAGCGAGGCGAATGAAATTTTTACTAGGTATCAAGCCTGTGTAAATCAGGTTAGCAGAGATATTAAGCAAGGTATTAAAAAGACTAGTGATACGCCTTTAATTGACAAGTTCATTAATTCATTTCAGACTTTGTATAGTGAAGTTTTATCCTTATGTAAATCTGCTGAATCAGTAGAAACCACTATGTCGACCTTTAACATTAAAGTAGCTTTGAGTATATTAACGCAGATGACAGATGAGGAGGAAAATACGCAACGATTAATAGAAAATATAGAATACTAGCTGACCCCAGCGAACTCCGTATCGCCTTTTTAAGAGTTTTTATTTAATTCCCTTTTTTCCAAGCCCCTTTTCCAAAGTTACCATTGACTTAGCGATTAATCTCTTATCATTTCAGAGTCTATGAATGATGAACAAACAAACATAGATTTTTATATCATATTGAATTCCCCATTTCTTAAAATATCGGAGACGATACCCATATCGACTTTAAAAAATAATCCCGTCCGCTATCTTTGATTTCCCATCCGCCATCTTTGATCACGAAATAGATGTTGTATTTGCATTCACCATCCCTTAAATCATCAGAGACGATAAAAAGAAAAAATCAATATGGGTATTGATTTTTTAAATTCTTTTTAAAGTCCCAACGTAAACAGAGAACTTTATGCGGTACAGACTTCTCAAACTCAATGTCTGGAGAAGCTTTATGAGAATCTGGTATGCGTGCGAGAACCTCCTTAGAGTTGCTTGTCCATTTGACAAGATCAAACTGGCTTCGCTTGAAAAGCTGAATAAGCTCATCACAAAGTGAAATTGCTAGCGGAGCAGATATGACACTACAGGCAATGTCATCCATATACAAAGCGGAAGTAGCAACAGCTGCTGCGGCGGGAAAGTGATCGTCTTCATCAGCGATCAACTGGCGAACAACACGTAACGCGTGATATGGCCTAGACTTAAGTCCAAAACAAACACGATTGAACTGATACACAGATAAAGGTTCCTTATTGTTAAAACGATAAATGAACCGTTGAAATCTACGGTCACACTCGCAAACGCCGATATTGAGGAACATTTGGCAGCAATCAGCTGACAGAGCGATTTGGAAAAGACGAAACTTTATTATAATGTTAAATAAATCACCCTGTAGATTAAGGCCGGCATGCAAAATGTCATTAATCGACTGACCCGATGTAGTCTTACAACTAGCATCTAAAACCACACGAAGTTTGGTAGAGCTTTTATCTTCGCGAACTATGCCGTGATGCGGGATATAATATGAGGGAAGAAAATTGCCCTCGTCGTTTACAACTACACTCAAAAAACCTTTTTCTATGTAGTCACGAATGACGTCATTATAGGCGCTGCGTAACTTAAGTGACGCATCAAGTTTACGTTCTAAACAATGGAAACGTCTAAGCGCAGCAGCATTCGAGTCGCCTAACAAATAAGGGTCACCATAGAATAGCAACGCCACAACGTATCTGCCACTGTCGTCACGAACAGTGGTAGCACGGAAATGTTGTTCACACTCGAGATCCTTACGGCTCATCGAGGGCGGTGCGGTAATCTCTTCGAGCTCCCAAAATCGCTTGAGAAGAGAATCAATATTATTTTCTTGAAGAACAGAACAACAGCAAGACGTAATATATTGAGAAGTATGTAACGTAGGTACGGTACCCATAATCACATACCCAAATACCGTCTCAATAGCGGGCGGAAAGTTATATTGCTAACTACGTACCATTTTAGTTAGTAGCAAGTGCGGGAATATTGCAGCTCCGATCAAAACATCAATGTCTGCCGGATTCGCAAACTCCAAGTCTGCCAGCGGCAATGACTCAAGGTGAGTGAGTAATGCTACGTCTACATTAGCGTTCGGGAATGCGTCCGTGATACGCTCCACGATAAGCGAAAAAATGTTAAAGTTAATGTTCCTATCAAAACGCGAATGTATTTTAACATCTACGGAACCCTTGCAATGTTTTTCTGAACCGCCGATCCCTTTGACTACTAAGTCAGTATTTTTAAAGTTATTCCACAATCCGAGGCGTTTGAAACAATCCGAAGTTATGAAATTGCTCTGAGATGCGCTATCTAGCAGACAACGTACCATGTGCGGCGATCCATTAATATCATAAACGATAACTTGCGCTGTCGCTAACAGAACCGTCTTGGACATTTTATTATTTTTTGTCTGGCCCCTAAAAGTTATGGCGTAATTTTATATAGCCTATAGCCTTTCGGAATAATTGGGCTATCATAGGCAATAACAATTTTTAAAATCCAAATGCAAGTTCCTGAGAGTAGCCGACATTATCTTATAGCCTTTTTAGCCTTTTGCCCGGCCGCAAAGGGTCAAAACGTTATGTTATATAGCCTGTAGCCTTCCTGCATAACTGAGCTATCGTATACAAAAAGAATTTTTCAGATCCGACCGGTAGTTCTTGAGATTAGCGCGTTCAAACAAACAACCAAACTCTTCCGCTTTATTACGTTAAGTATAGATGTCGTTTTAACTGTTTAAGAAATATAACTGCATAAAATATTTACACATACAAACTACTTAGTATTAAGACTTCTTTTCCAGTATCTGTGACATTTCGTTAGAGTGGCCAATATGGCGACTGTGATTTATCTGTCAGAACCATTGGAATTTAACTAAATACTCGACAATCCGAATTTTGCGGATATATGTTGTCGACTCCAAATCTTTATTTTTTAATGTTGTACTCCTTGACGAAATTATTAATATAAGATTTGACACTGCGATAGTAGCGCAGTCCGTCGGTTCCAATGTGAAACATTTCAACATCCACAACTACTCACAAATTAAAAATTAAGTAAAAAAACATTTTCCAGTGGACTAAATTGTGAATCTAAACCATTCTCAAGTCCCCTTGAACACACACAAAAAATTTCATCAAGATGGGTCCAGTCGTTTAGGAGGAGTTCAGTGACATACACACGCACACAAGAAATATATATATTAAGATTATGCCTCTACCCTTGAGACTTCAGAACAAAGTAAGCTCATTGAATTTGTATTGAAAAGTAGATTATCTGCGGAGATGCCCGTAACATTGATTGGTCTCCTTTATACTTATCAGACTGCGTAAATGACAAAGTCCAGATTTTCACAGATAAGTTAAATCACCTGTACGACGAGCATGCACCAATCCGTGCCATTAAATTAAAGCGTTTACCTGCACTTTGGCTTACTGACGAAATTAAAATTCTTATATCAAAGAAAGCGGCTGCCAAGGCAAAATATAAATGTCGTCCAACCCCTGCGAATTCGGAAAAATACACAAGTGCTAGAAATCACTGCAATAAGGTGTGTAGGAAAGCACAACGCCAGCATATTCACAGTTCTGTTGAAAACGGAGACCCAGTAAAAATCTGGAAATTTCTTAAAACACTGGGAGTTGGTAAGTCTTGCAATGACACAATCCCCATAGATATAAATATATATTCGCTTAACGCACATTTCACTGCTTCACCCAACTTTGATGGGACAACAACATCAACCACGTTACAATATCTTTCCCGTATCCCTGGATCCCAACTCCCAGATATTCACCTTTTGTTTTCGAGCAATTTGCCAGTTGTGATGTTAAAAAGAGCATCACGTCAACCTCATCCAATGCTGTTGGTAATGACTGCATCAGTCGCAACATGATCCTACCCATCCTAGATGAAATCCTTCCTGTCCTTTGTCATATCCTAAATTACTCAATTACCAGCGGCGTCTTTCCAACAACGTGGAAAGATGCACAAATAGTTCCAATACCTAAAAAATCCAAACCCTGTTCCCTTACTGACTTCCGTCCTATATCTATACTTCCATTCCTTTCCAAAGTCCGTGAGCGTCTTGTTCATACGCAACTCTGTACTTTCCTTGCCAAGAATGCTCTCCTGAATCTTTTCCAGTCCGGTTTTCGTCCCGGTCATAGTACTACTACAGCATTAGTTCATATCACTGATGAGATAAGGCTGGGCATGGATGGTGTAAAACTCACACTGTTGTCCCTGCTTAATTTTAGCAACGCATTTAACACCGTGGATTTCCACATCCTGCTTGCCATACTCCGCTCTATTAACATATCTCCAACGGTAATTGACTGGTTTCAAAGTTACCTGTTTGGACGCCGACAGCGTATTCGTGTTGATGAGTCGTAGTCTTCGTGGTGTAATACAACTGTCGGGGTACCGCAGGGTGGCGTGCTATCCTCGTTACTTTTCGCAATTTTTATTAATTCTATATCCAAATAGTTACTTTCGTCCTACCACATTTATGCAGATGATTTGCAGATATATTTACAGGCACCACTAGAGTCAATTTCAACTGCGTTTTCTAATATAAACACAGATTTGGCGCATATCTGTACGTGGAGCAAAAATTATGGTCTCAAGATAAATCCGTCAAAAACACAAGTCATTCTAATTGGCAGTTCCAGGATGATTTCCAAGATTAATTGGTCACAACTGCCTCAGATTCGGTTCGATGGTAACATCCTACCAATCTTAGATAACGTCAAAAACCTTGGTATTTATCTGGATAAAACTTTTTCATGGGGAAGTCAAATACAGGAGACCAGCCGTAAACTGTTTGCTTCAGCTGGGTCGTTGCGTAGGCTGCGGAACTTTCTTCCCACAACCACCAAGATTGCGCTTGCACAATCCTTGCTTCTCCCGATACTCGATTATGCTGATGTCAGCTATCTTGATCTTAATGAGGACCAACTTGATAAACTTGAGCGTCTCCAAAACTTCTGTTTAAGATTCATTTTTGGTTTACGCAAATATGATCATATATCTGAATTTCGTTCCAGGCTCAAGTGGCTCCCAATTCGACTTCGCCGGAATACTCATATTCTTATGTTACTGTACAATGTGTTGTTCAATCCTAATACCCCCACATATCTCAAAGAACGTTTTAAGTTCCTTCATGACACACATTTAAAGACCTTGAGGTCGTCAGTGGATCTGAGACTGCAGATGCCAGCACATACCACAAACTACTACGTTAAATCCTTTGCTGTTCAAGCTGTCCGTTTGTGGAATGCGCTGACGGTCGAAATTAGGCAAGCTAAATCACTGAAAATATTTAAAAATGCACTAATGAAGCACTATTTGTCATTGTAAACAAATTGTATCACTGTATTTAGTGTTCATATTATTATATGTATTATATATCATATTTATGCATTATAATTATGTATATAGTATATATATATATATATACACCGCTATTTTTTAATTAGTACAAAAACTTTAAGGACAGATTAGCGAAGATATTATTATCATATAAGTGACGTAAGAATTTCATAATATCAATAAAGAGCAAAGTTATTATCATTTGTTTATTGTAGAAAATCTCACTTAAATCATAGTCATATTTTACAATCCATTCACTAATTCATTGATAATATTCCATCTTGCTCATTCGCATTCTCTCTGTCGCACTTATGATGTAGGTAGCCATAGAAAATAAAATGAAGAAAAATAATAAATGTAGGTAGTTATTTTTTAATGTTGTTAATTCTACCCTCTCCTTCATACTTCATTCGGGCTTAAGACCGGTAAAATTTATTGTTTAACAAGTAATTAAATACGGAGGTATGTAATTAGAAAGCAAACAAATATCAAAATAAAAGAAGGTGTTCTGGACTAAAAGAAAAGAGTAATTTTGGCGTATTTATGAAGTTAGAATCATCTGCTATTTACAAATATTATTTTATCATCATCATGTCAGCCTAGAGACGTCCACTGCTGGACAAAGGCCTTCCTCAAGGTGTGTGGAGAACACAGACCGATTTTGAGCCGCCCGCATCAAATTATTATTTACTTAAGTACGTATTATTTACTAAACTTACAAGTATTTCCATTGTCCTTCGAAATGTCCACCACCGTTGTCAAAAGCATCCAATATGCACGTGTTTTAATTGTTTGACACTGACCCGGTCACTTTTGTACACTCACAATACGATGTCCATGGGTACACAGCTGCATTCGCGATTTTTCCATTTTTCAAAAAGTACGCACGAAGCATAGCTACATACTCCCGTGATATGAACAGATATGATAGGCCATCGCGTCGGGCCAACGTAGACAAACAATTAACTTTTGCAACGAAATTAGATACGCTCACTTTAGCTAACAATTTAGTACTGTTTGTCGCATCATCGGGGCGTGGCGCAGGCGCAGAGTGGGGGGGGGGGAATTTATCAATGGTTAATTTTACTATGATAGTACACGGGTCGGTCATAGTATTAGTATTGCATTTACCAATTATCACGTATTTTTGTGGACAGTTTTGAGACAGTTTTGGGACTTAGTGTTTTTAATTTTTATCTACACAAATATGATCAGTTAAAGATACTTAGAGCCCTGTTAATTTTTTTGTACTAATTAAAAAATAGCGGTGTATAGTTGTAGGGCTAGGTGAGCCGTCCCCCCCGCTATATGGTACTAGTGCCCACCCCAGAATTTTGGTTACCTATTGTAATTCTTGGCTTGTCGCCTAAAGAAACTTCACTTAATTGATGAAGAGCCATTTTCACCCTAAAAAACAACCGTAGATACGCCAGTGAAGATAACCCATAGACAAATCTATTAGTATTGCATTTACCAATTATCACGTATTTTTGTGGACAGTTTTGAGACAGTTTTGGGACTTAGTGTTTTTATTTTTTAACTACATAAATATGATCAGTTAAAGATACTTAGTGCTGTGTTAAATTTTTTGTACTAATTAAAAAATAGCGGTGTATTGCCGTGTAGTTGACGGCATAGAATACAAGTGTCACCACCCCCTATCTTCCCGTGGGTGTCGTAAGAGGCGACTAAGGGATAACACGATGCAAATACCATCTTTGCGTAGAGACGGAAAACTCGACATCAAAACCTATACGACTGCCTCGTTGGTCTCGCGGCATAAATGTGCGCGTGGGATCGGGAGGTCCCGGGTTCGATTCCTGGGTCGAGCAGTGTTATTGGGTTTTTCAGTCACGAAACTCTCAGTAGCAGCACGGAGTCTGGAAATGTGCCCGGTACGGCAATAGGCTCGCCCCTTATTACGTGGGACTAAAGTATATCTGGCGAAAAGTGGGTGTAGAAATACACCTCCACCTACCCCTTCGGGGATAAAACGCGTCACGATATGTATGTATGTATATATATATATATATATATATATATATATATATATATATATATATATATATATATATATATATATATATATTATAAGGTTCGCCAACAGATTTTACATTTTAAACTTATAAACTAACAAAGGCATATATCTGTCTTGAACAGAATGCAAATCCAATTATAGGCAAACTCGGCATGCACTCAGATTGCACTATCAATCGGGTACTCTACAGTCTACACCAAATTGAAATAAAATAACAATAAAATCAAAAAAAGAAAACAACAGAAATTAAATAACTAACAGAAATTAAATAACTAAAAAACAAAAATAACTTAATTAACTATGACAATTGCTACGAAATTTGTATAAAGATTTTTTGTATGACAGTAAGGACACTGATAAGATATCGACCTTTTCACATTTATAAAAGGCATTGTGCTCGCGACAGATTCGAGGAATTACACTATTAGAACCAATATTTGTTACATAATGATTAATGGCGAAAGGACGGAAGTTAACTAACCTGTGACCAGTGCGTGGTATCGATAAGTTAATTTTTTTTAGTAGCAATGGACAATCGAGAATTCCTGCCAAAATTTTAAACAGAAACACTTGATCTGCAACCCACCGACGATCCACAAGTGAATTAATTTTGAAAAAATCTAATCTATCATGATAATATGGAGAGATTGTAGTTCTCTAGCGTGAACGGTTAAAAGAAAAAGAAAGCGCTTCTGAACTCCTTCAATTCTATCAATATGGCATTGATAGTGAGGATTCCAGGCACTGCTGCAGTATTCTAATCTACTTTGCACTAGCGCGTTATATGCATTTACTAGAGCAGTTCTGGTTTTAAAATTTTTACAATTCCTCCATATAAACCCCAGCATTTGGTACGATTTTGTAACAACACTATCTATATGAGGAATGAACGTTAATTTTGAGTCTAAAAGCACGCCTAGATCCCTCATTTGAACAACCTCTTCCAGATTAGAGTGTTCTATAACATAAGATGTGTGTAAATAGTTACGTTTGCGATGAAATTTTATGTGCTTACATTTAGTTTTATTTAACGGAAGTTTATTTACTTTTGTCCAGTAAGCAATAGCATTTAGATCATCTTGCAATTGCTTACTGTCTTCAATACCTTTGATAACCTTATACAATTTGAGGTCGTCGCGGTGATGAGCTGAGGGTGGAGCAATTTGGATATGGATCCCGGAACTCGCGGGGCCACTTCCTGGCTAGCTTCATGGAGAAGGAAGGACTCTTCATGATGAATTCCTTTTTCAAAAAGCTAGAATGCCGCAAGTGGACCTGGATAAGTCCAGATGGTGCCAACAAAAATAAGATCGATTTCATCATGTCAATGAAGAGGTTAATATTTAATGATGTCTCTGTGATCAGTTCGCATAAAGCGGGCCGCGGTCACCGAATGGTAAGAGGCACATTGAATATTAGTCCCAGCCTCAAACGGTCGAGATTGATGAAGTCTACGCTTCTACCAGTGCCAGTTCAAATCTAAAACCCCGAGAGCTTTCAGCTTGAACTGCAAAACCGCTTCGAATGCCTGGGAGAATGCGTAGATGTGGACGACTTTAGTGACAGGTTAGTGAATGCTGTCCATACAACAGGCTTAAAGTTCTTAAAGCCCATGACGATTTAAAAGAGCGCATAAAATATCTGGTCCGATCCTCAAGCTTATACAGGAAAGGCGTAAGATGCTTCTGCATGCCTCCGACGATATGCCAAAGTATCGGCGACTTAATAAACAGATCTCTAAGTCTCTGATTCGCCATCTTCGCCAATACAACACTAAGTGTGTTCAAGACGAATGGTGACAGGATTGGACGAGATAATTCTGTCACCATTCGTCTTCAGCATTGTCAGCTGACCTGCCTGATACATAGATCTCTTTTGAATACTTTGGAACCGTAATCTGCTCGATTGCTTCTTGAACACACTTAGTGTTGTATTTGCGGAGATCGCGAATCAGAGACTTAGAGATCTGTTTATTAAGCTGAGGCGCAGGAGCTGAGGCTCCTGGAAGAGATCGAACTGGACAGCTATACACAATTACACGACCACCTGTTATTACTCCAGTCACTGACCCTAGAGCTGGATTGACCCGACACTATACCGAAGATATCCCGGACATGACATCCCGTCAGCATCCACGGAATAAGAGTGCCCCTAAATCAACTCAAAACCAACAAGGCAAAGGGTGATCACGGAATTACGTCAGAGCTTTTGAAAGCTGTCGGCGTACCTGCCGTGGAAAAACTTCGAAAGTTATTAAATTCTGTCATACTTGAGGGCAAAACGGTGTGTACAGTGTGGTGTACACAGTGTGGTGGTGCTTTTCGTCAAGAAAGGCGATAAAACCCTTTTGAAGAACTACAGACCCATCTCACTCCTAAATCATGTCTATAAGTTGTTTTCAGGGGTCGTCACAAATCAAAGAAGTGCCGAAGTGTTTGTTCGAAAACGCCACCATGTCAGTCCGCCTCCAGGACCAGAGTTTAAAACCTATTCAACTATAGCAAGGGGTGAGACAGGGAGATGTTATATCTCCGAAATATTCACCGCTGCACTGGCAGACGTTTTCAGGGTTCTGGACTGTGAAGGACTCGGCATCAAATAAACAGCGACTACGTACACCTTCTTTTTGCTGATTATTTCATAGTCATGGCTCCATACCATGGCAGACCTCAGCACAATGCTCGATGGCCTCCGTAGCGTCTCCCAACAAGTAGGTCCTAAGAGGAACATGGACAAGACGAAAATCACGTCTGACTTCCATGTCGTACCTGCTCCTATTCAGGTTGGGAACTCTACACTCGAAGCTGTCGACAAGTACGTATAACTGGGAAAATGATCCGATTGGGTAGGTCCAACTTCGAGAAAGATGTCATTCGTCCAATCTAATACGGTTGAGAGGCGTCCGGGAAGTCACGGCATATCTTCACGTCTGATATCCCGCAGTGTCTCAAGACGAAAGTCCTTGACCAGTATATGTTGCAAGTGATGATCTATGGAGCCAATACGTGGTCACTTACTTTGGGCCTTATCCGGTGTTGTGTATGTTTCCTTGCGAGATCGAAAAAGAAATGAGGAGATCCGCAGGAGAACCAAAGTCACCGACATAGCTCTCCGAATCCACTTTAGCCTGGCTATTGTAGCCAGGCTAAAGTGAACCATGAAAGAAAAAGAACCTTGGGGGAGACTTATGTCTAGCAGTGGACGTCTCTAGGTTGACATGATGATGACTATGTGATTGAAAATATTATTACTGTCTATTATACGTAAATATACTATATTAAATAGCCACCATGGAAATAGGGCCTTAAAATATACTTTTTTAGCTATTAATTGCTTAATAAAATGAGAAAAATAACCAAGGCTGTGCATATAAATTTTACAAATTGCTGTAAATGTTGATGATAAGTGAAATATATATGTTGATGATAAGGAAATTTATTTAATTAAAACTTTTTAATTTAATTGATTCAATTTTCATACTGCATTTTATTTAATTATCCAGTTTTTTGATATGTGATGCTTAGCTATAAAGACGTCAGTAACAATTGAAGTAAGAAATACCTGTTTTTAGCTTAGTAAGCAAGCATATATTTTTTCATAGCTTTTTTATTTTTCGCTAAAACTTAGCTTAAAAGAGTCATAGGTACTTTAGCCTCTTTTTACGTAAGGTACTAATGTATAAATATTAAGAAAGATCTTAGCTACAAAACAGTTAATGGACTTAGCGCGTTTATAGTTAAGCATTTTAGGGTAAATTTATTGGAAATTAGAAACCTCTTAAATTCGAAGAAAATGCTTAGCTAAAAGATCTCTAAGTGTAGGTTAACGATGCTTTAGTGCGGCAAACCATGTCAAAAAAAAATGTGTATTGCTTAACTAAACCAAAAAAATCAGTTTATTTATATACTTTTAAGTACATTTCTGAGCAGGAAATATCCTAAATGACGCTGGCAAATATTTGTTTAAATAATATTTAACAATCACTGATTTATGTATAATAGTTTTCTAGAAACAACGATTCCCGCGTTTTTTACGTTTTTCTCCAAAATCACTTTTTGGGGTTAGCGTGGTTTTAGTTAACGGACGGCAGTACGTATAGGCTGGCTAATTTGCTGCTGTCATCAATAAACCTAAAATAACACAGGTGAAATCGCAGGGCGCAGCTATTTTACAACATTGATGATTCTGCATTTCGGTATGACCCGCTATTGCTATTCATCAAAACTTAACGCATGCCCACTATTGCATGCATAAATGAGAGATTGTGGTAAATACGTATAGCTATTAATTACGTGAAATAATATCTGGTATATGATATTATACCGCAATTTATGTAATAAACAATTTATGATATATAAATGCATATTTCACTGAGACCGCATTATCAGTACGTAATTGGTGTTAATAGTTACGTATAGAAGAGTCAGTCAAGTCACACGGACTACATTTTGCGGTCATTATCGACCGCGTGTGTACTGACCACATCGCAGCCACGTTGAAACGACGCCACTGCTACGACGCAGAAACATTCCGCGAGCCATAACATGCGAGCGAGCATACATGCCCCATGGTTGCGTGGCATACCTAAGGCCCGTCGCCTTAGGTATGCCACGCAACCACAACTCAACAACTAGCGACAAGGCAAATATAACCACATTTTGTAGGTCCGGTCCATAGCTCAGTAGCATTTTCTTGCGATGGTGTGCTATGCCTATGATGCGTTATACATATATTTATCAGGATATATTTAGGATCTGCAAGGTTACAAACCTATTAATTATTACTGTATCCGTGATCACGGCGCTTGCAGCTTGCAGTAGTTTAGATTTGAAATCAAAATTACTGCACATGGTATATATTATGTCAATAAACAAATTTATTATATATACTATCAGCACGTTGTATTACATCAAGTTTAGCCATAATAAATTATAAATGTAAATTCAAGCATAGCGGTGTGATGTAGATAATTTTACTAACTGATTGTATTGTATTCAATAATAGTGATTAGCGCCTAATTTTAGCCCCAGGTTTAATAGCCTAGCCTTTGGCACGGTATAATCTAATAGTATTGTAACTCGGCCATCTCCACGAGTTATATGCCTACAGAAGCGCCGGACGCAAACAAGCGATAGGGCCGCCCGCCCAAATTATTTTAATTACATCTACCTACTCGAATATTTCTGGTTTTGTGACTGTTCATATTAATAATATTTTTTCTATTCAAACAAACAAAAAATATGTAGGTATGTAAGTACCCTAGGAATGGCCAATGGTTATACTAAGTAGACTAAGAAGTTGGATTAAGCAGATTCATTTCCACTTTCATTTTGTAAATAACTCTTAAGGTACTACTAATCATAGACTTCAATGAAATAATACATTGTCCCCGTGGGATCTCCACCTTGTCGTGGTGGGGGGGCTCAGTAACCGTGGATTGGTCACCCGCGGTGAAGCTAAGAGGGATCCAGGAGGAGACACTCCGCGTGGGCTTGGAGGGGCCTGCGCAGGATGCGTCCAACGGTGCGGGTGCGGGGGACAGTTCTGTCTGTCCCTCGCAGTCGAGCGCGGTCGCCAGAGGAGAGGCGTGTCAGTGTTGCGTTGCTGCGCGCCCTATCTCCCGCGACCAAATGGGGGCGCACCATTCGATGCGTTGCGGTGGGGCCGCAGAGGAAGTAGAGATGCAGTGTTGCGTTGCCGTCCTCCCTATCCTCTGCGGCCGCTGGGTGTTTTGGCGGCGGAGTCCAACACCTTAATCCGCCGCCAAGGGGGTTTTGTTCGGGGCCCGCCTGACCATCTGGTGGGCCAATACCCGTCGGAGGGTGGCGACGAGTGCTTCGGCGATGCCCTACCCTCCGACACACGGGTACATGGAGAAAGTCGAGGTGGTTTTTAGTGGAAACACCACATACTCCGAATCTTGTTTCCCCCAAGAGTCGGAGATCCGAAGGGATTTTACACCTCGTAAAACAAAAAAAAAAAAAAAAGGTATACATTATTACTACAATTGGTAGCGCCATCTATCTTTTCCATTGATAATTAATTATGTCAATACCTAGCTAATAAATTTCTTTGCATACCGCACTGTCAAAACGAGCGATCTTTTATCCCATTCCTTCCCAAAGGCACGCCTCGCTCTAATTGGTCGCGGAATTCAATGACTCTGCGACCCAGTCGAAATCAATCGTCACGCTGATCGGTCGCGTGCTTACGCAGCCCCGCGCCGCGCCGAACGTGTGCAATACCGCAATATTTACCGGTTTTATACTATAAACGAGAACTGAACCGCCCACGGGTGTAGTGGAGTGATATGTGCAGCTTCGGGCTGGATCCAAGTGGAGTGACCAGTGACCCGACTCTGGAAGACGCCGGCGGCTGCCATTTTGTAAGGTAAGGCGTGCCTCCTATAAATTCCAATAGCCATAAAATTGCCCGTTCACCCCTTTTCTAGGCAATTTACCAGCCATTCTTGATACAGTCCACAATATTAATATTTGCCCATATCACCAAATCGCCTAGTACATACTTTCGGTGCAACGCCGAACCATTTTTTGGTCCTTCGAGCCGGATTCATTTGCGTTTATACGTTACCTCTCGTTTATCTTGCGTAGGTATCTTCTAGAAGTACCTACCTAGGTGGTTATAGCACCTAGCAATACTCCTATAGTCCATTTACATACCCATTACGTGGTTACTTCCGCACGCTTCCGTAGGTAATATACTTTTATGTAGCTGCCTACTAATCTGATATATCTACCCAATTATTATTACTGGAACTATCATAGTTGTCTTGTAAATTCCATATTTCAAGCACCTTTTAGTTCCACCGCCTTAAAGTTGTTGCCAACTTACGAATAACTACCGCATAAACACCTACTTAGGTAAAATAATAGGTACTTTAGGTATTCTTATTTTGATTCGGTCTCATTAGCTTATACCTACGTAATCATGGCGCAACAAAAGAAGCCATGCATGTCGGAAGAAAAAGAGCTGACAATCTTGGAAGCTAAACGTAATATTTTATTTGAGCGTATTCAAAACATTTACGGGCGCTCAAAAACTGCCGCTACTTCCGATATTAATAGGGAATCATTTCTTAGTTATTGTATGACAGTAGATAGTATTCGAACAGATTTTCATAAGTTGTTAGACGATTATAACGCAAGATTGCTTTATATTAATCCTGATGAACAGCCGAATTATCAGGCGTACACCTCACGAAGTCTTTATTGTATCATCAAGCACATACAATCACAATTGGAGGGTAGATGTTCCGCACAGCCCGTTTTAAGCCGGACCGGTGGTTCGAGCGCCGAGATTAACGCCAATTGAGCTTATGTCATTTGATGGCGATATACGAAATTGGCCGTTATTCTATGCGAGTTTTAATTCTACAGTGCACGATAATGTTTCTCTGACAGATGCTGACAGGTTGTACTATTTAATAGGTAAACTGTCACCGAAGGCCCAGTCCGTATTTGCAGGTGTCACACCCAGTGCTGAGAACTATCAGGTCATATTCCAGTCACTACTTGATAGGTATCAAGATACTCGTGTTCTAGCGTCTACTTACTTAGATCAAGCTTTAAATCTTAATTTGTCCGGTGCCGCGTCTGTTTCGAATTTCGAGCTGTTTATAGACAACTTTGTTACCACAGTTAGTTCCCATAAAAACTTAAAATTAAAAGATCTTTCCGACTTTATGTTTCTTCAACTCGCTTTAAAAAAGTTTGACACCGAAACAATTCGTGCTTTCGAGATGACGGAACGTAATCATAAAATACCTACACTAGATAGTTCTATTTCGTTCATCAAAGATTAGTGTCGAATATTTCATAATACGCAGTCTAGTTCATCTAGCTCGTCTAATAATAATAATAATAGCAAACAAAAGTCGAATAAATCGCGAAATAGCAATAATAACTCGGTCCCTAATCCGCAATCTTACGTAGCATGCTTGGAATCTAATAATAATAATTCACAGAAGTAACTGTGCAGTAATATAGTACACGACCATTTTTATAAATGTCCCGCTTTTAATAATTTAAATCCAACTGCTCGTTTCAAATGTGATAAAGAAAACAAAGCGTGCGTTAACTGTTTAAGTATAAAACATAAAACGAGTGATTGTTCTAGTAAGACGAAGTGTCGTTCATGTAATCAACGACATCACTCATTATTACATTTTGATAAAAGTTATCCGTTGTCAGGTCAATCCGGTAACCTTGACCCAATTTCTAGCCCACTGAAGTCGCAGGTGCAGGCCGCCACGGTGGCTTCCCCCTCCGCGTCTCAGTGCGAAGTATCGTTGTGCGGCGCACACACGCGGACAACCCTCGCGCGCTTGTCATGCTCAGCGCGATGCTAAACCTAAATGCTAAACGGTTCTATTAGCAACAGCGCAAGTTATCGTTTATGATATTAATAACGCACCGCACATAGTTCGTTGTTTACTCGATAGCGCATCACAGAGTAACTTTATTATTTCTGATAGTTTCAAACGCCTCGGACTGTGGAATAACTTTAAAAATACTAACTTAGTAGTCAAGGGGATCGGGGGGTCAGAAAAACACTGCAAGGGTTCCGTAGATATTAAAATACATTCGCGTTTTGATAGGGATATTAATTTTTACATTTCTTCGCTTATCGTGGAGCGTATTACGGACACACTGCCGATCGCTAATGTGGACGTATCGCTACTCACACATCTCGAGACATTGCCGCTAGCAGACGCGGAATTTGCGAATCCGGCAGACATTGATGTTTTGAGCAGAGCTTCAATATTTCCGCACTTGTTACTACCTAAAGTTGTACGTAGTGAGCAACAGAATTTACCCCCGCTATTGAGACGGTATTTGGGTATGTGATTATGGGTACCGTATCTACGTTACATACTTCTCATTATATTACGTATTGTTGTTGTTCTGTTCTTCAAGAAAATAATATTGATTCTCTTCTCAAGCGAATTTGGGAGCTCGAAGATATTACCGCACCGCCCTCGATGAGCCGTAAGGACCTCGAGTGTGAAGAACATTTCCGCGCTACCACTGTTTGTGACGACAGTGGCAGATACGTTGTGGCGTTGCCATTCTATGGTGACCCTTATTCGTTAGGCGACTCGTACGCTGCTGCGCTTAGACGTTTTCATTGTTTAGAACGTAAACTTGATGCATCACTTAAGTTACGCGGTGCCTATAATGACGTCATTCGTGACTACCTAAATAAAGGTTTTTTGAGTGTAGTTGTAAACAACGAGGGCAATTCTCTTCCCTCATATTATATCCCGCATCACGGCGTAGTTCGCGAAGATAAAACCTCTACTAAACTTCGTGTGGTTTTAGATGCTAGTTGTAAGACTACATCGGGTCAGTCGATTAATGACATTTTGCATGCCGGCCCTAATCTACAGGGTGATTTATTTAACATCATAATAAAGTTTCGTCTTTTCCAAATCGCTCTGTCAGCTGATTGCCGCCAAATGTTTCTCAATATCGGCGTTTGCGAATCTGACCGTAGACTATAAGAAACCTTTATCCGTGTATCAGTTCAATCGTGTTTGTTTTGGACTCAAGTCTAGCCCATATCACGCGTTACGAGTGGTTCGCCAGTTGATCGCTGATAAAGGCGATCACTTTCCCACCACAGCAGCTGTTGCTACTTCCGCTTTGTATATGGATGACATCGCCTGTAGTATCATATCCGTTTCGCTAGCAATTTCGCTTTGTGAAGAGCTTATTCTGCTTTTCAAGCGAGGCCAGTTTGATCTTGTCAAATGGACAAGCAATTCTAAGGAGGTTCTCGCACGCATACCTGATTCTCATAAAGCTTCTACAGACATTGAGTTTGAGAAGTCTGTACCGCATAACATTCTCGGTTTACGCTGGGACAAATCCTGTGATAGTTTTCGGTTTGACGTCTCACCGCCAGATGATAAGTGCACCAAACCCACTATGCTGTCCACAGTGGCTCGACTATGGGACATAATGGGTTTTGTGGCTCAAACAATTTTGTACGCCAAGCTCTTGATCAAAGAACTTTGGTTATCAAAGTGTGAGTGGGATGAAACACCCCTTGACCATATTGTCGCCGCTTGGAGCCAGTTTTGTATTGAGCTTACCGCGCTCAATCAAATTACTATTCCGCGTCATCTTGGGTTGGTAGATGGATGTACCATCAACTGAATAGGTTTCGCTGACGCCAGCGAGCGTGCTTACGGTGGAGTCGTATATCTGCAAGTCCCCATTGGTTCTAACTACTCGGTGCAGTTAGTTTGTGCCAAGTCCAAGGTCTCGCCTGTTAAAACCATTTCGGTTGCGAGACTGGACTTGTGCGCGGCCCTTCTGCTGTCTCAGTTGCTCCGCAAGGTTCAAGACACAGTTTTGCCCCACTACCCTATTAATAAAATATACGCGTTTTCTGACTCCAAAATAGTGCCCGCTTGGATTTATTCTTCTCCTCACCGCTGGCAGACTTTTGTCGCCAACCGCGTTAGTAAATTAATTGAACTTGTTTCAATCACGTCGCGGGTATTGAGAACCCCGCTGATTGCTTGTCTCGTGGTGTTACTCCACTTAATCTTCTGCATCATCCATTGTTGCATCGTGGACCTTCTTGGATTTCCCATGATCCGTCAGAGTGGCCCATGCAACCCTTTGACCACAGTGCAGAGGACGAGGATGTACCCGAACGGAAGTCTGTTTCTCATCCCGTGATTGTTGAGGTGGCTGAATCTCCGATCTATGCACTCGCACTACGCATGTCATCGTGGTCTAAGTTACTCTGCGCCATCATTTATGTCTGTAGGTTTCTTAGGCACCTACCTAATGGGACTTTTGTTTCAAGTACTGACCGTGAATTTGCAGAATATAAGTTACTACGAGCTGTACAGGCTGTTCATTTTAGTAACGACATTCAAAATTTGAAAAATAATGTACCTTGTTCTCCCGCTATTCTTAGGCTCAAGCCATTTCTCGATGTGCACGGCGTTTTACGCGTTGGTGGTCGGCTGTCAAATTCGAATGAACCTGATAACTACAAGCATCCTTGCATTCTACCGCGTCATGATCATTTTGTCGACCTTCTTGTTGATTTTTATAATTTTTTTTTATGATCAACTCGCGTCCGCTCACGGCATTGAGAAGTGACCCTGAAGAACCATCCGCGTTAAGCCCTGCACATTTTCTGAACACAGTGCCATTATCGTCATTTCCGGCTCCTGAAGCAGACTCTTCAAGCTTGCTCCAGAGACATACTCTGCTGGATAAACTCGTGCAGTTGTTCTGGCGGCGCTTGCGTGCGGAATATCTCCACCGGCTTCAGCCTAGATCCAAATGGAATAGTCCTGCATCCCCTATTCAGGAGGGTACGTTGGTCGTCATAGTACATGATAATGCTCCGCCACTTTCATGGCCGTTAGCCATCGTGGAGAAACTGCATACTTCCAAAGACGGTACAACCCGCGTTGTTACCGTGAAAACCGCGAAGGGGAGCTACGTGCGCCCTGTTGTTGTTTTAAAGGCAACCCTTTAGGGCCGGGGGGATATGGTAGCGCCATCTATCTTTTCCATTGATAGTTAATCATGTCAACAACTAGCTAATAAATTCCTTTGCATACCGCAGTGTCAAAACGAGCGATCTTTTATCCCATTCCTTCCCAAAGGCACGCCTCGCTCTAATTGGTCGCGGAATTCAATGACGCTGCGACCCAGTCGAAATCAATCGTCACGCATAATAGATTAAGCATTAATTTCGTCTTAATCACGTATAAGTTAAGGATTAAACATTGCAATGTAGTAGGTACATTATGGATTTGAAAAATCTTATCTTTATCTGACTTAACGAAGAATTCAAACAGCACAATATAGTCTAACACTAGTTGCCATAATTATTATTTAAATAAAGAACACTGCTACAAAAATCGTCACCGTCCGTTCGTGACTGCGGCAGGATCGCGGCTGTTGTGTACTTTAGGGTGTACTGCGCTCGAGGTGCGTAGGTATAACTCGAGTTTTGTGCGTTTGTATGGAGTTAGAATACTGTTAGATATTATTACCGTGCCTTTGGCAATAGGCAGTGTGGATATTATAGATTAGCGTGGATTTATAAAAATAATGTGCAAATTTTTTTTAGCAAGGCAATAAAGGAAAGCAAACAAAATTAAAACTTAGTTATTCTGAAACAACTAACTTGTTCTCTATGGAGTCGTGAAGTTCTTTTTCATTGTCCTCTAGCCTAAGCCACCTAAACAACGACGGTCAAGACCCTCGAATACTCAGGACGATGTTAACAATGTTTTTTTCTATAAACTCACGACTCTATCCTCGAATGGGGTAGGCAGAGGTGTAATATTACACCCACATTTCGCCATTATATGAATTTTAGGTTTCACCTAATATAATATTCTGATGTTAGAAATAAGGCTGGGCCGTCAGTTATAAGTTCGTTTCTCTTGGATTTTGTAGAAAGTGAAAATATATCTCTTGTAGTTAACAAGAGATATATTTTTATTAAATACACATATAGATATGAAAGACCAATTATGCCGTGAGCCGCGAAACAGATATAATCGTGCTTTACTAAGTTATGATTTAACATGACACCAGAAGACCAATAGACAGAAAAGTATTATAATATTCTAATACTATAATTGTGTATAAAGAATATTGTTGCTCGTTTATTCAGTCATCGAGCACCACTTGTGCTGATTGATTACTCAATCAGTCAGTTACATGTATGGTAACCATTTCAAACGCCAACAAAACCAAAAATATGTGGCGTAATATTTAACATTTTGAAATAAAAATAAATCTAGTAATAAAAACGGCTAACAGAGTAAAAACAACATTTATTTAAAAAGAAATGTAATTTTAACGCGTAATTCATAAAAAGCTGTATAATATTTAAACGTCAGTTACTTAGCGTAGCAGTTCAAGGAAATCAGCCGGCGCTCGACAGTCGACCTGCCATAAATTCACTTGTACCGTTCAGAAACGAGCCCACTATAATTAACTAAGTAAACACTTTTAATTGCTCACACTAAATTAGCCGATGTAACGAAAATAATGATTCAGCCGAATAGTGTTCCTAGAAGGTTGTAATTAATTTATCGCGTCTTTTGGCTAATTAGTCACGTGAGTGGGGCCGGCGCGGCTCGAGCCTAACATATTAGCATTACGCCATGTCAGTGCAGATGCGGGCTCCTTTGGTCCTGAATTTTCCAATCACTCATTGCTAGGAATAGGAAAGTGTATTTTGATATCGACAACCTAACTCAAGGCAAAAAACATGTTTTTCGTCGTAACGGATTGTTGAATTCCTGGGTTTGATACTCCACTACGCCGTAGCTCTATGCCATGGCACAATCGTGTAGCTTTAAGCCGTAGTACTAAGCCACGCAAAGTTTTGTAGGTGCTTTCCGTCACAGTACAAACATTTCAATCGTTTCCCTGAATGCTCTATTTGCAGAAGGCTGACTCGTAATACAAGCATGTCAAGAATTTACCGGGTAGGTATATGAGATAACTTTCAAAAATAAAGATAAGACAAATCAAATTGTAGCCCATCGCCATGTTTATAAGCGCTTCCAAAATTCCTAAACTAGTTCATAGCTAAATGAAACTCGCAAACAGGAAGGCGGTGACAGTGAAAGCGGCATTCCTCCGTCACGACGACATAGCTGCGTCATTGTGCCATTTACCCGATTATAGTGATCTCGTTTGTTAATAAATTGGAGTCAGAGGCGGTCGCGCCGATTAAGAACGCAATTAAGCGAAATTAAACAGCGCCGCTTTGTTGTATTCGCACCCACCATCTTCGCTGAACAAATATTACATTTTAATGCCTCAGAAAGTGTTTAGCACAGCGGAGGTTATTTTTTTGTTGTTTGATCCCACGCCGCTGTAACCTGCCTCCCCCCTGCCAGTTCTTCGCCAGTGCTACTGATCGTTTATCCGGTTTTAGAGGTTTGCTCATGCGATAATAATACGTGGATGGGTAATACTGATATTATAATGAAGTTTCTCAGAAATAAACGTAATATTAATACTTAAATTATTCCACTGTGGTAAATAAAACTCTACGTTAATTTAGACACTGAGATTTAAATGCCAAACTAACCAATAATCGATTTATAGACGAGGCGTCGAAACGCGGCCTCGTTCGCAGTAACTCTGATTAAAAGTCAATCAAGGCGATAGTTCATGAACTTTTCAAAGCCTCGCCCAGCTAAATTCACATCTCAATCGATAAAAGTCGTAAAAAACAGCGCCGAGATCGATTATTTAGATAAATGTGTGCGTACCCACACACTGACATAACAAACACGCAAATCCATCGAAGCATGAATGTGTGCCCGTTACGACTACCCTTCGGTTACGACATGCTGCAATACGCAAAGCTATATTGTATAAAAGTAAGAGATTCAGTGACCGTACTCCACAAACAACAGACATTACCTCGAGGCACGATCAAGGGTTTCCAGTTCAGTGGCCAGTGACAACCGCCATCTATAACACGTAAGTAATCTGCGCGCGCACTCGGGCGCGCCTAACGGTCGCACAGTATACGTCACGATTCTGACATTCGCCGCGACTAAATCATGATATGTTGTCGATTTGAATATTCCTCATACAGACATTCATTCACACATACCGTTTCATAGACGTGACATTGATGCTTACCCAAAAAGTTTTTGGTTGAAATATAATTCGTCCAGGTGGTATTCGTCTTAATAAATAAAAGATATTAAGTACCAGCCAGGGTATGTCAAAGTGAGGATGTCAAAGTGACAGTAAAGAGTAAACAAATTTATATACTGCTAATTTGTAAATTAAAAGTATTACCTGTAATTACCACTGGGATTGTGATTTTTAGTGACGATAATCATCCAATATATAACATAAAACGTTTTCGACAGTGCACAACAAATATACATTGAGTTACCACCATCACGTACAAATACTGGAACACACTGTTTTATCAAGTGTAGTGCATTTCGTACGCTGGCAACCTGCGGTATGGTACGTACAATTACTTACATAAAATATTTACGCACAGTGAGCATCCTAGCAATTGAAAACAGGTCATTATAATAATTAAGAGCCGTTAGAAAACAAACTTTTCAAACAATATACAAATTTTATGACATCTCATGATAACTGACCTTTGTACCTCTCAATTTCAAAGACAATATAGAACAAAAGTTAGTGATGTGCCAACCGATTTATTACTAATGAATGAACGACTAAATAGAATTGGTGTTGCCATTAAAATTGTGGAATGATATTCTCGCAGCATGAATTGAATTAATTTTGAAATTGACATTATTGATTGGACATAAATAAATATATACATTATTTCATTGGACGTACATCAATATATACATTGGCCATACATACATATATTCATTGGATACACACACATAATTTAGTGATTAGAAATATCATATTAATTGTATTTGAAGAAAACTGAGTAAACTAATATGGATCTCGACAGCAACAATATCACACAACGCAAACCATAGAGAACAAGTTCATTAACAGACATAACTGTAATGATGAACGAGAAAACTATATTTGACACCACTATACTGAGCATTCTGGGCAGCCTACACGATAACAGTGACACTTTAGGTAACTTGATCGAACAAAATAAGAAGCTGTCAATGGAATTACTAAGTGCTCATGAAGAAATTGAAAATTTGAATAGTGAAAATTATCGATTAAAATGTGATCTACAAGATATGGTTAAAAAATGAATTGTATAAAAAAATATGTTTATCTCCTGCCAAAAAATGTTAAAAACCTTTACGAAAAAACATGAAAAATCATAATAATTCTAAAAGCGTTGCAATCACACATAATAAAACTGAACAATCACCTCATGTCAGTACCCATACACAACATAACCCAACGGAACAAACGGAACAAGAAACTGCCCCGAAAGATAGCAATTCGTTTAATCAAAAGATAGAAAAGGCAACTGGTAATTACGACACGGATATTAAAAATAAGAACAAGTAGTAGCAGAACAAGAGGATCTTTGTCGGCAATAAGCAAAACTTTCTCAGACTTCTTTGATTATTGCCATTATATAATGCCAAATTGCACTACTAAAGAACTAATATTGAATCAAAAGTTATGAACTTTACTTTTAATGACTATTGTATAATTTTTATCGGACAAAATGATGTTAGGGATGAGAGCAACTACATAAAATGTAATAAATAATTTAAAAGAGTCTTTGCAAACAACTAAGCACACTAATATGGTTATTTGTGTTCCAATATTCATTACAGGAGCTCCTATCTATAATTTTAAAGAAGAAAGAGAATGACTTTTAAAGAATAATGACTACGCTTAGTTGTTCGATAGCAATCGTGACCTATCGCTTGACATGTTTTCTATCACAACTGGCAAAATAAACAGAGATGGCTTAAAAAATATATACAGTCGAATAATGAATAACATATTAATTGATCTCAGCCTGTTTGGGCAGAGAAATATAGATAAAACAACTGAAGATATGAAACACAATGCATCGGTTTCTTATGAACATATCTTAAACCATAAACAGACCGATGATTTTTTTCGTCTACAATATTATCTATGTTCTCCATCAAAACAAGGTTTAATAAACAAGTCAAACACACTATCAATTTGTCTTGAAGAAATCATTGATTGGAATAATAATATAAATGTAGAAATATTGTGTATCACAGAACATTTCATGATGGATGGCCATGAAACTTATTTAGAATTGCCATACTATTGTCTAGCAGCTTGTTATAGTAGAAGCCACTCTAAACGAGGAGGAGCGTGCATTCTTGTAAAAAATGGTAACCAATGGAACGAGCTATATGAAATTAAAAAACTTTCGGTATCAGGACTGTTTAAATGCTGTGCAATAGAACTTGTAAGTTATAGGATTATCATTGTATGTGTTTATAGAGTGCCCAAAGCGGAGAACTTGAACACGTTCTTTAACAGGCTGGAAGCAATGATGAAACTTTTAAATAAAAAAATGTATAAAAATATTGTAATTGCAGGCGATTTTAATATATATTTAATGAAACAAAATAATGTAACTCTAGATTTTGAAAGTTTATTGTTAAATTATAATATGACACTAGCTTTAAAAGAATCGACTAGATTGATAAGTAAATCATGCATTGATAATTTTGCTCACCATTTTAAAAAATGTGTAAAGCGGAAGTGTTGGAATTTACCTTGTCTGATCATACTGCACAGCTGCTACAATTTTGCGTACAAAACCCTTCGATAAAAGCTTGAAGAAAAAAGACTCAAGACTTTTGCTCAGAAAATGTACAGAAATATAAAGAATGCCTAAATAATTTTTCATTTTCTTACATCTATGAAGAATCTGATCCTAATACAGTATATAATTATTTCATCGAAAACTTTAAACTTTATGATCAGTGTTTTCCTTATAAATTCACCACTATACATGTTAATATGAAACCAAAATGGATATCGCGGGGCCTAAAAAATGCAGTGCTAAGAAAAAACAACTCTAATGGAGTATCAGACTGAAACCTTCGACTAAAAATAAATTTATCTACCGAACTTATTCAAAATTATTTAAAAAGATAATAAGGCTTACGCAACGTGCACAAAATAATTATGAAATTCAAAATTCACCAAATAAATCTTAAACAACATGGGGTATAATAAATAAGACAAGATTGAATATCCCCCGCCACAATATTACCAGGATTAAAGTAAATAATCACATTATTACTGACCCGAAAAAAATTGCTAATGCATTTAATAATTACTATACTGATAAAATAAAGCCTATATCGGGATGCGGAAAAAATGTGACAACGTCTATTGGTAGTACAGTAAACTGGCATGACATACAAAAAAATATCTCTGGACTAAGAAATACAAATAGGTTTTGATGACATTACGACTAAAATAATTAAAATTGTTAATTTAGATATAAGTGGACATTTATCTCATATATTAAATTTGTGCATTAGTAATGGTAAATATCCTGACAAATTAAAAACAACCATAATAAAACCTTTGTTTAAAAAATAAGACAAAGAGTTAATGGAATTTTACAGACCAATTGCACTGCTACCCATCATTTCAAAAATATTTGAAAGATACATTAATAACAAACTGCATGCCTACTTGGAAGGCAACAAGTTACTGTGTACCGAGCAGAAAGGTTTCAGGCAAAATACAAGCATAGACTTAGCCATATACGATTTTTATAAAACAATAATCACCAATGTCGATAAAAGTTCCCCTATATACGCCATATTTTTCGATAAAACGCAAGCTTTTGACTATGTGAATCACTGCATACTATTAAAAAAACTGAACTCTTATGGAATTCGAGGGAACATACAAGACCTAATAAAATCCTACCTTTTTACGCATAGTATAATGGTCTTCAATACTCAGAAGCGTTGCGTACCACCGATGTTTGGATTGCAGTCAACAGACAGTTGTACACCGTACTTTATCAGATATAGCATCCTGACACTTCCGTCTTTATATATACTGGAGGTAGCATTATTTATACACGCTAATCCTCATTTATTCCAACGCATATCTGATGTTGTCAAGCGAAATAGGCGTAATAACAACAGACTATGTCTACATAGCGCGAAAACAAGCCTGATGAGCAAAAGCTTACTATGTATAGCGCCAAAAAGTTATAATAAAATACCATGTCAGATAAAGTTTTATGGAAAAGGAATGTTTAAAAATAAATTAAAACAGATATTAATACAAAAATGCTATTATACTGTCAATGAGTTCTTGGATGATAAAAATGGATTTTAGTTAGTTATAATATTTTTGATTATACTTTTTATTCTATTACTTTAATTTAATAACTCCATTTACTTACTAACATGAACTACGATTGACATTTTTATTTTACATTTAACTTGGTTACTGACATGAATGTTGGACATTGTTATTGCTTTATTATCAAATTAGATTATTTTTGTTTTATATTTGATCAAGTTTGACATTGTAATGTATTTTTTTTTGCAAATTCAATATATTCATACGCCTATTGTGGCAGATTTTGGTGAAACAATTTAATAATGTGTGATCATGTAATACCCAAAATGCAATGAATGAATAAATGATTATGATTATGAAAAAAAAATTGTATCCGAACATAATGAAAAGAATAATATAATATTTAGGGTATACGCTAGTATATATAACGTACCTAAAAGTAGTAGAGCCTCTTGATGATTTTTGCATGAACAGGCCGGCTCAACAGTATCTGCACTGTTGCGTTTTGTTCGGTGATTAAGATTACCGGAGTGCTCATCCCTTTCTCCTTCTCCCTCATCCCGTTCCTCCTCCTATTCCTATTCACATTCCAAAAGGCGGCAATGCACTTGGGACTCTTTTGGTGTTACTTGCGTCCACGGGCGACGGTAATCGCTTATCATCAGGTGATCCGGCTGCTCGTTTGCCGCTATTATATAAAAAAACGTATGGCCCACATTTTAAACAGATCCTGCTGCCTATGAGTAAAAATTGAACAGGAAACTCAAACAACGAAACGCTGATATCAGTTTTAAACGTATCCATGTGATTGCCATCACATGCGAGGTACAAAGTCGTATACATAATATTTTATGTATGGGTAATATTGTGCACCCTCCTAAACGCTTCAACATAATATTATTCTCATCGTAACGATTAACCAGACACAATAAATACAGCATTCACTATTAAAAATCTAAAGCCAGTCGATAGAACCAACATTCAGGCTGAAGTCAGTCTAGTAAGGTGAGACAAAGCGCTCAAATCATGGAAGTATTCCACGATCTAACGGTTCTTGACACGTTTGCCCAGTACTTTTTAATGATTAAATAACGCCACACTCTGTTCGCGATGCCACTTATATTACATGTCAAGTGGTGGACACGTGCAGCTCTCTGTAGCGAGAACACACAAGACGTAACGAAGTGTCTCGTGTGACGCTGGACATTGTTACTCGACGTCTGGTCCCCCAGACATTGACCGCAACCAACCATTACTCAGTCTGCTCGCAGTTCTATTTATTGTAAAGCATAAATGTTTTACTTTATTTGCACAATACTCGTTGAATACTTTAACATCTCGACTACTCCACCGCGTTCGCCAATTTACAAATGTCATCGCACTTGAGCTTGAAACGTAAATAAAACGTCACGTCGACTTACCCACTCCAATTTAGTTATTCATTTTTATTTATATAGCGTTGCAATTTCTCCATCATTGAATAAATTTATGTACATAAGCGTCTGATACGTGTCTGTCAAGTTATAGTCCATTTCGCTTTGAGGGTTGAAGTATTTTAGGGACATGCGGTTTTGTCTTCAAATGATTACTGAAAAGTGGTCTCAACGTAAGAATTGGTATCGTAGGAATAAAAGCACATAAATTTTTATTTGAACTGGCTGTCGACTAATGTATTATTCTGTTTCAATAGCGTTACGATTCTGTTGTGGCAGTTTTTTTTAAATTGTATTTAATCCTTTAAGCCTGGGTCGTGGCGCGTGGTGCGGTGTGAGGCGGTGTGCGGCGCGGGCTCAGGGACACTACCACTCGCCGCTTTGTTTGAGTGCTCTCCGCGTAAACTTTTGTTGAATTAAAAATTGCGACGTATTGTTTTAAGCGGCTTCGGTAAAATGGGAGATTTAAAAACCTTCGCAGTCACGTGGGTAACTAGGTATTATGCCGGTTTCTTTTGTAGCATGTTGACCTCATCGACAACCCGATGGTTAAGAATACAACGCCTCACTAACCGGTAATATGAATTCAATCTCCACACAACACAAACAGCGTTTGAATCCAATACGCTGATACAAATACTAGCTGTTATATGTGCTTCCTCGATGAATGATAATTGCTGGAACGGGGCATGACTCCTACAATATTATAATAAGTACTGTAGGCTGTTAACAAAACAGCAATGACCAATTTATAGGCTTTAAATATTATTTCTAGCGATTATTAGGAAACCATCATAATTCCAGCTACGAAAGTAGTGACGGGCACAAAGCCCGGCACTTCAATCAAACTGTAAATTCGTGTGAAGTATTATAAACGGGTAAACATGTAATTACTGGCAGCGAGTGTGTTCGGCACACATCCACGTCACGATGACAGTTTAATTTAATGCTTTACTAACGTTATTGTTTATTGCACTGAAACACATCGAGGTGTTATGAACATAGACTAGGCAAGCCACTGAAAAATACATCAACTCGACAAAAAGACAAAGAAAATTATCTTTATACCCGTCCCTTTTTTATTTTCCAGCAGCTTCGCGCAATATTACAAGAGAAGATAATAAAGAATAAAAATCAAATAAATAATGATAAAAAGAGAGAAACACTATTCCAAATGTATATTATTTCTCTAACCATCAACGTGACATTTGTCTGCCTTTTACCAACCTCCTCTCTCTATAAACAAAACAAGACACGCATTCACATCCAAATTAAAAACCTTGAATCTCTGCAATTACGCAGGGATGTAGCCTCAATGGCTGTCTTTTACCGATTGTATCACGGTGAGTGTTCAGCAGAACTCTTTCAACTCCTCCCACCCTCTCCTTTCCTATCCCGAACAACACGTGCCGGGTTAGCCTGGCCGCACACATCCGTTTTCAGGTCCGTTTATCAGGTCCGATTTTCAGAACCGTTTTCAGTTCATTCCGTGAGCAAAGCGATTTTCATTTATTTTCCTTTGGCTTAGACATGGGCTAAATAGGTAATTAAAATATTAGGTATTACATGACTGTGATTTAAATGTTTGTGTGAAAAATACCTGTGACAAAATATTAGGTAACTACTAAAAAATCTGGACAAATGTATATCGAGCCACGCATCTAGTGTCCTAGGGATAAAAGAAGTCAAGCACAATTATTAATTTTATCGCTTAATTGCGTAAGTTTAAGTTAATCGAATATTAGGTATTAGTTAATTGTAAAGCCTAATGAGTCCTTATAATTTTCATTGAAAGTGCATTAAGTATGATTAATTATTCATGACACGGGAATTAACGCGATCTTTTATACGTATTTACATACCATGAAAGGCTTGACGTTTCGGAACGATTGCAAGTCCCATGGTCACAAGCTGATTGGCGCTGCGATGTTACTACGAAACTTTTATTGCTTTCACCGTTGGCAGACGAGCCAATGGCCCACTTGATATGGTAAGTGGTATCCGTGGCTCATACTTAGCTGTGTTTACTTAGCATTACAGGAGCAAAGTCAAATAAGTAAAGCCAAGTTGCTGCCTAACCGAAGGAAGAGGAGAAGGGAAAGCGATCAGGATGGGGACCGGGAGAGGAAAGGTGACTGGGCCTCAGGCGTTCTCACTCACTGAACAAAACACAAAATAACAGATACTGTTACTTTACATCGATCTTCTGTGAGAGGGTAGTACTTCTTCGGTCGACCCAACCCATTTGTGCTGAAACCAACATGCCTCTATTACCGACAATTTTCGAGCTGAGCCTATTTTCAGTAATATGCATGGCAGAGACGCCTAAACGCACTGATATTCGATTGCTTGCCGCAAGAGCCGCATAATAAGCTAGACCAGAAGTGATTAATTATGAAAATCACTAGGCATATTGTCAATGTCAGATTGGCAAAGACCACACTCACACACAAAATGTGATGTGCAGATTACTCACATTTGTTGTCAGAGCTTGAATAATGGTGAATAAACTAATTAAAAACCAAAGCAACTTCCTCCAAAAATTACCATGCCCCGTACGAAATTGAGCAACATAGTGACCCCCCCCCTAACCAGGTCCGGCCAGTCGCTCACGAACGTCTGGAAAGAATTGGTCGAGGTGACGGCCCTTGGTTGATGTATTCCAACGAAACTGCTATTCGTTGACAAGGCCTACGTAGACATCGGCGTGCTGGTTGAACAACCTAAGCAGTTTATTTCTATCACGAGGTGCTAGGAAATTTTGGATTCATGCTTTCTCGTATGGTATAATACATTGATGCACGTCTTTGGACCTCAAGATCAACCAAAAGTACACCTGCCAGTATTGATAAAGCTTCAGTGCTAACTGAGCTTTGCACAAAAATTTTAAAATATCAACGCAAGACGTTTACTCTTGTAGTGATTGCCGACGTACAGTACCAATAGTAGGCCTATCGGCTCATACAGGTGCACACAAACAATCTAAATAGGTTGCATCAATTATTTTTAAAGTTGTGAAATTATAGGTCTGAACGGCAGTCTCCATGTCGCAGTTGACATCATAGACAGAGCGTAAAAGGTTTTTTTTTATTCACCTAGGTACCATTTATTACGTGTTCAACAAAAGAAAATTCCTCCCTTAAACTAATCCGAAGTACATTTAATAGTGTTTATTTAATAGTGACCGTGTGGTGACGGATTAAGAAGATGGAATGTCACCACCTCATATCATCCCATGGGTGTCGTAAGAGCCGACAGAGGGAGCATATTATGCAGAGAACAGCACTGTAAGAGAAGGAAAACTTGCTACAAACCCTATACCAACCCGTTTGGCCAGCGTGGTATAGTGGGCCATTCCTCCTTTCAAAGGAGAGGACTAGTCCAGCAGTGGACTGTTAGAGGCTGCTGATGATGATAAATAATGACGTTATTGAATATGATACGAGGCGCTGTCTTTAAATTTTCTTTTAAAAGTAACTTAAATGTCTTCTGAGGAGCAAAAGATAAACGATAGGTAAGTTTCACCCCAATTGTTGATCATCCTTAAACATGTATACTAACCTTTCAAGTCCTACTCTTGTATTTGATTAAATAAGGAATATACCGTCATCTGCATAACCTGTAAAAGTACATTCAGACGGTAGAGGCTTTCTAAGAAAGTCATCACTTACGTCCTAGCAGTGAGCTCTGAGGACAACTCATCGTCGGCGTCTACGACACAGCATAATGCCCTAACTGTAACTTTGTTGTTCCATGTTGAAATTACGAGTAAGCAATCATAGCATTGACCACTATACGTTGTCAAAGTCGCTGGATATATCTTAAAATATGCCCAGCACATATTGGAATTCTGCTGACGTTACTATTCTCCTAATCGATATTTATCATTTAGAGGTCTTTTTACGAAATATTTAGCAAAAAAACAATCGCAAAGTGAACCCCTCTTTATCTTCTAAATCGTAGAACTACTGAATCAAATCAAATTACCGGAGACTAATAAGATTTTAGGAAAACGGATAAGTGTTTGACCGGTTACATTTCGTGGTCAATTAATTTTGCACCATAATCGAATTTAACGAAATTCGGTAGAATTTAATTGATAGTTACTGCAGCAGCATATACAGATGAAGACATTATTCTGAAGAGCCAAGGTGTCAAATGTCATTCATAAAATGAGTATTTATTACGTATCAGATATATATGACATATATCTGGTACGTAATGCCAGATACATATGTATAATAACTGTCACAGGTATGGGTGAAATCTCGTCGCTGTGACACTCGTTACTTTTTGTATATAGTATTTTACCTGTAACTATGTCAGTATTATTCTACCAGTACAAGTAGTGATAGCCTAGTGAACGGACACAATGGAGGACGACGATCTAATTGCAATCGCATTTTTACTATCAATGAAAAAGAAAAGGAATCGTCGGTATTGGGTACACCCATTAAATACTCAAAGAATCAACGAGAGTCAATTTTATTTAAAGCATGTTAAGTTACGGGCACACCCAGACAAATTCTTTGAATTCTATAGGATGTCTATCAAATCTTTTGATGAATTTCATAATGGAATACGTGATAAATTAAGGAAACAAAATACCTGGATGAGATTGTCTTTGAATACCAAAGAAAAATATAGACCTAAGATATTGCAACAAAACTGTAGAATAAAATTTAGGAAAATATTTTTTTAAGGGTCCTACATATATAGTGGGGTTGAATTTTTTTTTGGTTGAGTACCCCATTATGTGGGGTATCATTGGATAGGTTTTAAAAAAATATTATTAGCTTGCTCAAATCATTTTTCGATCAAGTGATTGGTTTGTCAAATATCAAGCTTTGAAGTGAAAAGATTTTTTATACTCAAGTGTCCCCCCCTCCCTCTGCCGGCTAAACTACTAATTTGGAAGAGGTGAAAAAATCACAAACGTAGTACATATAACGAATTTAAAAGAAAAACTATCACGGCTAAGTAGACATCACTAGTTTACGAGTAATCGTCGTTTAACTTATAAATACCTATTTCTGTGAGTTTACATTGGGAGCGCTGGCTTAATCTTAAAGATATACGTACTTTGGTATGTAATGTACTTCGGGGTACAAAGTGGGCCCGTTTTTAGTCCCATGTGAAACAGAAGTTATTATCAATAATGGCCATTATGGGCAACTACGGAACCCTACATTGCGCGTGGCCCGACACGCACTTGGCCGGTTTTTTGTATAAAATATAATTAATCTGAAGGTAGTATTTTCACTGGTCGGGCGCCTGGTGGGTCTGAGAGACCCGTCACTTCGACAAATCGACAATACCTTTTTAAATAATTGTCCGAGACTCCCTTGCTTACGTGTACTACCGTGCCATTAAGTACTTATTGAGTAAAAGCATTGAGTGCAAAGTATCCAGTACAAAGTTATGGATATCGAAAGGAAAAATACTCGATACCACAGAGTATCGATATTTTTCCGTGCATTGGTTAGTGTAGTCAACGGAGGAGAGGACGTGTTCGGCTTGAGCATCGGTTGCATAAGGCAGTATACAGCCACTACGATAGCCCCATTTAATTAAAAATACAAAACCTTTTTGGTACCTTGTTATTAAAAACTTTTTAAAGGGTTATATTGACAAAGTAGATTATAATTTATAAAAAATATGCAAGTAGGGTATAGTCTGCGTAAAAAACTGTCCCGTATGCGTCAGAGGTCTATAAGCCCTGGCGTCGACTACATTCGAACCGCGTCGAATCGCGCCGAGTCGCATTTTATCCGTGTGCGTTCATTACAGACGAATCGAATCGAAGCCAGCAGTCGGCGACTAGCTGCTGTAGGTTTTGCTTGTGTTGGTTTCTTGTTTCAAATTCTTCCTATTCCCGCTATTTCTTTCCATATATTTTGTCTACGCTGCTCGTCATGATAATAAGTATCTTCATGATCATATTTTTTTTTTAGACTCACGCCTGCATCCCCGAAGGGGTAGGCAAAGGTGTAATATTACACCCACATTTGGCCATGAATTTTCAGGTCCCACGCAATAAGGGGCGAGCCTATTGCCGTACCGGACATTACCAGATTCCGTGCTGCTACTGAGAATTTCCTAACAGAAAAACCCAATAACACTTTACCCAACCCGGGAATCGAACCCGAGACCTCCCAATCCCACGCGCACATTTATGCCGCGAGACTATTGAGGCAGTCATGATCATTAAGTTCAGTATATTTCTAAATTAGGGAAATTAACAGCTCTTCATTTCGATAACTTTTCATGTAGGTATTTACGCAATGTAGTACCCGTCTACACTCATCCGCTGACCCGCGTCCACTAAGGTGCGCCGAGTCGAGTCGAAACGCGTTGCCGCAGAAATTCGCCTGACGAGCGATGCGCGCGGTAGATTCGATTCGGCGCGCTGCGGCTCGTCGCTAATGAACGCAGGTTCATAGAAATATATAGGAGGCGACTTTCTGCGTTTCGATTCGGCTCGGCTCGGCGAGCCTAGTGGACGCTAGCCTTAATAGAGAATTTTAGTTGGACAACTGTAATAAAAATTTTCATTATCCATTTTTTAAATATTTAGGCCCTATATTTGGTGTTTTGGTGGATTCTATGATAAGTTTTATAATTTTTGTATGGCGACGGCGCGTCGCAACCCTGTCCATCAGAAACAGCCACGACCACTCTAACAAGTGTCTGATTTATGCAGAATAAGTTTTATGATATTGTCAAATTTAATGTGTGAATGTGAATGCATCATACAATTTCAAAGCAAACAATACAATTTGAGGAGTATGATTTGTTTTACGTTCTTTAATTGTTTTCATCTCGCATAGAGTATATATGTAAATATAAATCATTATATTATTCCCTCTACCACTTTTATACAGGATACCAATCTTCAAAAACTTGTTGCATAACGGGTCTCAGACCAACTTTTTTGTATGACCGAAATTGCCATTGTGTACATTCCATAATAATATTCTTGGACAACTTACACCCAATCATGTGATCCCAAAATAGGCGCAGCCTATAGTATGGTAACCAGACACCTGATAAATATATATTTCTAAACATATAGGTACATATTATAGATAAATTATATCCAGACACTGAACAAATATCATCGTGCCTATCACACAAAGATTATCTAGGATCCATGGCCTCCGGCGTAGAAGTCAAGGTCACTAACCATTAGACCAATAGGCTAGTCATATAGAGAGACAAAGTTTAAGCAGAGTGATATTCAGTAGCCAATATAAACCTTTCACGTCACACATTATGATGATCTGACGAAAATGCTAAAATAACTTATATTTTTATATTATCCTCTTGTCCGTAGGTATGTGATTTTTGCGTAAATTTGAAGACCCCAGACAAGAGTTTATACACGTCTACTACGCATAAATTGTCGTGTGATTCTGACCAGGCTTTACAAACTTGGTCAACATTTTATGGAATGTGCTAACTATAAAGATACTAAATAGTAGTTCTTGTTTTGTACCAACATACTAATAATGACACACATACCGTATTTAGACGATTTTTGCGCATGCGCGAATGCAGAAGTGCTGGCATTCGTTCCCAGATGTCGCTTATATCGATATTAAACACACAAAATAAAAATGAGTTAAGCTCAATAAAATTGTACCAGAGTAGCAATCATTCCTTTTAGCTTGCTTAATAATTTGACGATTGTTAATATGATGTTGCCACTATGTTGTACTTATTTTGATTTTGGCAGTTATTTGATGAAGTCAGTCCAATCAGTTATGAAAGGTTGTTTTACATTTCTATACATATAAATTCTTAGAAGTAACCTTTCAATACAAGATCTTGTTTTTATATTACCCGATACAATTGAATATTAATAAAGGTATACCGGAGCACGTATTTTTCAATAAAATTATTGTCGTTGTATATTAATTAGTAATATTAGGTCAGAATATCTGTGGCAACACTGGCAACTATCAATCAAAGCGCGCGGAAATTTTAAATTACTTTAATTTGAACAGATTTATCTGTGATATATTATATTTAATTAGGTAATGCAAAATGTCTTGCAAACGTTGTTGTGTGCCTCAATGCCCGGCGGCAAACGGTACGATTTGATCGTTGCTTTTCTTAATAACTATGAACTCTTTCGCTTCAGGCATGAGAATTCATACTTGCCTATAGTCAAATGTTTGGCAAAATCTCTCTGCTATCAGATATCTAATAACAACATATATGCTTTCCTACAGAGCCTCTCCATAATTTCCCGGACCCAAAAAAAGACATTGAAAGATTTCGCCGGTGGGTCCACATCATTGGCGGCGAAATTTTAAGTCTAGCAAACGAGAGGATTTTTAGGAGACGCCGTGTGTGTAATGTGCATTTTGATAAAAAATATTGGTGCCGCAATAATAGACTTTCAAACATCGCCTATCCAACTTTACACATCCAAGGTAAGTTGATTTCGGGCACTATAGTACTGAATGAGTGTTACAGTTAAACTATTGTTGATTGATTATAATATGGAAGTTAATAACGGTATAGCTTAAACAGTAGCATAGCAAGGGGGCGGGGGTCCGCCCCGGCCTCCCGATTGGGGGGTGACACCCGAATAATTCAACGTCCCCCCGCTCGTTGCCGCCCGGGTGTCACCCATGCTAGCTACGCCAGTGGCTTAAAGCCGATGACTTCCTGAAAAATGATGCGGAGGAAGCCGCGGGCACAGGAAATATAAATTAAAAATTCCAAATCGTCATCATCATCCTCCTAGCGTTATCCCGGTTATATTCAGGACTTTCATCTTAGAGTCCAGGGTCCGTTTTCTAGTCTAACCAGATTTAACTGAATATTAGCTTTTCCACACAGCGACTGCCGTCTGACCTCCGTAACCCGAAGGGATAGCTATATTCAATGGTTTAGACTAGATATGAGGGTACTGATTCTTCTAACGGTTGTCAAAGATCTTCTGATGACATCCGGGACCGACCGCTTAACGTGCTCTCAGTGGCACGGAGTGGTTTGATTTCTTGTAGCCGGTCACCCATCTATAAACCAGATGGTGACGAACGCGCTTAACCCTTAACCGTACCGTTTGACGTACGTAGGTATATCGTACGTCGCCCAAAAAGATTTTCTTGTATTAATTCATGGCAGTCGTGTTTTTAAATTTTAAATTGTCGACTTGTTATATTCCATGCGGAAAACGCGACATTTTACACGTATACGCAGATGTATAGGTATGTGTTTAAAGCGAAAGTTTTTGAGGATGCAGTATGAATGAAAGTTTGTTATTATTCCACGGCAAAGCTACTGAACGGAATGTGGTGAAATTTTGTAGTAATATACCATAAACAACAAAATAGGTGACACATAGGCTTTAAATTGTAAAAATCTCGTGTGTTTAAATGCAGCCCATCGGTTTTTGTCAAGCAAGTCGGCAAACGTACAGCTTAGAATAATAGTTAAGTAATACACCAAAAAAAAAATACAATCCTAGACCACCACTAGCAAGATTAAAAGATGTTTGCAATTGGAAACATAGAACAAAGCACACCCAGACTCGAAATAACAATTTGTAAATCAATGTTGGCTCGAGTGGGGTTCAAAGTTCAATCTCACCGCTTTGCCAAGCGGTGAGGCGGCTCTGTTCACTCAATAACGCAAAAAGGAATGTATGAAATCTGGAACGTTGATAATTTATTACAACGGCTAACATTAATATAAAATACTTTTTATTCCTATAAATACCTAGACGTGTATGCATGTATATGTATGTAAGTATGTAAATATGTATGTATGTGAGTTTCTTTATTCCGCCACTAGCCGTTTCCCGCGGTTTCACCCGCATCCTGAGGGAACTACTTCGCGTACCCGAAAAACCCAAATATATTACGGAACCCTATTTTTTCTAAAATAAAATATATCCTGTGTTACTCGCAGATAATGTAGCTTTCTAATGGTGAAAGATTTTTTTTAATCGGTCCAGTAGTTTTTGAGTTTATCCATTACAAACAAACAAAAATACAATTTTTTCCTCCTTATTATATTAATAATATAAAATTAAAAAAATAATTAAAATTAAAAAGATATTATTATTATATATATATATATATATATATATATATATATATATATATATATATATATATATATATATATATATATATATATATATAGTGCAGATAACTTCTGAATGCCTGAACCGATTTGGATGGGTTAGGTACCTATCACTAGAATCCTTACATCCTCCCGAGTGATATAGGTTATATTATTATACGACTGCCTAAAAAGGAGTGTAATGTTTAAAAAATATATATTTCGTCATTCATGGCAGACGTGTTTTTAATTTTAAAATTATCGACTTGTTACAATAATTAAGATAATTTTATGCGTAGATAATTGGGTTTTCGTTTGAATTTGAAATCTGTCGAGATTTCTACGAGTAGGTACATACCTATTTCTAAGTAAGAAATAGTATTTTCGTGTAAATATCTAATATTTTTTTTTATTATTTCAGAACCACTGTTTTTCACTCATTCATTCATTCAAAACTTACCATCTACTTCAAAAAGTGCAGTATTTAATAGCTTTTTACACAATTGATTCATATTGATAACATTGTTCAATTTTCAGTTCACTTATTCATCATGATCGTTAGTTATTGTCTTATATTCCTAGCGGTGTCTCATTTTCATTTGATCCAGTCCTACTTGGGGGTATCTTGGGGGATCTTTAGTAGTTGTCAGGGCAGATCATGCCGTAACAACTACCTACTAAAGATCTTCATGCCAGGTGGGACGGACGGCATGAGGGATGAGTGAAGACAAGAGACAAGACGACGAAAAGATAGCTCTCTACTCGTCGTCAAATAAGCCAAATCAGAGGTGCGCGCCGTAAGTTTGAGCCCTAAATCCTCTGCGCAACCTCAGTAATGATGTTATTTATGACCAAAGCTCGGAATAGCCTGAGTAGGTATTTAAGAACGAATAAAAAATAGTTATTTATTAGGACAGTCCGCCTCACCAACACTTCAAAACAATGCAAATAATTTAATCTTGCAACAAATCGTACCTAAATAGACATCAACAATTTAAAGTACCTTTTCCTATTAATTTCAACTGCAGAAGAAAATAATATCTTATTTAGTAAAATAAATATTTGTTCCGTATGTTGACGGAATAAAAATACAGAGTGTCACCACCCCAATTCATCCCGAGGGTGTCATATGAGGCGACTAAGGGAAACACCACGAAAAGATTATCATTGCAAAGAGAGGGAAAACTCTAAATAAAACCCTGTACCAACCCGTCTGGCCCTCGTGGTATAGCAAGGCAAAAGCTCCTTCAGGAGAGGCTTAAGTCCAGCAATGGACTGGAAAAGGCTGTTGTGCCGGTCTATTGCTAAATGAATGCATATCCATTTTAAGATGACGTGCAACAAATACAATGCAAAAAGAATGCTCTAACTACTACGAGCTTTATTACTGAGTTACCAGTGCTGCTGTTTGTAATATGTTATTGAGAATACACGCTATTCTATAACTGAAGTCACTGAGTAATAATAAAATGCTTTTTAGGAGATAATATTGTAAATATGAAACCCATCATCGTCAAACTTACATAACTGCCTTCAAGAAAGTATGTTGGGTATGTAATTTTTTTCAGTAGATAGATACATATTTATACTTAACGATTTATGACAGATTAAAAAATATGTATTAGCCTACCCAGGCTGACTTATTCAATATTCATATCAGTATAGTACATTAATTACTCACATGCACTGATTCCTTGTAATTTCATTATTTCAGAACCAGTGTCTTTACCAACATTTACATATAGCAAAGCTAAATTATCCGTATCTATCGAAAATAGTGAAAACAAATCTGATTTAATTTCAAAAGGTACCTATCTAAGTATTAAAAGAATGCATTATTTTCTCCTACGATATTTGTAAGTTGTTAGTTGAAATGTGCAAGGCAAACGATGGCCCATCTTACATCGTGCACTGCGTGCCCGAAAATCTGCACGCAGGAGGGACTAATGGATGCTTCCGATAACGCAATAACCGTGGCTGCTTTTTGGGCAGCAAATAAGTATATTAGCGTTTGCCAACGACACGCTAAGAAGAAGAAATTGGAATCAATGATAACTGATTTACTGCTCTGTTTGTGTAATGGCTAACGTATGTAGCTAAGGATCATGGTAACTAGTTCGGGTTCGAAACCCGAAAGATTAACTCAACAAAAAGTAATATTTCAGACTAGAAATACCTACTTAGTAAAATACCCGAAACTTATGCCTCAGAACAAAAAGCAAGAAAAGTCAATTGAGAAATTTATCATGGTTCGATCACTTTTATTTTAATAAGAATACAGTCACCATCCCATTTCATCTGGAGGGTGTCATATGAGGCGCTTAAGGGAAACCACCACGCAAAGATTATTTATCATTGCAAAGAGAGGGAAAACTCGATATAAAACCAACCCGTCTGGCCAGCATGGTGTAGTAGTCCAAAACCTACATACTATAAGGAGATGCTTAGGTGTAGCAGTGGACTGCAAAAGGCTGTTGATATGATATGTAGGGTATTAATTGACCGAGAGAGCGAAGCGTCTCAGTTTCGCGATCGGCCAAAATACTTTTTTCCGTCTGTGTGTTCTCATCATTCGCATTCCGGTCGCATTTCACAACCGATTTTGACGAAAATTGGCACAAAAGTTTCTTGATTTATAATTTTTTTAGGCCACTGCCATTTCTGACTGTGGGAAAAATAGGGGAGAAATGGGGGAAGTTTGCTTTAGCGTTATTTATTGACGCATTTCAATTAAAGTCGAGATTCACAGTAAGGGCTTCATTCTATATAGACTGTTGCGGAAAACCCACGAGGCGGGCTTGCGAGGTCTACTAACCCCATAGAACCACATTACCTAGAACAAAAGTGATCGATTCGCATTCATGACTATACATTTAAATCCCTATCTACATCTTTGTTTTCAGTCAATACACCAATAACTGAGGCTTTGGATAAAATTTAAGAAATGGACTGTACCTTGTTGATTAAACCCGGTATGTTGAAACATAATATCATGATGCTATCTCATACATAAGTGCCTACATGAGCATGTGAATTTATTTATTTTTTATTTATTTATTTATAGACTCACGCCTGTATCCCCGAAGGGGTAGGCAGAGGTATGATATAACACCCACATTTCTCGCCATGAATTTTTAGGTCCCACGTAATAGGGGGCGAGCCTATTGCCATACTGGGCACATGACCAGACTCCGAGCTGCTACTGAGAATTTCCTAACGGAAAAACCCAATAAAATTGCCCGACCCGGGAATCAAACCCGAGACCTCCTAATCCCACGCGCACATTTATGCCGCGAGACCAACGAGGCAGTCAGAATTTATTTGTATGTTATATTTATTATGCAAGTGTCCTGGATGACAGCGACCCGTTCCCGCTCGCTGCTGTTGTTTCACCCGTCACTCTAGTCCAGGACTCGGCCTCAGTCATACCATTATAACACAATCACTCAATTTTTCAGATTCATGTGTTGAACCCTTAAATAAATGTAGGCGACAACCTCGCACAACGATAATCCAACAAAATAAATACATTTATAACAAGTTAGTTGCCACCAAAAAGCAATTATCGAAATATCGTTGGAAACTAAAAAAACAGGGTTCTGAATTAACTATGGCAAAAAAATTTATGACACATCCAACGTTTGAAAGAATAATGAACAGCCTACCGACTGCTGCAAGAACCATAACTTTATTACAATTTAGAGAACTTAAAAAGAAAGAAAAAGGCAGAAGATTTTCGCTGAAAGAAAAAATATTAGCTTTGGCGTTGCTAAAACAAAGTTCTAAAGCATATAAATTCATAAGAAAAATATTTATATTACCTTCACCTCAAATTTTAACTAAATTGCTACATGAGGCTGATGTAAAGCCAGGTATTAATGCCAGTGTTTTTGCTCAGCTGAAAGAAAGAGCTGGTAAAATGAAACCACAGGAAAAGTTATGTATATTACTTTTTGATGAGATGTCCTTGAAAGCTCAAATGGCGTACAATGAAAGAAAAGATCGTGTTATTGGGTTCGTCACTAATGGTCAAGAGATGCGAACAGAAATAGCCGATCATGCCCAAGTGTTCATGATCAGAGGCCTTGTTCACAATTACCGACTACCTGTAGCATATACTTTTGCTCAAGCTGCAACTAAGGGCCCAGAATTAGCTTCACAGATTAAAGCCGTGCTTAGTAATATCATAGATGCTGGGCTAGAAGTATGTGCTACAGTATGTGATCAGGGAACCAATAACAGGCATGCTATTAAATTACTTTGTGGTGAAACTAGGGGGGATATGTTACGAAGCGGTCAAGATGTTGACCGTTATGGCAATGTTATAATAATTAAAAACCGAAAAATTATTCCGCTTTATGATCCTCCACATCTATTAAAAGGCATTAGAAATAATTTGCTTACAAAACATTTAAAGTACAAATTTGATGGCGAAGAAAAGATTGCCAAATGGGAGCATATTATAGCCTTACATACAGAAAATAATGTTTATCAAGGCATTAGATTAATCCCGAAATTGACGGATAGTCACGTAATTCCTTCTAAAATACCAAAAATGAAAGTGAAATACGCCAGCCAAGTGTTTAGTCGAAGTGTAGCTGCGCATATGGGGTTATATGCAGGTGATTATGATAATATTTTACTTAAAATGTGTTGCAATAACTTACAGGGTTATATTACATTTTTATTAGATGCAGGGCCGTGCCGTCTCTATCCAGCGCCTGTGTGCGAAATCTATGAAGCGCCTGTGCAGTGGCGTAGGGCGGATGACCGATGACCTTTTTTTTTGTAGTCGATATCTAACAATTCCGGCCTAAATTTAATTTTATATATGCCCTTCCTACGCCACTGCGCCTGTGTGCGATATCTGTGAAGCGCCTTTTTTGGCATCCTTTTTCGAAAATAACTGTTATAATGAACGCATATCCCGGCGCGCGGCGCCCCTGTCGCCCTGGCACCTGTGTGCGCCGCGCACATTGCACATAGGGACGGTTCGGCCCTGATTTGATGACCCGGTATAGCATGGCAGGAGTGTAACCGACTTCCACGCCGAAGGTCGCGTGCTTCATTCCTGCTGAAGTCAAACATTTGTGTGCATGAACATGGATGTTTGTGTTTGTCTGGGTGTTTCTATGTGTAATATGTATGTATTAACAAAAAAGGCAAGTGCGCGCCACGAGGGTTCCGTACGCAACTTTGTGTGTATCATACAAATCTGAGTCATATGTGTGTCATACACATAAAGTTGCATACGGAACTTATTTATTTTTTGGCATTCTTCCTTTATTTGTGCTGCTGTAAGACCTTGATTTCTGCCAAATTTCGTGATTGTAGGTAAACGGGAAGTAGCATATAGGTTTTCGACCCAAAACCTATAAGTAGGGTAGGTACTGCTGGTTGACCTAGCATTGCAATTTTGGTTAAAAGCAAGGTAAAGGGTAAAGCAAGCACAAGTAAAGGGAATATTTCGAAAAGTGAAATATGTTGAAAATTAAAATACATTTTGGTGGTTTTGCCCGTGGCACAACCGCGTAATACTACTAGTAGTGACAATTACAATTCCCCTTAGCACTACCAGTTGGGTCTACGGTACTTACAAGTTTTCGCAAAAAACTTAATTTGCCCATATCTTTATATCGTGTTGACACAGGACCTTGATTTTTATACACCTAATAGAGACTATAGACCTCAGCATCTGGTATAAATGTCAACTTGCTAGATGCACCCGTTTCTGAGAAAATCGGTGGTGACACACAGACAGACGGACAAGGAAGTGATCTTATATGGGTTCCATTTTTTACCTTTTGGTACGAAACGCCCATAGTACAAGCCATAGTACAAGCTTTGCTTTGTTTGGGACTAGGTGGCGTTGTGTCAATGTGGTATTATTATTATTACCTAGTTGTTAGTGTTATATTATATCTAATTAAAAACAAGGAATGCCGAATAAAATATAACATTAACATTTTTTTCACAGAAAAAGGACTACTCCCGCGGGAATGCAAAGATACTGCGGATTTATTATTATTTTTTGACGATTTGTTTGACTCTCTTAATGGGAGCTTCGCCAAAAATAAATTTGCAAGACCACTCCGTGGACCTGTAGAACCTAGCTCTCCACACGAAATGAAATGGACGGAGTCCATAAGAATATTAAGGACCATGAAATTTCAAACAAATGCATATATACCCACTATAGATGGATGGATATGGACTTTAGAGGGTGTAAAAGCATTAATTTTACTCCTACGTCAAAATCACCATACAACCTCAGTGTGGATGCGACACCTTAATCAAGACCAGCTAGAAAGCTTTTTTGGTTCTGTAAGGAGCCATGGGTGCCGCAACACAAATCCAACCCCGGAAAAATTTGAAAGTGCATTTACCAGCCTACTGGTCAACAATTTGACTAGCGTCCACTCTCCGGGAGCTAATTGTGAAAGGGAGCGTTGTGACGCTTTACTTAGCCTCGTCGTATCCAGGAAAGGTAAAACTACGGTCAGTAGCAATATACCGCCATTATTCGACCTACCAGAGATCACTTTAACACCAAAAATATTCCAAACATAATGGGACCGCTCCAATACGTTTCAGGATATTTCCTTAAAAAATTAAAGTCTAAAACTTTTAAATCTTGCAATGAATGCATTGCAAATTTATGTACCAAAAATGAATTAGAGTACATTAAATATAGAGAGTATGTTGGAGGTCGTTGGCTATGCTACCCAGATACAAAATTCATAACTTGTATTTCAAATTTACAAGATATAATTCTTACATTAATTGGTAAAAATTTTCACTTAACGAATTTAAGAGAATTCTTAAAGACAAATTGTTTAATGTGCCTCGATTTTGAATTCATTAAGTGCCCGAAACACAAAGAAAACATAATTCAGTTTCTTATTGATTTTGTGAGCAAATTTTTCATAATTATACAATCATTGCAAACGCATAAAAAAGGTCATTTCTGGAAGAGAAAGGCTGGAGGATACCGAGGATATTATGTTGCAAAAAGCAAAACAATATTCGACTAAGCTTAAAACATTTCGAAAAAATATGTAAGTATCTTCATCCATAAATGTGCGTAGCCCGTGTGGTGACGGATTAATAATACGGATTGTCACCACCCCATATCATCCCATGGGTGTCGTAAGAGCCGACAGAGGGAGCATATTATGCAGAGAACAGCACTGTAAGAGAAGGAAAACTGGATAACAACCCGTTTGGCCAGCGTGGTATAGTAGGCCAATTCCTCCTTTCAAAGGAGAGGCCTAGTCCAGCAGTGGACTGTTAAAGGCTGACGACGAAATGTGCGTATGTACCTGCGTCTTAGTGTGCTTGTCTACGAGTTACGAACTTACGACCCTGGAATATATGACATATAATATATAGGCGGCTACTCATATACTTGAGACTTTGTTATCTAAATGTGCTGCAATTACGTGACTAATAATTTGTCGGATGCTTTTATATAAAAACCGAACTATATTAATTTCTGTACATAGGTACATAAAGCTGTACTTACCTAATATTTTCCGCATTCGGCGATCCTTTCTTAAGTTTCAAATTTGTACTTTAAATGATAAGTTAGCAAATTAATTATAGTACAGTACAGACTTATTAAAGTTTATGTGACAATCATTGCTTATCTCATAAGTCTTGTACCGTAAGAGGGGCAGTCAGTATGTAACCTGTTCCTCCTCATTATCCTCTCAAATTTTGAATTCGTCCATAAAATTGTTAACTTGTTTTTATTCACAACCCTGTTTTTTTTTTTAACTTTTGCATGATATTTTTTTGTATTTTGGTGGAAACTAACTCGTTACATGACTGCCAAAAAAGAGTGTAATATTTTTAACGTTCATAATTATATCGATGCCTTCCGGCCAAAAGGGGGTAAGCGACATTTTTGGCGAAATCGACTTATATATATGGTTAGAATCGGCTTTTTTTTCTGCGTCTAATGGTCTAAGTTTTGTGGCTCTAGGACAAACTTTTTGTCGCTTAGGCGGTAAAGGAATTGAGGTTCTTTCTAACACCAAGTTTTTCGTCATAAACGACAGTTATTTTTGGTGTATTTTGTATTATGGTGGTTGGATAAAAATAATATTTCAAAACTGTAAGTTATGCAATTTTGGCTTTGAATATTTTTTTCTTTACTTGAACGTTAAGTAGTTTGGGCTGTAAATACTTTTTTGTAAAAAATACATAAGTCAAATTTTACTTGAATCTTTGTGTACCAAACTTTCGGTTAGGATATTAGGGCAGTTCCTTTGGATAAAATATATGTCATTTATTACATTTAGGTCTCATTTCCTTGACTTTATTTGGCGTTTATTTTTATTTTCCCTAGTCACCAAATTTGTCCGTGTGGTGACGGATTAAGAATACGGATTGTCACCACCCCATATCATCCCAAGGGTGTCGTAAGAGCCGACAGAGGGAGCATATTATGCAGAGAACAGCACTGTAAGAGACGGAAAACTTGATACAAACCCTATACCAACCCGTTTGGCCAGCGTGGTATAGTAGGCCAATTCCTCCTTTCAAAGGAGAGGCCTAGTCCAGCAGTGGACTGTTAAGGGCTGATGATGATGATAGTCACCAAATCAATCATCGAAGGCGCTTAGGATTATTCATCCAAACGAATGTCTTCTGCTTACCCTTTTTTTCCCTCCAAAAAAAATTCTCTGGTATGGTGGTTAGATAACAAGGTAAATCAAAGGTTTGGCGGTTAGCTTACAGAAGAATGACAAACAGCGTCGGTTATCTCACTCTTTCGTTGGAACGAAATGTCGTTAGCGTTGCACAGCGAACATTCACCGCGGCGTAAGCACCACCGTGCTTGCGAGTCGGTTTGGCGCGAAGTTTTTTGAAGGAAATAAAACGGTTAGATTATTTTAATAGACTTTTATATTCATCTATAATTGTGTATTCTTATTAGTTATTTTAAGTTTTATAGGTAAGAAGTCATTATTTTGCTATCTTGTTCAGACAATACTGAATGGTTAAATAAGTACCTACTACAGAGGTTTTGCTGGCTGGCCTGGCTTTGGATCATAATCAAGGGTTCGAATGCCAGGTTGGGCCAGCAAGGAATTATTGGATTTTTTGATGAATTCCCAGTAACAGTCAAGAGTTAATCCTGCGACTGATATGACTCTGTTGTGTCGAATTGCCTATGGGACTATGAGAGTGAGAGAATAAAAACTGCACGTTTGTTTTGCACATATATATGTGTCAGAACATATCTGAAGGAAGATGCGTCGAACGTATCTTCCGTCGCGTCTATTCCGTCAAATAAGTCGGTACACATCTGACGGAAAATGCGTCGAGCGTATCTGCACACATTGAGCTGAAAGCGTGGCTATTGTGCACACATATCAGTTTGTTCGTGCAGGGCCGCACTCAGGGCAGCTCAATATTTTACTGTCATGTTCTTTTACCTAATCATTATTCTTGTGCCCTGATGTTATGTAGTCACTGAAGTCCTGTAGTTATTTATATTGCAATTCGAGTTTGACTATTAAAAATATGTCGGACTTCAGAGATTTTTTATAGATGCCAACAAGCGTTATTTGATTATAATTTCCTTTAAAGGTATGGAGGTTCAAAAATAAAAGACGATGATACGATTTGGTTACGGTTTTTTAAGAAAATGTATACAAATGATATAGAAGGGGTTACAGTTGCAGCGCATGACACAAAATGTTTTCAATGTAGGTATGTATGAAAATAGTTCCCGTGGACCTTTTAGCACCTCATACCTAAAAATTGACACACGATCCAAGCTAGCAAGTATGCGAACACTCCATAACACATACTAACACTACATTATTCTACACATTTCTTTTCTGAAAAAATAAGTAAGGTCTGGCGGCCCTGGAATCTTACAATCTTAAAAATCACCGATCTGGGAATGACATGGATATGGTATGTCCAATACCTACAAATTTAGCGTGCATACCTACGAAATTAGTGTGCATACCTACGAGACGTTGGGCAAATAAAATGAATGCCATTTGGGTTGTACTCCAGGATGTTATCGATATCGATATGGAGCCGGTTAGAGGAAAATAATACATTTTTGTACTAAGTTACTTTAGTTAGTTTAATTTTTTTGCCAGATTAGTTTATTCCATAATGCAAATGTGGGCGAACATGGCAAAGCAAAAGACGACCCTTGTATCAAACATGTAACAAAATATTCTCTGAGAGCCCATATCGATACTGTGTCGCTGAGAAAGTACCAGACATGAATGGCACCATACATGCGGTAGGGAAACACAGCCTGAAGCACTGATTCATCTATTTTTAGACATATTTATGCACAAAAACAAAATTATTATGTTCGATATACAACAATTTCACAGCAGATGGACCATAAACCTTGGCGAAAAATATGGCGACAGTGTGGCACGAAAGACATTTGTAATAAAATATCGTCATGATTAATTTATTCAGTGAACTATGGCTATCTCTTTCTTCTGACAGAGATATCCCTAAGACAAAACGAGACAACACTATGTTTGGTGGCTTTATGTCGATTTCGTATATATATGTATAATGTATGTGACGTCATGTCGCGCCCCGGCGCCGCGAGCCTCGCTACGAGTGACGCACAGCAGTGGGCCGTTCCTTCGCGCCCCTCCACGTCGGTCCTATATATATCAGGGACACACGAGGTTTCGCCCTTCTTTGCTCCAGTCAACACCACCAAAGCTGAGTACACCATCTGAAGACCTGTGAAGTGCCAACAACGTCGCTCACGCCCTGGATAATAGTCTCTTTTGTTGTATGTGTATAACTGGAATTATAACGCGAGTTTAAACTTTCCTGGTGATATTTTTTATTTATTTCCCGTAAGTCAACCTAATTATCTCTCTTTAATTGCTCGGCGAGTGATTGATCCCGGCTACCCCGTGGAAATCAATCACTCGTGCGACATTGGCGCCCAATAGAATTTTTGATTATATTTTTAAAACGTAAGTTGGCACTTTACAGGTGAGTGAAATAATTTCTTTTTCTCTTGTATATTTTTCTCCTGTGTGTGCATATATTCTGGTGTGGTGAATTGCGTACAGGTACAGTTTCTATCTATTTTGGTTGGCCATAAGCAATTTAACTGTGTAAATAACATAACGGTGATTTAATTAACGTCGGTCTAAAATCACGTTCCACCGCGGGCAGCGTGTCAAGCCGCCAACCGGTTGTAACCACTTAGCCGTTGAACTAACGAGCCTCGTGTTGTAATCGGGTAATATTGTGATTCAACCTTTGAGTGACCCTTAAGAATTTTTTTTTAATCCTTTACCAATCATCACACCATTGTATAATTAAGTCTATTTCAGCTTTTTTTAGCACGGTATTCGATTTTCTGGCGATATTTAATTTTTTTTTCTAGTGCCGGCGTAAATACTTAGATTTTCTATTATTGTTTTGTAATAATGGCTTACATTATAAATTTCTCATTATTAACTTAAGCGGAATTAGAATATGAGACCACAATACGCAGCGTTTCAAAGCCTGACGATCCCCGCAAACAAATCGCTAAACTTTCAGTTAAAACTCCCTCAGAGGATATATTATCTTCACCCTTCCCACCAGAGGAGGATGTGGCAGAAGTGGAAAAGTCGTTATTAAGATCAAATAAACACTTATCTATTTTGGAAGCAAACTATACTTCCGAGCTTCAACAGAAGGTCGAAACCGTGCTACACCATTGTTTTCATCGACTGAATAGGGTGGATACCGGCAGTCTGGATATTAAAAAAATTGAGTCTGTGTGGAATAAATTTAATGACTTATATGCGAAATTACAATTAATCACGAGCCGTAGTTCGCGGTCGGATTGCTCAGTTGCAGAGGGAAACACTTCCTATAATTACGACCGTAAGCTTTTTACGGAATTAGGTAAATTCAAATTTAACGGTAAATCATGTGTAAGATCCTTTATCGAAAAAATTGATGAATTTATGTCCTGTAGATCTATTGCACACGACAAGATGTTGTCTTTCGCTTTTGAAATATTTTCGGGTGACGCATTAGTTTGGTATCGTTCTGTTAAAAATAATGTAAAGACTTGGTTAGAACTTTGCGAACTTTTGAAACGAGATTTTAGTCCCCATAACTACGATTATCGGCTTATGACGGAGATTCGTCAGCGCTCACAGGGCGAAAACGAATCAATAACTATTTACGTGGCAAAAATGCACGGTCTGTTTTCACGACTTAGTTCTCCTATCGCTGATTCGGAGAAGCTAGAAATTTTACTAAATAATATTAGACCTTGTTACACTAATTGTCTGCTCACTGCAAAGGTTGTTGATGTTGATAGTCTGGTCGAAGTTTGTCGTCTTTTCGAAAATTACCAAAGTCGCAGTAAGCAATTTTCTGAACCCCCTAAAGTTTCAAAGAATACTGTAGCACCCGATCTAGCGTATAATTATCCGTTTTCTAATTTTTCTTTAAACAAAAATGTTTACAATCATAATCACTTCAATAAATATAACTCTGTCGCTGATACATCGAGATACAAGTCTGTACCACAAGTTAACGCCGTATCGAGTACTTCTAATATAAATAAATTTTTTTGCGTGCGTTGTAGATGCAATTCGCACTCATTACGTAATTGCCGTCAGCCACACTACCTAATCTGTTTTAAGTGCGGCACAAAGGGTTTCAAGGTGTCAGACTGCCCCAATTGTAAATTTAAGTCGACCCCTACAGTTTCAAAAAACTAGTTAACAAGGATTGTGGAAAATCAAATTATACAACTAATTGTAATAAAATAGAGTGGAATAATTGGTTGGACTTTTTAAAAAAATTCTTTAGTAGCTATCATATTTCCTCAATCCGTAATTCTAAAGTAGAATATTTACCTTACGTTACTCTAAAATTAAACGGAATATCTACCACTGGTCTTTTAGATTCTGGATCTTGCGTTACAATTTTAGGTAATAATTTGCATAACTTATTTTTGAAAGACGATGTTTTGGATAAATCGAAACCTTTAAGGTTAATAACAGCTGGCGGCGAACGATTTGAGTCTTTGGGATCGGTGTTTCTCCCTTTGAGTTTCAGGATAAATTGATTAACTTAGAAGTTCATGTTGTACCTGGGATTCAAAATTCCCTTATCCTTGGCATGGATTTTTGGCGAAGCTTTGGCCTATTTCCTAACAAATTAGAGTCTGTTTTGATTGTGAACAAGTCTGACGCTCAAGTATTGGAGTTGCAGGCAGTTCCCCCTACACATCTTGTTTCTTGTGATCATCTTACAGTCGACCAGAGAGCTACCGCTGACAACATTATTTCTAAATTTACCGATATTTCATACGAGAAGCGGGGTTTCGGTTGCACAAATATTATTTCTCATTCAATTGATACAGGTGATTGCCCCCCTATTCGGCAAAGATTTTATCGCATGTCTCCCGATAAACAAAGAATTTTAATAAAGCATCTTGACGACATGCTCTCAGAGGATGTTGTTGAACGATGTGAAAGCCCGTGGTCAAACCCGGTCATTTTGACCCCTAAGAAGAATGGTGAACTGCGTTTCTGTTTGGACAGTCGTAAATTAAATTCCGTTACAAAAAAAAATGCTTATAGCTTGCCTTATATTTCGGAAATTTTAGATAATCTGAGAGATGCTAAATACTTGTCTAGTTTAGATTTGTCTAAATCTTTTTGGCAAACATTAATTAAAGAAGAAGACCGTTGCAAAACAGCCTTTTATATTCCTACGCGTGGCACATTTCAATTCAAAAGAATGCCCTTCGGTCTTACGAATGCGCCAGCTACTGAACAACGATTAGTTGATATTTTATTTTACGGTCCAGAATTTGAAAATAAGGTTTTCTGTTTTATCGATGACATAATCTGTATAACGTCCAGCTTCAACGAGCATATTAATCTCTTATTACGCATTCTTAATAAACTAAAAAGCGCTAATTTAACAATTAATCTCGAAAAATGACAATTTTTTAAAGATAAACTAAAATATTTAGGCTATGTTGTCGACTCTAGTGGATTGCATCCCGATCCGGATAAAGTAAATTCAATGAAAAATTATCCCACTCCTTCTAATAGAAAAGAAGTACGTTGATTTTTAGGCGCAGCCTCGTGGTACAGGCGTTTTATACCGAATTTTAGCTCTATTGCTGCACCCTTAAATAAGTTAACATCTCAAAGTAAAAACGCACCTCCATTCTGTTGGACGACAGAGGCTAATGAGGCGTTTAATAACCTAAAGAATTGTTTGATTTCCTCCTCGGTGTTGGCTTGTCCTGACTACTCCCAACCGTTTGAAATACACTCAGATGCTAGCGATTTTGGACTTGGCGCGATCCTCTGTCAAAGGGTAAATGGTGAGGAAAGAGTCATAGCGTACTATAGGAAATCACTCACTAAGCAAGAAAAAAATTACAGTGCCACAGAGCGCGAGGCCCTGGCTGTTCTATCTGCTATAGAACACTGGCGTTGTTATGTTGAAAATGGTAAAAAGTTTATTGTTTACACAGATCACGCTGCTTTGAAATGGTTCTTGACCTTAAATAACCCTACTGGCCGGTTAGCCAGATGGGGAGTTCGCTTATCTTCCTATAATTTCGAAATACGTCATCGTCGGGGTTCCGATAACGTTTTACCTGATTTTCTGTCTCGCTCTTTACCCGTTTCTGCTATTGCTAATGATATAAATATAGATATTAATTCTAATCAGAATTTACCAGTTTCTACTAATGATCCTTGGTATTTAAATATCTATAAAGGCTGTTTAAGTTCTCCGACTTTCTTTGTTAACCATCAAGTAATAAACAATAAATTGTATTGTTTAAAAAAAACATTAAACCCTCTCACTAGAGAATTTCAATGGAAAGAGGTTATTCCGTCTGACCAAAGAAATGACATTCTAAGGGAGAATCATTCTTCGCCCACTGCTGGACATCTGGGTATTTTTTAGACATACAAACGTCTCGCACTTAATTACTTTTGGCCTGGTATGTTCACCGATGTTGTCAAATTCGTCAGTTCATGTGAACCTTGTATCACCCATAAACACCAAAATCACCCAAATTTAGGTCTAATGGGAAAACCCAAATCATGTCAAAAGCCCTTTCAGACGATTAGTATTGATTTGATTGGTCCATTGCCTCCCAGCAGAAAACAAAACACTTTTATATTTGTGGTCAGTTGTTGTTTCTCTAAATATTGTTTACTTTTCCCCATTAAACGGGCAACTGCAGAAGTGATAACAAAAATTCTAGAGGAAAATGTATTTTTGGTGCATGGAATTCCATCTACTATTGTTTTGGATAACGATAAACAATTTATTAGCGCAACCTTTAAAAGTATGTTGTCAAAATATAAAATTCCAAATTTGCATTTTAGGCCGTTGTATACTCCCCACGTTAACTCAGTTGAACGTTACAACAAGACCATTATGACAGCTATTTCAACTTTTATAGAATCTGATCATCGAATCTGGGACACTCTAATAACTAAAGTTCAATTCGCCCTTAACTGCGCAGTTAGTGAGGTTACTGGTTATTCTCCTAATTTCCTTGTTTTTGGCAGGGAGGTCATAACATGTGGTTCTCAGTATATTGACAAGGAATTTAATTCCAATATGGTGCTTGAACCACCTTCTATTTTCGAGAAGGTACATTCAGCTCTGTTGTCGGCCCACCAACGAAATTGTTCATCTTATAATCTTCGCCGTAAACCGGCAGAATTCAATGTCGGTGATATAGTATGGCGCAGAACGTTTCTACTTAGTGACAAGGATAAATACTTTAGCAAGAAATTGGCGCCTAAATTTATTAAATGTAAGATTGCCTCAAAAAAGTCACCTCTAGTATACAAACTTAACGACATGGCCGGAAAACCTTTAGGCGAGTGGCACATCAAGGATTTAAAGTTGATTAATTACAAAGAATAATAAAAGTATAAAAACAACAATGTAAGACGCATATCTATGCGGAGTTATAATTGCCTGCATAATTATTTGTGAAGGCCAACAATGGTTCTTTTGTTTTCGAGTCGAAGCTCACAAGATAATGCATTGTGTTGTGTTAATGATTTATGTAAACATGCTTACATAAAATGAATAAATGTTTCAGTTATAAATTGTAATAAAGTTTATTACATGTAATATTGTTACAAAGAATCTGTTGTTTATCTAACTATCAGTTATGGCTCAGTGGTTAAAAAGTTGTTGTCGGATCGGTCTGTGGTTCGATTCTCGCATGTGTATTTTCTTTCCACAAATCTATTTGTTGAAATGCATCTTGATTGGCGTATTGTTTTTCGCCGTGCCTTGTTCTGAAGTTCTGTTGTTATTCTTAATTCTGTATAAATTCCGTAATCAAATTGTTATTATAGGTACTTTATAAACATTCAGGGTGTTTAACCGTGCGTCGCGAGCTCGGAACAGTCGAATAGTACCTACCATTTAGATCGTACCTACCTAGTTGTCGTTGTGACGCACGCGCGTTCACTCAGCGACGCAACGATAAATAAATGCCTAACTAATGATTCACCATTGTTTACATTCAAAAGGTGTTTATTGGTCGTTTTGTAGTTATTAATTAGAGCAAAATATTTATTAATTTCTTTCCTTTGACATTGAGCGGTTCGGTCGTGTCTGCGGCTTATATTATTTTTGTTCATCTTTACGAAAAATCTATTGTTATACCTAACTATATTCAAAAAGTTTACTTATCTAGTGGCAAAGGCCGAACCCAAGATTTATAAGTCGTAGGGCTAGATCAAGTTTCTTATATCTACAAATCATTATTACCTAATAATTACCCTAAGCGCTTCTCCATAGATTGTTATCTTTAATATTAAGCTATTACACTGGACTCGGCATTTACATGTATGATGAATTATGAATGATAAATGTTTATGTTCAAATTCAGACTGCCGTTGTACGCGTGAAGAATGCAAGCGTGGGTCATTATTATTTAGGTATCCTAATTAGCGTATAGGGTTGTCACTTGTTCAAGGTACTCATGCCCTTGTTTTCTCTAATTTCAGGGAGTATCTTCAGGGCTGCTTCGCCCGTTGGGCTAGGGAATTTTCCTTAGGGAAAATCCCGACCTAAAGGGGGGGGGTGTGACGTCACGTCGCGCCCCGGCGCCGCGAGCCTCGCTACGAGTGACGCACAGCAGTGGGCCGTTCCTTCGCGCCCCTCCACGTCGGTCCTATATATACCAGGGACACACGAGGTTTCGCCCTTCTTTGCTCCAGTCAACACCACCAAAGCTGAGTACACCATCTGAAGACCTGTGAAGTGCCAACAACGTCGCTCACGCCCTGGATAATAGTCTCTTTTGTTGTATGCGTATAACTGGAATTATAACGCGAGTTTAAACTTTCCTGGTGATATTTTTTATTTATTTCCCGTAAGTCAACCTAATTATCTCTCTTTAATTGCTCGGCGAGTGATCGATCCCGGCTACCCCGTGGAAATCAATCACTCGTGCGACATGTAATATTCTATATGTACTATTTGCCCTCTCCATGTATATTCCTTACTCAAAGGTCAAAAATCACGTGGTGCGTGGTGCGTGAGACGTCGACGGATAATGCGTTGACGGAAACGGAACAGACGCTGTACGCTCGACGTACTAACGGATCATTGGTCAGGTGTGAAAGGTTGAACGTTTTTCTATACATTTGTATGTATTGGCGTTACGCGACCGATAAAACGCGACAGATCTTCCGTCAGATATGTTCCGACCCTTAGTAGGTCCCTCTTTGTTATTATTGTTATTCTGCCTCAAGATTTGTCACCGTAACTGATTTAACATGTGTCATCATCATTGTTTTATCGATTTGAATGGATGGGTGAGTGCGAATGAATGGATACACGGCAAAAGCGATAGTAAGAACCCTCTTTGTGGAGTGGCTGAAGGCCGCCACGGTGTCCTCACCTTCCACCTGACGCATGTCTTCATCGGACACGGTTGTTTTGGGTAGTTTCTTTGCTGTGGAGGACTCCCCTGGCAACGTCGCGAGGCGATTTACGGCAACTGTAGACGCAGACATGCGGACGACGAGGACCAAACGCCGTCATACCTAAAAGTGGTCCTTAGGTACGAAATTTTAAGTTTATATTTTTTTGTCATACCTAGAATGTCAGCATGAATGAATAATGCAAGACTAACTTACAATGAGTAACAATTGTTTTGTTTAATTTTCTAAAATAAAGACTGATTGAGCAATTTATCTTTTTTTTAATTCATACCTTAGTCGGTTAGCCAGTTTAAAAACTTATAAAAGTCTAATGTATGTATAATTTTATAAGAATTAATCACAATTTGCTTTCGCGTTGTATAAAAGAGCTTATATTGTATTTTTTATAGATAATTAACTTTTAACAATTTCCTTGTTCTTCAGCCATTAACCAATAGCCGGTTATGTCATATTGGCTCCACTTGATGAACAGAAAAAGTAAAGGTATGCTCTTTTTCTTCAACAGAAATAAAATAAATGGTGCAGTTAAATCATTTGGGTTGGAACTCATTAATTGGGTTGTTTTCATTTACGATGTTTTTTCCTGTTAGTATAATTAGGAACATTTGAGGGTAAGCGACAGTAAATAGTGTTAGGAGTGTGATTTGTTTTAATTAACAATGTCATTACGTAGAGACCTAATCAAAAACTATATGGTTAAATTTTGAAACTTTAGGAACGTACAGAAAATTTTCTATGATTTTTTTTCACTTATTTTGAACTTTAAACTACTCTCCTGTAAAGTTTATTAAGTGGCTGTTAGCCTCTTTTGGCCGTAAGGCATCGATATGTACCTAGTATGTAAGTTACTCTATGCCGCCACAACTTCAAATACCTGAACAGATTTGTACGTTTGGGATACGATTTGTACGTTTGGGATACCTACATTATTATATTTTTGTGTAGGAGTTTTTAATGTTCAAAAGAGGACTTGTTGTAGGTATATTATGTCATAACTGTTTAAGGCGCTTATATGAAAACCATGCTTTTTAATGTATGCAAGGATTTTGCTCACGGTTTTGTTTATTCAGCATATGTCGTACCTACTCTAAAACTTTAATTATTATTCAAAATTTTAATTATTTAATATTAACAGAATGTGTAACGACATTGTGCCATAATAATAATAATAATACCTACTGTGCATCAAAATCATACAAGTACATATATACCTTGATAATACAAATAATGTGTGTGTAACCTACTTCATATATTATACCTACCTACTATTTTCTATCTATATACATATAACATAAGTATTGTAATAAACTTGCTTATTATTCAAATTCTATAAGTCTGCTAATAGTTGTCCTTTTATTTTTGTAAGTGGTGTACCTATAGTCATAATCGTTGTCAATGAATTAAATACTTAATAACAAAAGTTAAAACGATTGTAATTAAAATAAATTTGTCAGAAATGCTAATGATTTGTTTTCTTTGAGATGGATGGCTCTTAGAATAGTAACGAATGCATTTTGATACATATATGGGTATGAATAACTTCCTATACATGTATTAAAAATGTATTTGTTACCATTTATCTGCAAAAGAACGAAGGGGCGTGTTTACACGTGGCTTAGAAAGTAGCCATCAAAAGATAAGAGACAAAGATAATTGATTATTTAACATATAAGTTAGTATATATTGATAAAATAGTGACAAGAAGTTATTGTTAAAATTGTGTTTGTAAAAGTATAATAACTACACGGCCAAAGTTCGAGCGAACAGAACGGAGACTTGGTGTCAACGGACGGATTTGAATTTACATCTGCTACGACTACGACTTAAACCCGGGGAGTATAATACTTATTCAAACTTATTCAACACTCCACAACACCGAATTACTCGGCTCACCCCCGTGTGAGCAACGTCCAACACACATCTGGCTCAGTTCTGTCTCCTTTTGCTTGACTATATGTGGAAGCAAAATCGAGGACCAAACAACAGCCCCAGACAAACACAATCTACAGATACACTTCACAATTACTACACTGTTTATTCTTGTCTGTACTTCATATATTTGTGTACTTTTCTGTATTAGCTATTATTGGTTTAAACCTGTAACTTGTATACCTACTTACATTTTATTAATAAGTTGATTAAGTTCATCAGCTGAGATATTTCAATAGAAACCTTATAAAAGTATTAGATAATTACTCTAAAGTATTCAAATTACCTAAATTGCTCTCAATTTCTTAGTTTCTACAATTAATTAACTTAATATATTTTTTATTCATATACCCCCCTTTTCTTTTGTAACTTTTCTTATTTATTCTGTCTATACAATAATACTCAAGCCCCATCACATCTCTTCTCTTCTTTGACTTTGCTCAGCTGTTTTCTTATTTTTTAGGTAATTTGTAATCCTTGGCAATGTCTACCCATATGATGACTCGGAAGGCAACGGCCAAGGAGGTGGAAAATAAATTAAGAATAACTCTGCTCGAGTTAAAGAAATACAAGGATGACAACAGTCAACTATTAAGGGAACGCGTTGACTGTGAAGAAGAAATTAAAATTGTAAATGACCGTATATCTGAGCTGAAGACACAACTCACGGAGCTGCATATAGAGCATATGGATGTCTTGGATCAACGGGACAGACTACGAGAAGAAGTTAGGTGTTTCAGCAGCTGCGACGAAATTTACTCCAGACAACTTAGCCGCAATACGGAGTTAGAAGCAAGTCTCAATGAGGCTTATGGCAGAATTTCAACTCTAGAAGACACAATTGCGGCCTTTAACAGTACTGCTACTCACAACTTATTCTCTGAGCTCCTGGGTGACAAAATTAATGTGCTAAAAGCTCTTAAATGTAACTGTTTCAAAAAATGCCTTAGTAAGAATAAATTTAGAAAATTGTTTAAGTTAAATAAATTAATTAAGAAACTTAGATCTGGTCCTAAGTGGTCTACCAAATTGAGTCAGTATGCACAAGATAACTGTAAATTAAATAAAGAGTGTGAGTCTCTTTTATTAAAGCTTGAGGAAACAAATGAAGAATTAGTTTCTGGTAGGTTTTTATATGAACAACACACAAGTGAGTTGCAAGCACAAATATCAAATCTACAAGCTCAACTCACTAGAACTATAATGGAACACCAGAATGAGACTCATGAATACATTTTAAAATATGAAGAAATTTCAAGAGTTGGTCGAGAAAATTTAAAACAACTTATCTCATTATCCAACTCTAATAATTACTGTTCCAGTTGTACAACTAATTGTGCGACTACACCTGCTGAATCAATAGAATTGAATGCACATGGATGTCAGTATAATACACAAAACAAACTGCATCCAGTAAAGACTGACAGTAAGAATGTAATAATTTTTTCAGACCAACTGGGAGTGGGTTTAGGGAGCTTAATTGATCATTACACTGAGCAACCAGTACAGAACTTTTGTTCACCTGGAGCTCAGTCTTGTACCCTAGTTGATAAGATTAAGAATGCCGACTTGAATGCACAAACTACTGTCATCATATTGTATGGTGACAGCTCATTAGTCTCCAAAAACAGTCTCATAGAATTAACAGACTTAATGATAGATGTTAGCACAAAAATAGGATGTAGCTTTATTATTTGTGCATTGCCTTATTCATATGCTCTCACAGATGACCAAAACAGGCAGATAGGCAAATTAAATCTATTATTGTACAATAGGACATGTCATAGTGACAGTATTTTATTTTTTGACACTAATATTTTTATTAGTAATTTCTTTTTAACAAAAGATACTATGTATCTTTCTTATGTACATAGGCGACAACTTGCTAAATTATTAGCATTTAATTTATATACTGACAGGAGTACTACTAGAGTACTTAGGAATTTGGTAGATAATAGTTATACCAATAGTAGTATTGACACATCTATTAGTTTAAACTATTAGATGAGACAACAGATAGGCATTCATGTGTTTTAAACTTAGTTCATCAAAACATACAAGGCCTATCTGGCAAAGAATTAGAAATAGATTTATTTTTAAATAAACATAAGATTGATATCTTATGTATTACAGAACATTGGTTGCGAGGTGACCAATTAATATTTAACAATCAACATTACTCAGTTATAAGTGCATTCGTAAGAAAGAAGGCTATTCGTGGTGGCTCTCTAATATATGTATGTAATAGTTTGAAATGTAAAGAACGTAAGGATATAGCTAAACTTTCTATCGAGCGCACTGCTGAGATTTCTTGTGTTGAGCTTGAACAACATATTATAGTGTGTGTGTATCGACCACCACAAAGCGACTTTACTCAGTTTGAAAGCATTATTGAGGATGTCTTAAAACACATAATTTCTAGTAGGAAGTCTATAATCGTATGCGGCGATTTTAATGTCAATTTGTTAGAAAAATCACCAATTTGTACTAGGTTAGTTAGCTTATTTAGGTCATTTAATTTAAATGTTTTGTTCTCTGAACCAACTAGAATAACCTCACATTCGTCTACATGCTTAGATAATGTTTTTTGCAATTGTCTTTATTTAAGTAAGGCTGTTTTAACTGACTTGACATCGGATCACTGCGGGCAAAAGGTTGTAATTCCAACTAATACAACCCCTAAAGTACAAGAAATTACATGTAGGCCAATGACCTCTGCTCGCCTAAAACACTTTAGTAATGATGTTGCTGCCAAGATCGCCAGTATTGACTTAACCGTTGATGATCCTGATGAATTATATAAATGCTTATTTAAAATTGTTAATGATGAGTACAATAAATTTTTTAAACTGAAGACGTTTGCAAGGAGCATTAAAGTAAATTTTTGTGATTGGGCAACAGTAGGTATATACAAAAGTAGAGCTAGGTTGTATGATCTATATGGTATGAAGAAATACAATTTTAATCCAGAATTTATTCAATATGTTAGAAATTATTCCAAGGTTTTTAAGAGGACATGTGCTTTAGCCAAATCCTTATATTTAAGCAATAAAATCAAAGAATCCAAGAACAAAATTAAAACTACTTGGAGCATTATTAACAATGAGACTGGTCGAGCTAAATTGGTAGATAACAATTATGAATTAAAATTGAATGGTGAAATTATTACTAGGAAAACTGATGTTGCTCAGACATTTAACAATTTCTTCATAAACATACCAGTGAACACAACCAGCTGTCTAGATTCATGTCCAAACAAAGCAGAAATGTTGGTTAGGGGCAATGTGAATGAGTGTGATGTGCTTTTTAATTTTAAATATATTGACACCAATGACATACTGAAGGTATTCAAGACGCTCAATAATAAAAAATCTGTTGACTTATGGGGCATTTCTGTTAAACTTGTGCGACAAATTATTTCTAGCTTAGCTCCATATTTAGCTGCAATATTCAACAGATGCGTAGATACAGGAGTATTTCCTGATCTAATGAAACACAGTAAAGTAATACCATTATTCAAAAAGGGATCAAAGAGCGACCCTAGTAATTTTCGGCCAATTTCTATCTTGCCTGCTATTAGTAAAATTTTTGAAAAGATTATTTTGCATCAACTAGAGAGCCACTTTCACGCAAATAATTTATTTCACAGTGAACAGTATGGCTTTACTAAGGGTCGCTCCACCGTTGATGCCGGTGTAACTTTGTTAAAGCATATTTTTAATGCTTGGGAAAACTCGAAGGATGCCATTGGTGTTTTTTGTGACCTATCAAAGGCCTTTGACTGTGTGGAACATAATACGCTTTTACTTAAATTGAAACTTTATGGTATTAGAGATACCGCACTCAATCTTGTTGCCAGCTACCTTAGTGATAGAATTCAGTATGTAGATGTTAATGGGAGTAGGTCTCTAGGTTTGCCAGTAGGAATGGGCGTTCCACAGGGCTCTATTCTCGGTCCATTTCTTTTTTTAATATATATTAATGATTTGCCGTTCTTTGTACAAAATTTATGTGATATTGTTTTGTTTGCCGACGATACGTCACTAATTTTTAAAGTTGATCGTAAATTAAGTAACTTTGATACCGTCAATAACACTCTTGCACAAGTATTAGATTGGTTTTCGACAAATAATTTGGTACTCAACTCAAGCAAAACCAAATGTGTTAAATTCTCTTTGCCTAATGTCAAAAGTGTTCCTACTAATATAATTTTAAATAAAGAAACAATTCAACTAGTCGAATCAACCGTATTCTTAGGTGTAACTTTAGATTGTAAGCTTCAGTGGGGCGCCCAAATATCCTGTCTCGCAGTAAAACTTAGTTCTGCAGCGTTTGCAGTTAGAAAAGTTAGGGAATTCACAGATATAGATACTGCTAGACTAGTTTACTTTAGTTATTTTCACAGCGTAATGTCTTACGGAATAATGTTATGGGGTACAGCTGCTGATATACAGACTATTTTTGTCATTCAAAAAAGGGCCATACGTGCAATTTATAAGTTAGGTGCTAGAGATTCTTTACGTAATAAATTTAAAGAAGTAGACATATTGACAGTTGCATCGCAATATATATATGCTAACTTAATGTACATTAAGAAAAACTTAATTCTATACCGCAAAAATAGTGATTTGCACAACGTGAACACAAGGAATAAGCATAAACTGGTGGGAACTAACTACCGTCTACATAAAGTTCAGAACTCATTTGCGGGGATTGGTATACGATTTTTCAACAAATTGCCTCTTGAAATAATGAATTTACCCATGCACAAATACAAACGGACAATTAGGAACTTTCTTTTACAAAGGGGTTATTACACTATTAAGGAATTTTTAAATGATAAGACACCGTGGGGATAGGCTTAGGCTTGTTTAACTCACGATTATTTTATTTACATGTTAAGTGGAGGTGCCTCGTGAACACATGATTTTTGCAGGATTTGGATATTTTTATGATTTGTTGAATGTAGTTTAACATTATTTATCTCTGATCATATCATTGTTCACTTGTCACCTTCACAAAATTCTTTCTACATTTGCATTCCTTCACGTGTTCCACTAACTCATGTTAATAATAACGATCTGGAAAATGGAGGTAATTGGCGGTCATGGTCAGTATACCAATAGATTGTTTCTTACTGCTGGTTCGTATACCGTTGTCGTCATGCTCACTAAAATGTCATTTCTTGTGGTGGCGTCGTGTGTCGGGTCATCCCTTTCCCTCTAATATGGCGAGAGGGATGATGGCTGGCACATGCGTCATACTCGTGAACGGGTGCTACTTGCGATGACTGGTCGATGACGGTCTTGCGGGCTGGTATTAGATTTTAATATTTAACTGCATCATTTCCATCATGGTTCTGATCACTTTCGCGGATTGCCTGCATTATTAGGTATATATAATGTAAGTGGATGCTCCTGTTTCACCATGTCTATTCTGAGAAGGCTAACCAAAAGTATTATGCTTGAGTATTATGATGTACAGTAAATATATACAAGTGATATAGAAGGTGTAACAGTTGCAGCACCTTACAAAATGTAAATTGTGTATTATGCAAAACCTGGCGATGAAAAAGAGTGACCGTGAGTTTTATTGCCCGTTCTTTCTCATGGTTCTACCTATTGCTTTGCGAACGCGGCAGTAAATGTAAATGTAAAAGCATACAGTAATAATGTTTTAAATTTGAGTATAAGTAATTATTTTATAAATTTATTATTTTGACGTTCATAAGCGTCACATTGTGACCCAAATGAATAAAGGATTTTGAATTTGAATTTGAATTTGAATAACAGATGGTGTGAATGGCGTTATTATTAGCATTCCCGGTAAGTCGCTTGAGATTGACCTCTATTCCCGTATATACCAATGTACTCTGTGGATTCTGACAAAATAAACTTCAAACCAATGTAATATATCGATACATGACAAGATGTACGCATGCGCTAAATTCAGTTATAACGTCATGAGCCGTTCCGCGCGCGCTTGATTTTCATTTCTTTCAGTCCACGGAATGTTTTCTGTTCAGAGCAAAATCAAACGTTCGTGGTAGACAGTAAGCTCATTTTTTATTAATTAGATGTCTTTGAGAAGCTGAAAATATTACAAACCTGAAAAGTCGTCCCTGAAAACGGGCACTGAATTTTTTCAGTCCGGAACGGAATGAAACTTTTGCGTGCTTTCCGATCAAAGCAAAATCTATCGTTTGCGGTGGTAAGTACGTTTATTTTACAAAATATATTTGATACAGTCGACAAATGAAGCTCGCTAGTCTCACTGAATTCCGCCATGAAAAATCGGTCCTGAAAATTGGATGTCTGCGGCCAGGCTAAAGTGCCACGCTTACACAGTTGAGCACATACCGTCACGTACGAAAAGGTTCGTTACATCTTATGTTTGCCGTACCATAAAGATGTGGAACTCACTGCCACCTCACGTGTTTCCTTCCTCCCTCGATCCTGGGTCCTTTAAGCGGGGCGTGAAAAAGCATCTCTCACGGCCGTCAAAGTGAGGGCCGTCATGTCACATTGCTTAACCAGCAATTGGAGATGGTGGCCTTCCCAATAGGACTTTACTGTCAGCTTACCATCAGGCAGCGTGAAGTCAATTTGATGGGCTTTTCTTAATAAAAAAAAAATCCTGGGGCAACTACTTTACAAAAGACTAAACGCATTAACTAACCTAATTCCTTGCACTTACTTCAAATGCAAGAAAATTGTCAACAATATCCTTCTGAATATATCCTACGAAGATACAGAAAAATTATTAGTTGTGTGAAACTAATTAACTCAACAAAATACACCTTTACCTAAATTTATAAGTTGTAATTATTGAAAATATATTGTAGCTCTAGTATTACTGTACTAAAACATGATGTACAAAAAAATATTGTAGTAAGTACGTGATTATAATATATTTTATAGTATCTCATTAGCCTTAATCGCCTGAAACACAGGTTTATCCTAGTTCAGGCATATTATCTTATATCAGGAACCTAAACTAAGCTTTTGTACTCGAAATAAGTAAATTGTAACTTTTTTATTTTACAGAAAAATTGAATTTGAATGAGAACACACTATGAACGTTTCACAAAGTTTTTTTTACTACAAAGCTAATTAATATAAAGCACCCAGCAAGTACACTACTAATCTGATAACTTCACTGCCCTCTACAGTCCATGATTGTCATGTACTGTAGAGGGCAGTGAATATCGGCTAGAGTATGATGACAAATGACATCATACTCTAGCCCACCAGTGCTACAACTAATTTACTAAGGTTCATTGTACATTCGTACAAGTCCTTCCTGTGCTACAGTTATTCCCGTGCTACAGTCATTCCCGTGCTACACTGGCCTGTGCAAGTTAAAAATAGGTAGATTGTTTCCGTGGCTGCTTCCGAAAGCAGACACGGAAATCAGCTTTCAACGAAGAATAACCAACACTTATGTAAAGGACGCACACAAATATTCGGCACCATGTTTTAATTATGGCCGCAGACATGGTTTAGTCATGACGGCAGGTCCACCGTATTTTTCACGGCGCGTACACGGAGCCACAATGCCCCAAAGCAATACGTTTTCTGTGAACTCATTAACGCATACTCCCTGTTACCGACCACTCAATTTACCCGTACGTAGCGTTTTTACGAACGACTTGTAGCTACCAACTGGAAACTCAACCGTCAAGCATCATTGTATAATTAAATAAAACATTGAAGAATCATTGAACAATTATTTGCAGGTTTGTAAAGTTTCAATTCAATTGGATTTATTCACTTTACTAAACAATGAAGCATTGTTATTAATACACGTGACGTAAATCAAAGTTATACCATGTATATCACACTGGAAAAGTTTTGTGATGAAAGGGATATGGTCAGGAAATTAAAAAAAGAAACCGCTATTCCATGATTAGTTTTAGAGATAAACTTTTCATTTGCCGATTTGATTAGCACGGTGTATTCAAATCTGTATCTTTGAACATTGACTTTCGAAATAAACAGTGTTTCATCAAAGTGAAAGAATACTTTGACCCACAGTCTTTGACCACATAATACGTAACACAGCGTTTACAGTATCGAGAAAGCGCGGTTAAAGTTTTGGTGCAAAAATCTTCAATAAATCCTTTATTTGTAAACTAGTCACGATGGTTGACATCTTAAATTAAAGAGGAACTCAACACCTATCCATTACTTGGAAACCAATACCGAGTAACTGAAAGACAAAATAAATGCAGTTATACTATCTTCTAGAGGCTCTATGATGGGGCCTTCCGTCGCAGTCATTTTTTTGTAACGTTGCACGTGGGTCAACCCTATTTGGTTTAATAAAATACAAAGATTTTCAGTAACAGGAAACAATTTGTTTATAGTTCTTAAGAACTCTAAACAACTTTTAGCAATTCAAAATTTACTGAACTGACTCTAAATATTTTTTTACAAAAGATAGAAGAGAGGAGAAGCAGATGAAGGTCGCGAGCTAGGTAATCCAAATGGAGCGTGATTAAGGCGTCGCAAAGGGAAAAGACAACTTATCTTCGTCGGACACACAGCAAGAGAGAGGGCCGGTCACTCCAGCGCCACTCGTATTTGTAGGCCTTGAGGTGTGCGGCAGGGACGGCTGGCGCACAGAGGAGGGCGTCGACGTCAGCGACGACGTCACATGTTTAATACTGTATTTATGCTTAGTGACGATTACACATTACGTTTTCTTTGGCCGATAGACTGAATAAAAATTTCTGCAATAAGTGTATCCACTGTTATCATTCTTACTATACTTAAAAATGTATGATGACTTACTGCAATGTTTTATTGTTACATTTATTTAAAAATGGATACAAACAAATAGGTAAGATAAAAACGTAGATCTCGTTATCGTGATAACGGCTATATACGTTATAACGATAACGTTTTTTTTTTCACAAAAACCCGACTTACTGTAATTATGCTATTGACGGAAGGATGGTGGAAAGCATTTCTACCTAAAACCACTCAATCTTCCACTTATAGACCTTTGAACGATTCTTTCAAGGACTTAACTAGAAGGTAGATAGATTTCGAAGTACTTAAAAAATACAGATTACTTTTAGAAGCAAGTTATGCTAATTTATATTTGTTAATCTGCTATTTTGCCAATGTTCCGCATGTGTTATGTATAAGACTGTAGACTTTGGCAAGTTACTCACAATATACATATCACTTCTGAAATAATATACAGTATACCTACGATTCCTAAGAATACTTTTTTGAGAACAGGCTTTACAGTCCCATTAGAATAATGTCTATGGAGCTTTATAGCCACAGAGATTTTGCCGAGACCTCACGCATTTCAGAGTTAAATTTAGAAGTAAAATTATTGATGTTAGTAGGTACGTAGGTACCTATTCGGCGCAATATAAAAAGGCCGTTGGACGGATACGATTAGCTCCAGATACAAAACAAATTATCTGAACACTCGACTGACTTGATAGCCGGGCAGGTCGTAGTGACGTCTTGCAATCTGGACTTAGATATTCTAAAAGCCAGCCTAGTTCAATGTCCTCATTATTGACCGCACAAGTAGTGGTTATATTTTGATCTGATTAAGAAGCCTGTAGGTATTTATTAAGAACATAAAGCCACTGAAGAGTTGGAACTTAACTAAGTACCTTTGATTATAAATACAGAGTGGAGAAAGCGCTCAGAGTTATTGATCTCCTTAATCTTTAACTACAGAAGGTTTTGTACTCGAGTCTAATAAATAACTTTAAACATCAACAAATAATCGCTAATTTGAAGCGTTTATTTACGAAATACGCAAACTGTACTTAACTCGTAAACATAAAAAATGTCTCAATAATATAATTTGACTGTAATCCTTTTCCCTGGCGAGGAATGAGTACTAAATTTCAGTCAGAGAGTGAAATTATAGTAATTAACAGGACGACTGCAATAAAAACGAGAACAGCGTAATTTTCGTTCAGCAGCAGAAACTCCATTACGTGCGCCTTGTCCCGCCATCCCGCGGCTCGCCCCTCGTCCTGCAGCGTAGACCAAAAACAATACTAACGCTTAAGGCACAAATAGAGGCTCTTCAACAACTTGGCGGAGGCAAAACCAACCACAAACAAAATTCATATCAAAGTTGCGCTGAGCATTGAACACATCGTACGCACGTGTCACGGTAGTTGTCGCCACAACTGCGGCGTTATCGACTTATCGCCGCGGGTCACGTGCAAAGTGCGGCTCCAAGTCCCGGCAACACTCCGTCGAGCCTGAACTTGATCGCCGAGGAATGATCGCCCAAATTAGTATAATTTGGGCGATTAACGCAACAACAGCAGCGCGCCTCCGCCGCCGCTGTTAAGTTTTGATGTTCGTCAATTTACTGAACAGCTGCGATAAATTTCAAAAATAACTTCGTTAACTCGCGTTTATAGATTGATAACAATAGGGCGAGGAGGTAGTGGTTCAGAAAATACTGAAAAAATGTTTTCGGCGTAGAGGGAAAGTGAATATGTGCCGAAAGCCGCGGACAAATCCTTCGCATATACACCGCTATTTTTTAATTAGTAAAAAAAATTTAAGGACAGTTTAGCGAAGATATTATTATCATATATGTGACGTAAGAATTTCATAATATCAATAAAGAGCAAAGTTATTATCATTTGTTTATTGTAGAAAATCTCACTTAAATCATAGTCATATTTTACAATCCATTCACTAATTCATTGATAATATTCCATCCTGCTCATTCGCATTCTTTCTGTCGCACTTATGATGTAGGTAGCCATAGAAAATAAAATGAAGAAAAATAATAAATGTAGGTAGTTATTTTTTAATTTTGTTTATTCTACCCTCTCCTTCATAATTCGTTCGGGCTTAGGACCGGTAAAATTTATCGTTTAACAAGTAATTAAATACGGAGGTATGTAATTAGAAAGCAAACAAATATCAAAATAAAAGAAAGTGTTCTGGACTAAAAGAAAAGAGTAATTTTGGCGTATTTATGAAGTTAGAATCATCTGCTGTTTACAAATATTATTTTATCATCATCATGTTAGCCTAGATACGTCCACTGCTGGACATAGGCCTTCCTCAAGGTGTGTGGAGAACACAGAACGATTTTGAGCCGCCCGCATCAAATAATTATTTACTTAAGTACGTATTATTTACTAAACTTACAAGTATTTACATTGTCCTTCGAAATGTCCACCACCGTTGTCAAAAGCATCCAATATGCACTGTTTTAATTGTTTGTAACTAAAGTAACTAAGGCTCACTTTTGTACACTCACAATAAAATGTCCATGGGTACACAGCTGCACTCGCGTTTTTTCGCTCAAAAAGTATGCACAAAGCATAGCTTATGAACTGATATGATAGGCCATCGAGTCGGGCAAACGTAGACAAACAATAAAATTAACTTTTGCAACAAAATTAGATACGCTCACTTTTGTTAGCAATTTAGTACTGTTTGTCGCATCGTCAGGGCGTGGCGCAGACGCAGAGGGGCGGGGGGAGGGGAATTTATCAATGGTTCATTTTACTATGATACTCTTAGTACTCGGATCGGTCATAGTATTAGTATTGCATTTACCAAATATCACGTATTTTTGTGGACAGTTTTGAGACAGTTTTGGGACTTAGTGTTTTTATTTTTTAACTACATAAATATGATCAGTTAAAGATACTTAGTGCTGTGTTAACTACTTAGTGTTATATGTCATACGCTTGTTATATGCGTGTGCTCGACGTATCTGTGCACACATGAGCACGTAATGAACCACTTTATATTCTGCGCTGAGCGAAGAGTCCCCACTTTCTATTGTTGACAATTGATTTGGTCATGTTTGGCAAATAGACAAAGGAATTAGGTATGCTTGGATGATTTCATGCGTCCTTATTATGTTGAACCGTACATACCACCCAAAGAATGAGATAAATTATGTATCTGCAGATTCGGAGTGTCACTTTTACATATAACTGACACTTAAATAAATGTATTTAGATACATGTACAATAGGGTGGGGCGAAAAAAATATCGTTTGTTAAATTTTCGTTTTCCCGTAGTGCCAGTGATTGACCTATAGTTGCAGAAGCATTCAAGTAAGATAGATAGATAGATTAACACTTTATTGTACAACAGTATACAAACAGAATTACAATAATAAAATAAACTTGAAACTTGGCACGAAAGGGCGGTCTAATCGCAAAATGGGTTGCATATTAGAAAATCAAAACTTTTCTGAGCAAATTTTAAAAGAACAACGTACAAATCAACAAAGTTTAAAATAACGATGGTCATTTGATCAAAATTTCAGCTGACCAAAGTCTGGAATATCAATGTTTATATTATTTATTACACTATTGACCAAATCGTTTAAAGGTCAAAATGGATTACAGGTGCGACCTTAGAGTATACACCAGCAAGCTTGCTAATGTATACTCTAAGGGTGCGACGAACTAAATAAATAAGTTACGTTAGGTTCTCTTTTGTCCCTTAACCCAAAAATAGGAGCCCTGCGTAGCAGGGCTCCGTCAACTTAGTCCACATTCTACACACTAGTTTCGCTAACAACCCTTTTCAAATTCTTCAACGCGTATACAAATTTATTAAGACGACTACAGATGCTTTTTATTTGAGGCTTCCAATTGCAATGTTTGTCTAGCATAAGACCTAAAAATTTAACGTGGTCCACTTCTTGTATGGATTGATCTAAACCTTTAATACATAATTCGTTACGGTTGTTATGACTTTAAAATAATATCATGGCTTTTAAAATAATATCATGGCTATCAATTTAATTTTTTTCTGATACAATAACTGAAATATCATCAGCAAAAAGGACACATTTATGAGCTATTGCGTTGGGTATATCATTAATGTATAAAAGAAACAGGAGTGGTCCCTGTACGCTACCCTGTGGGACCCCAAAATAATTATTTTGTTTTTTTTTTATATGATAATAGGTGGCAAACGAACAGACGGATTGCTTGATGGTAAGCAATTACCGCCGCCCATGGACACAAGCAACACCACAGGAGTCACAAGTGCGTTGCCGCCCTCTGGGGTTGGGAAAAGGGATAGGATGAGGAGTGGGATGAGGGAGAAGGAACAGGGGATAGGGCCTCCGGCACTCTCACTCACTGAACGAAACGCAACAGTTTAGGTACTGTTACTTTACGTCGATTTTCTGTGAGAGGGTAGTACTTTCCCGGTCGAGCCGGCCCATTCATGCTGAAGTCAGCAAGGCTCTACTACCTTTTAAAATGTTAATTTGAACTGCCTGCACATTGATTTTTTATCCAACTGGGTAATCTCAACACATTGTTTACAGTTTGTGACGTAACTTTGGATCAAATTTAGTGTGGTTCCTCTAATTCCATACCTGTCACATTTATTGAGTAGGACATCACGTCGGACAACGTCAAATGCCTTACTCATATCGAAAAATATGGCAGATACCCGTTGCCTTTTATCTATATTTTTAGTAATGTTGTAAACATGAAAAAATGTAGCTAGGGTTGTTTGTTTATCCCTCTGAAATCCATTTTGTTCATCAACTATAATATTGTGTTTATTAAGAAAACTTAATATTCTAGTATACATTAATTTTTCTAGTATACATTAAGATTTTGGATAAAATTGGAATAAGTGTAATGGGTCTGTAGTTTTTCATGATTAATTTATTATCTTTTTCATAGGTTAAACAACTAACAAAGGTTTCACTATTGATTATTTTAGTTTAGTAGGAAATGTACCTTCCACGAAAGATATATTTACAAGGAAACTAAGAACTTCAGATACTTGCTTGCTACATTGTTTGATCACATATGTTGATATTGAATCATATCCTACAGCACTGGTGTTATTTAATTAATTTATTACCTTTATTATTTCAATATCCGACGTAGGTGTTAGAAATATGGACGAGTCTACTTGATTTACAAGATTATAATCAGGACAAGTAGTCTTTTGTACATTAGTACTCGTGATAAAATGCTCATTGAAAGCCATAGCAATCTTTGTGGGATCACTTATGATACAGTTATCAACTTTTATACAATGTGTATAGTATGGATATTGAATGCTATCAGCTTTATTTTTAATGATATTCCATGTCGCTCTACGTTTGTTTTTTGATCTTTCAATTAAGTTATTGTGTATATTATTTTTCTAATTTATTACACACTGCCTAAAGATTGTGTATAGGGTTCCCACCAACAACTTAGGGTCCCAAACCAACCTCACCTGCAAGTGGTGCACCTGCCGATCAACGGACGAGGCTCTGGCAAAGAAAATATCCCGATAAGCGGCAATAGGCTCGCCACCTATTACGTGGGATCAAAACACTGGCGAAAAGTGGGCGTTTTATATGCCTCTGCCTACCCCTTCGGGGAAAAAGGCGTGAGTCTATGTATGTATGTATGTATGCCTAAAGATTCTGTTGTATTTTGGATATTGACATTTATTTTCATCAGAATTGTTTTTATAACATTTATATCTGAGTTTTCTTTTATGTGTTGAAGATATTTTAATACCTTTGGTTATCCATTTAGGGGTCTTTGAATTACAGTTTACTCTTATTTTGATTACGGGAAAACAAAGGTTATTATTAAAAGTGTTAATATTTCATGAAACTCATTAAATGCTTCATTACATGTTGCTTTTTCATAAATAAAATTCCAAGAAAGATCCGACAGGTACTGTTTGCATTTGCGTAAGTTTTCCAGAGAGTAATCCCGTTTGTTTATATAACAGTGTGTTGTTTTTTTTTGGTTTATTTTCTATGGGAAAAGTTAATGTTTGTCCAGTATTATTGTCGGATAGATATAGTTGGTGCACTTTTCCTACTGCATTGCTCAAATTACTGATTATATGGTCAATACACGATTCGCCACGAGTACCTTGGTGTATATGTAATTGCAAATTATAATTCAGTAGAGTATCATTAAGATTTTCGCTTACATTGTCATTTTTAAATGTATTAATATTTAAGTCACCGGCAATTATAATGTTTTTATTTTTGTTTAAAGTTAATTTATGCAAAAACATGTCAAGATGTTTAAGGAATGTGTAAACATTTGCGTCGGGTGTTCGACATAAACATATAATTGTGCATTTAAAAGAAGGTATCTTAATCCCGCAGGACCCGAAGATACTTTCAATTGAAAAATCGTTACTCTATTTCAAAGTACGACAAGTAATGTATTTTCTGGTTAAGATGCAAACTCCACCTCTTTTTGTTTTTGTCAACAAAAGCTACTAGATAAGTTAAAATCCTATAAATCTATCTATCGCCGGATTGTATAAACGTTTCTGAAACACATATAATATCAACTAGTTCATTATTCTCAAAGAAATTATTCAGACATATTTCTAATTGGTCTTGCTTGTTAACTAATCCTGCCATGTTCTGGTGAAATAATGTGATGTAGCGAGATTTTTCTATTTCGACACACTTACTAGGCTTACTTTTGGAAAAAAAACATTATCGTTATTGTTTTTTGTTTCAGGTTTTGTATTCAATATTTTAAAATAGTAACGAATAGTTCCCTTTTTGGGAGGAGTCAAGTTCTTTTTAACCCCTTCTTGTCGTTTTCTAACATATCGGCTATAAAACTGTAAAAATTCTCTATGGTAATAATCAAAATCAATGATTTTATTAATTCCTTTACATAACTCAGTGAAATAGCTATATTTATTATAAAAATGATTCATGTTCATAAATGTACAGTTTTTGAAATTTTGACAAACAGTATTAATTAAAATAATTAACATCCTTTCATTGAGAGATTTATTATGAACTACACTTACAATAATAACACTACTTTTTTGTATGCGTTTAAGCATGGCTGTAAGCTCAGTCATTACTTTTTACGGATTAGTATCATTTTCTCCTACACAAGCAATTAAACAATTATCTTTATAATCATTGAACTGAAAACTAGGTACAAGTATGTCTTCAGTCATCGCATTTGGTTTCGTGAAGGATGTGATATGAAAGTTCTCATATTCTGACCTTATTCTGGAGAGTACAAGTTGTGAAGCCAGTCCTTTACACTGCTGCCCTCCTAATATTAGAAGGTTAGGTCGTTGATTATTTGTTTCGGTAGAATATTGACTCTCGTTTTGTATTACCTGTGTTTCAGAATTCACATTCAGCTTGCTGATATTTATATTCTTGACAATGCCATTTGTTAATGTGTTTTTCGAACTATCATTATTTAATATCTGTTCAGGTGATGCCTCATTCGTACGGGCGACTTCAATATGTAGTGTAGTATTTGTAGGGCTGTCGTCTTTGCATTTGTTTACGATGATGTGTTTTGTTTGTCCCGGTTCTGTTGTATGTTGTAATCGCTCTTTCGAGAGAGTTTTGGTTTTTAATGTAAGAGGACTATTATTAAACGTTTCTGTCAGACAGCGTTTTACACAGTTTTTTGATAGCGCAGATTTTCTTTGTGAAGATATAGGGCTTGAACATATTTCTTTTAATATTTGTATTTCCTGTATTAAGTGCGATACTTGTTGTTTTAATTCCATATTTTCTAATGATATGTTATCTAGCTTATTCTGAGTACTTTCTAAATTTTTTTTCAAACTTTATATTTCGGTTTTCATTTCTTCTCTGTGTATGGACGTGAGGTTCGTTGAGAGATCCATACTTTTACTAAATAGTTCTGAAAAAGTGGATGTATTCATAGAAATACTCATATCCATGTTTTCTAATGATCTAGCTTTGGCAATTGGTTTTTGGAAAGTAATATTTTGTTCTTCTTCCATTTTAGTATATCCTTTTAGACGATAAAAAATTGTTTAAATTATGTGCAAGAATTATTTCTGTAAGGAGCAATAAGTAAGTGATAGTCGTGAGTGTCCAGCTTTATTTTGACTTTTAAGATGACATCATGAGTGTTCAGCTTTAGGAATAGACACTACCGCATTTGATGTTTAATGTGTTTAGTTCGTTTAAGTGTCACCACCCCTTATCTTCCCGTGGGTGTCGTAAGAGGCGACTAAGGGATAACACGATGCAAATACCATCTTTGCGTAGAGACGGAAAACTCGACATCAAACCCTATACGACTGCCTCGTTGGTCTCGCGGCATTAATGTGCGCGTGGGTCCCGGGTTCGATTCCTGGGTCGGGCAGTGTTATTGGGTTTTTCTGTCACGAAATTCTCAGTAGTAGCACGGAGGCTGGAAATGTGCCCGGTACGGCAATAGGCTCGCCCCATATTACGTGGGACTAAAGTATATCTGGCGAAAAGTGGGTGTAGAAATACACCTCTGCCTACCCCTTCGGGGATAAAAGGCGTGATGATATATATATATATATATATATATATATATATATATATATATATATAAAACTGTAGAATGCGTCGGGACTCATTCAATTTCAGATTTTTTAATGATCTCAAGCACCTTGAATGTGTGTTTTAAAGATATTCGAACCATCGTTTAAGATAAAAGGGAATTGATGGTTTGAATAATATATTATAAAGAAGGCAAGGGATGTGAGTATTCCGTCGAAGGCGGATAGACAGCCATTTGAGCTAGTTACGAAATTCAGAAATGTGGTCATATTTACGTAAGTCATATATGAACCTTATGCAGAAGTTTTGGAGGCGCTCAAGTTTATCTAGCTTATCCTCATTGAGATCTAGATAGCTGGCATTGGCATAGTCAAGAATTGGAAGAAGAATAGATTGCACAAGTGCAATTTTAGTAGGTATGGGCAGGTAATTGCGTAATCTTCTCAGTGACGCAGCGGCAGCAAAAAGTCGTCGACTGATATTTTGTAGCTGCACAGAGCAGGATAACATTTTGTCATAGGTAATCCCCAGATTCCTCACTTCTTTACTCACAGGAATTGAAGCGCCAACAAAAGATATCTGGGGAAGCAAGGACCAAGGAACCTTCGACATCAGTCTAGAACTGCCGATAATTGTGATCTGAGTTTTTTTTGGATTTATCGTAAGTTCGTACCTATTGGTTCAATCTGATATTTTAGCCAGATCACTATTAATCGTGGAGACAAATTTTTTCTAGAATGTAAATTTGCATATCATCAGCATAAAGGTGGTAGGAAGAAGAAATATGAATGGATATAGAATTAATAAAACTTGAGAAGAGTAGAGGAGATAAGACGCTGCCTTAATTATATAGTAAATTCTGCTGGTGTTCCACAACACCAGCAGAATTTTCGCACCAGGAAGAATAATTTTCATCCAGATGGAAACGCTGCCGGCGGCCAAACAGGTGACTATGAAACCAGTCGATTACTGATGGAGATATGTTAAGAGAGCTTAAAATGGCGAGCAAAACATCAAAGTATTGAACGCATTGCTAAAGTCTAGCAAACAGAGAATTGTGAGCTTGCCATTCTCCATACCTGACCTGATATCATCCGTTATGTTGCAGTAGGTGTACTATGACCTGTACGGAAACCTGATTGGAAGGGATTGAGGATGTCATTTCAAGAAAGGAAAGAGTTAAGCTGGTTATAGATAAGACGTTCAAGGACTTTGGAAAGAAAGGGTAAAATAGATATAGGACGATATTCATTGAAGGATTCAGGATTAGATTTCTTAGGTAGAGGAACTACGTCATCTTTTCAAGATGTTGGAAAAATGCAATTTGAAATTGAAAAATTAAGTAGGTGGGAAATAATGGAAAGGATTTCATCAAGGATGGGGAGCAACATATTACGGGTGATACCATCGTTGCCAACTGCGTTGGATGTTATGAATAAAATGCTCTTCTTAACATCACATGCAGCAAACTGACTAAAGACAACAGGTGGGTGATCAGGGGTTGAAAGCAACGAAAGGTAATTTAATGTATTAATTTTTATTGTCATATAAAATTGGACAAATCAGAGAAGTGCCGGTTAAGCAAATTGATATCAATATTGAGGGATTTTGTGTTCTGACTTTGCTTCCCAACCCCCAATGATCTAAGGAATTTCCAGACTTTAGCTGGATCTCCGTATGGTGACGGATTAAGAATACGGATTGTCACCATCCCCATATCATCCTATGGGTGTCGTAAAAGCCGACAGAGGGAGCATATTATGCAGAAAACAGCACTGTAAGAGAAGGAAAACTTGATACAAACCCTATACCAACCCGTTTGGCCAGCGTGGTATAGTAGGCCAATTCCTCCTTTCAAAGGAGAGGCCTAGTCCAGCAGAGGACTGTTAAAGGCTGATTATGATGATGATGAGCTTGATCTCCATTTTGAACAGAATTATGGATATGCCGGCGTTGTGCATCCCTACACCCTATTGCAATGGTTTTGAAGCTAGATATACTTTTCTTTATTAACTTCACTTTATTAACTTAAGTCTTTCATTTAGTTTTACAAATATCATACATGGCTGAATAAATGATAGTGTACATAAGGCTAAAAAATAACTATTTGCACAATTGGCAAAAAAAACTAAGATTGCGTTATAGTTATAATAAATCGGCTACCCGCTCGAACTAGGTTATACATGTGTTTCGAGCTGACGCTTGATTATTACATAACGATACAAATGACAATAAATATTTAATTGTATGCTATGTTATAACGTAGTCGTAAGTAATTAAATTAAGATTTATTGTAAATTATTATTCTTCTTTCAAAAGGAATAGGAGAATAAGGTATTTCGGTGTGCTGTTTTAATATAATGTTGAGTATAAATAGTTGGCGCACTGTTAGCACGTTGCATGACAAGTAGAGGTGGTGCGTAGGGAATTTAAAAGGACGAAAAGTAGTAACTTTAAGTATTGCTCTTTGTGCTCGTTCTAGCGGCAAAAGAGCTGATTTTGACGCACCACCCCACGTTGTAATGCAATATGTTAATATGGATTGACACAAAGCTAAATAAACTGTTTTATTAATTTTTACTTGGCTATGTTACGTAGTTTTTTGAAAATATAAATCAATTTACGCGTTCTCGCACATACAATATCAATGTGGTTACGAAAATTTAGATTTGTGTCGAGTTTTATACCTAGATATTTAATATTGTCAGTTTTAATTAATGTGGGACAAGTACATGCAAGGTCAGCGTGCATTCCACAGTTGTGTGCATAAATGTGTAGGTTATTAGGTGATGGATTAGTAAAATAAAGGCGCAGATAGCGCTACGCGTCTAGTGTAGGGTTTCTTCAAAAATTGAGATCATCGTCGAGGCGTTTATCGAAGAAGCAGCTGGAGGGCGAGGCAGCGGTGCTGACGCAACAGCAGGTACAGCAACAGGTTGTACTCGGAGGTGGCGATCTGCACCATCTTCAGCGTCGCCTCCTGCTGCTGCTGCTCTCACGACCGCAGCCGTTCCAGGCTCACGCCCGAATACTGGTTCAACTGCACAAAACTACAATTTACTTAGGGCTGATTTTCAATCGTCAGATAAAAGTAAAGCTATAAACTGTAACCTGACTGAATGTGGGAGCAAAATACTTGATATAATAAATTAAATCTTAATTTTTAATTTGAAATCGTTTTATCTTATCTTACGAATAATTTTTACCTATCTGATGATTAAGAAATCAGCCCTTCGACTTGTAACTGTGCTTATCCTTACTTGGTCGTTTCAGGAGCTTTAAGCGACTTCGATTAATACAACGAGAAGTAAACTAGTTGCTTTTAGGTTAAATCGTAGGCAAGATTGAGCTAAGGAAACTATCTAACCAAACCTAGGTTAGTTCATCGTGTGAACTAAATTACTGTAAGACGTCGCAGCTTTGTGAGCTAAAGTAGGTTTATTCATCTTAGCTTACGTAGCTGGGCCATGTTTTCATTTTAGAAAGCTGATCTTGTACACAAATTAACAACCAGTTCTTACATGGGGGACATACATCACTGTACTTTTTTAAAACGACTACTCCTGCACTAGCCATATCTCCCGTGTCATGTAGGACTTTACAAGCATTCGATCAACGGACCCAGAGCACACTCAGTCTCGCAATAACAATTTGTGGATCGCTCCAAGTCTCGACTCGTGTGGGGATCGAATCCACAATACATACCTACTACAAGCATCTATCCATCTAAATGTATATGTAACTACATTTGCGATTATAACACAAGTAGTGGGATGTTTTTAAAATGTTGATTATTATTGCTCTTTGATTGAAATATATATTTGACCAGCAAAGCCGCTGTGAGATAAGTTATTGCCTCATTTTAAGTACCTGCTATTGCATTGCATTATGGCACGCTATAGTGAGGACGTGGTTTTCTAGAAGTGTGGATACTTGTGCTGATATTTCACGATTCAATTCTTTCGCAATCTGAGAGTGATAAAATAATAATAACGTTAAGTAAACGTATTACATAATATGTTAGGTATAAATAATAAAACTAAAAAATATAGGTTTTTAGAAATCCTAATAATAATTATTTCTTTTTGAAAGCATTGTTATATTTTCCATCATCGGGATCATTTGGTAAAGTGATTAAGTTCCGGGGAGCGTGCTGACATTTTATGGTAGTGCATATTCTTTGAACAGGGTAGTTTAACCTTTCGATCATTTGAGGTGTCGATTTACCCCTCAATTTTAACGACCACCATTATTATACGTTACTGTCATAAAATAACACATGAAGTGCATATACTACAATAGTACATCGTAATGGGGTCGTTTTCCTATTTCGTAAATATTAAGTGTCATATATGCCTATCATTAACATTCTAGAAAACCGGCCCGGTTGGCGTCAGGAATACCTTTCAAATCGCCAGTTAAATAAAATAATTTAAAGCCGTTGATCTTACACTATTTTCTTAGATGAAAAAGACGACGCTTAGCAATTGAGTATGCGGACGTGTTTTTGTCTCTTGGTCTAAAGTAATTAAATAATTACGATTAATATTTCGCGACGTCGAGTCAGCAGTCTGACCTTCAGTGTGTCGCGTGTTTGTGTAAATTAAAACGATCAGCAATTATGAACTGCAGCTAATTACATAAAAAATACCATAATGTCGAACCCAGGCTTTAGCCCATTTGGCCAGAGCCAAAAAACAAGTGGAAGTCCTCCGTCTACGCCGACTCCCTTCCAGTAGCTGAAAATCTGCCCAAACCGCCCAAAAAAACGATCCAGAATGATCTGCCCGAGGAAGTCGTGCCTACGCCGGAGATTGAAGGGTGGTTGGATACCTTCGAAACCTACCTTAATGAGTTGTGCACCGTCGTGGTCGAAGGAAAAATGAACTCAAACCAAAAAGAGCTCGTATCAGGCTTGTGCCGTAAAGTCATGGGTGCGACAGCCCATATAGCCGTTGTATACCAGTCTTTAAAACAAAAGACCATCCTTGCCCACTGCAACATACAACACTTAAATACACAAGTGGACCTCAGTGGTTCACTCAAAAAAATTAAGGCGACGGTCGAAGACAAATTACAACCAGTTGGCAGTACCTCTTTCGCAGTCATGGTGAAGAAAGGAGCTGATAAGTTTGTTCGTCCTAATAACCTGAGCAGTATTGCTATCTATCCCAGCGACAAATCAAAATCTAGTGTCGATACTAAAAATACTCGTACAGAAGATTATTTCACCGGAGGAACTTAAGCTTCACGTACGTGAGCTGAGGAAAGTACGACACGGAGGCGTCCTCATTAGTACGGAATCTAAGCAATACGTTGAAAAGTTAAGGAACTTGCAAAAGCTAGTCTCATCGGGTCTTACTGTGGAGGAGCCAACGAAACGTCGTCCAAGAATTACCATCGTGGGTGTACCCGTATCCCTCACCGAAAAGGAAGTCCTTGATTGCGTTTATGAGCAAAACCTTGCCGACCAATTCCCGAACTGTACTCGTGATACTTTTCTAGCCGCAGTTAAGTTGAGTCATAAATCAGGTAAGAAGAACCTTCCTACCTGTAATTATGTACTGGAAGTAGCACCCTCTATTAGAAAGGCACTGGTAAACCAAGGTCGGGTTTTCATTAATTGGACGTCATGCCCGGTCAGAGACTTTACGATTGTCATGTGATGCTACAATTGCCAGCAGTTCGGTCACGCCGCTAAATATTGTCGAGAAACCAGCCCCACTTGCAATCATTGCGGCGAACTTGGTCATACCCTCAAAGATTGTAACAGCAGCTCCTAATTTTGCAACATGCAAGCGTTTTAAACGGAAATCCGACCATCAAACAGGTGACCCTAACTGTCCAGCTCGTAAGTATGCTGAGGATAAATATATACACTCTATAGACTATGAGGGCGCCTAAGAGCGTCATCTCCTATTGTTCTTAGTTAGCGCTCTAACTTAATTTTATCTTATTATATTTTTCTTGTATACAATTAATTGCATATAATGACTAATCAATTGATAGGTGACCTAGACAATTTATCTGTGTCGGAAATAAAAATATGTGATGTCAATTCGTGTAAATATTCTATACCGCGTAGTGAAAAGGTGCTGACTTTGCTGACACAAAATATTCGCAGCATAAGTCGTAATATAAATGGATTTGAAGTTTTATTGCATAATCTCAATGTTAACTGTGACATTATAGTGTTAACAGAATGTTGGCTGTCAAAACAAACAACTGCTCTACCACTTCTTGATGGATATTGTGTACACAAAACAGAAAATAATTTAAATCAAAATGATGGTCTAGTAATTTATTCTAAAAATAATTTAAATATATCAGTAGAGGAACCTTTATTTCTGGGCAGTAATTGCTTGATAGTTAAAATCAATTAAAATACAGTAGTATTAGCAATTTATAGGCCTCCTTCGCAAAATATTGAATTGTTTTTGGAATCACTGGACACACATTTAAAAAGACTATCAAGTTTTCAGAATATTATACTGACAGGTGATATAAACATTAATATCACGTCTCAAAGAACTGACATTCAAGCACATAATTACTTAAACATTTGCGCATTTCATGGGTTGTTACCAACACATTATCACCCAACTCACCAAAGTGGCTCATGCTTAGACCATTTTGTTATAAAATCAATTAAGCCCTCCATATCATTAATAACAAATTCATCATTAATAGATCACAATGCTGTTCTATTGACCCTAAAATTGTCTTTGCCCAGGAACAACTGCACAGGCAGCTATGCAAAAGTGAACATGAAAACCCTCGCAATTAGTATAGGTAGCATAGATTTTAAACCAGTTTTTAATTCGAGCGATGCGAATTGCTCTTTACAGTATTTTATAAGCTCAGTACAAGATGCATTAACAAAAAATACGACATTAATACATACGTCTCGAAAATATACCAACATAAAACCTTGGATTACTCCCGGTTTGGTTCGTTGCATAAAACATCGAGATAAACTCCATCAAAAACTAAAATTGGCACCAGACAATGAAATACTCTCCGTATCATATAAAAGATACAGAATTTTTTGCAAAAATCTTTTAAAAACGGTTCAAATTCAATATGACAAAAATCAATTGCAAAAAGCAGGCCATAATAGTAAGCTCATCTGGAAATTTATAAAAAACTAGAGGATGCCAGCAGCTACGCCTGCATTTTTTTTTAAATTTACCCGTTTTGGCCGATCCCGTGGGAATTTCGGGAAATCCCGTCTTAGTGCACCCCTACGGTGCCCAAGGAACACACATGCTAAATTTAATCTTCTTACGACCAGTAGTTTCGGCTGTAGCGTGTCTGTCAGTCAGTCAGTAACGCAAGGATTTTATATATTAAGATAATACATTTATAGGTAAACATTCAGAAGCACCACTTTAACTTCTGTCAACAGACATAAGTCCAATATCGGCAATTGATAAGATAAACGATTATTTCATTACGTCGGTAGATCATTAACGGAAAATATTCCTAAATCAAGTAGCTTTCTGTCTCAAACTAGCCAATCGTCATCGATAAATTCTTTCGTGATGCTGGATACGGACGTTGATGAAGTAATAAGTATCATATGTGGTTTGAAAGAAGTGTGTGCAGTGGGGTGGGATAATAAACCTAACAATATTATTAAAAAATTCAGATATACATTTGCGCCGGTATTAACACATATTTTTAATTTTTGCTTACAAGAAGGAGTTTTCCCCCGCTTGTTTAAAAAAGCAGTAGTTACTCCTATTTTTAAATCCGGTGACAAAAAAAGCATTACTTACTACAGGCCAATTTCAGTCTTATCGGGCCTTTCAAAGATCTTAGAAAAAATAATAAACATTAGATTCATTAATTACCTTGAAAACAATAAGCCAACCAATTTGGATTCAGGCCTAAAAAATCTTCTAACCAAGCCGTACACCAGCTTACTGCGCATATTACCAATAGTCTAGATAAGAGCATGCACTCCATGGGAATATTTTTAGACCTGGCCAAGGCGTTTGATACAATATCCTGCTCCATACTGCTGCGCAAGCTCGAGACATTCGGAATAAGGGGAGCACAACTTGCACTGTTTTCTGACTATCTGAGCGATCGCTACCAATGTGTGAAAATTGATCAATACGTTAGTGTAGATCGTAAAAATAGTAGTTTTGGTTTACCACAAGGTAGTATTTTGGGACCAACTTTGTTCCTTATATATATTAACGATCTCTATAGTTTAAATGTTCAAAATGGTATATTAATATCATATGCGGACGACACAGCGCTTTTATTCTCAGCCAATATATATTCTGAGCTTTATGACCACGCCCCAAATGGTTTTAATATTATATCAAACTGGCTACATCAAAATCTGCTAACCTTAAATGTTGACAAAACGAAATATATATTAATTAGAATGAGAAATAGTAATCCATCACCTGTTAACCTACATATTTATGCACACAACTGTAAAATGCACGCTGATCTAACATGTACTTGTCCCGCATTAATTGAAATTGACAATATTAAATATCTAGGTATAACATTCGACACAAATCTAAATTTCCGCAAACACATTGATATTGTATGCGTGAGAACGCGTAAATTTATTTATATTTTCAAAAAACTTCGTAACATAGCCGATTACAAATTAATAAAACAGGTTTATTTAGCTTTGTGTCAATCCATACTTACATATTGCATTACAACGCGCGGCTAAATCAGTTCTATTGCCGCTAAAACGAGCACAAAGAGCAATTCTTAAAGTGACTACATTTCGTCGCTTTAAATTCCCTACACACCAACTCCATTTGTCTTGCAACGTGCTAACAGTGCGCCAACTATTTATACTCAGTATTATACAAAAACAGCACACTGAACTCCCATTTTCTCCAATTCATGTTGAAAGAAAAAGAAAGGACCTTGTTTGTCTAATTCTATTCTTATACAAATCATGTGTTTGTTAAAAGATTCTACATATTTCTAGGCCCGTTCTTGTAAAACAAGTTGAATAAATTTCTGAATATATATAGTCTTCGCTATAAAATATGCAGTAAAACAGTAACATAATATTTACAAAAACTCAATTACGACGACACAGAAAAATTACTAGAAGTTTTAAAATGACCTTTAACAATTTTGTCTAAATATTACGAGTATTATTATATTTCGTATTACGTGACATGTGGAATATTAAGTGTAATTACTAACGTACCGAAATGTTTGTGACTTTTTATTTTATTTCATTTTTATATTATTAATTTATAATAATTAGTCTGCCTAAATTATATTAAGGCGAGGTTGCAGTACAGTGCGTAGCCCGACCTCACCCCCCGCAAAAACAAAAACACGGGGGTGGCGTCAGCGAGTGAGCGGGGGGAGGGGAGGGGGGGTTTCGTGTGTGCGTATGCCACAGCGCAGCGTAAAAAAACCGTAGATGAGTTATGCGAACTTCAAAAGTGGCACATTAAAAACAGGCTAAATGTATCATTTCGCTTTAGTCGCGTACGCGTTGCAGTCGGAAGCGCTCGCTCTTCGTGTGTAATGAGATTTTGCACAAACTATAATAGGAAAATGACTAAAAGTTATGGAATCACTTCTTATTCATGAGTATTACAATATTACAACGTTTTATTTACAATTAATAATAAATTCAGTATCACAAATAATAGGGTGAATAAAAAAATTGGCATTTAGCGAGTGTTAAAGAGAAGCAGTATTGTGCATGTTCAAAGACTAAAAAACAAAGTATCCAGATGGGACATTCGTAATAATAAAATACTGATGTGTGTTTTTGTCAAGTAATAAAAATGATTTGAGGCTGAATCAACACAATATATTATTATTATAGAAATACAAAATCATACGTAAGTTACAAACATTGACGGATGATCAAAGTCCATTCACTTGTTCTTGTTTTTCTCCTTTTTCAAACAGTAACCATAATTGGTATTATACAACTAAGTAGATTGTACTGCACAGTTTTCGCTGCCAACCCACCGTACCCCTGGCAGTACCCCTGGGGGTATGGTGGGTCTTTTAAAGCTTAACCATACTCCCAGATAATATTGTTGTGTAATAAGTTTATTAATTTCAGTTCGTTAATTTCAAGTTCTACTATTTTGTGGGATCATTCCCAGTAGCTCTATGGAACAGTTCTATGATAGAACTGTCCTAATTCAATTAGCACAACTTGATGAGGAGAATAGAACTAATGGGATAAGTAATAGGAAATGTCCCAGTCTAGTTCTATGTATCATTTCACAAGGGTATTCAATAGAACAACTGGGAATGATCCGTAGTGTCACGATATCGCGCTCATATATCCGAATGAATATGTTTTGTAGACGTTCATTTGTTTAAGGTGTAAAACAAATGAACGTCTACAAAACAAATGAACGTCTACAAAACAAATGAACGCTTGCAAAACAAATGAACGTCTACAAAACAAATGACTTACAGAAAGTGATCAGCTATCGATAGTGATTGCAAAAAACAGGTGCATGCGATTTTCAACCTAATTGACATTAGTCAGAATTTATAATTTTATTACCCTAATATTGCCAGAAAGCGAGAAAAAACAAAAAAAACAGTTTGTCATGAATTGTGTGTGTTCTGTGAGTGTGCCGTGTCACTCACGACACACGGTGCGATGTCGCCTGAGTGCGGCACACTATGTGAGTACACATACACACACACACTCACTGTGCCACCAACAGCAACACCTCGCGGCCTCGCCTCATTCGTGCTACCACAGTGTGCTAGCACACTTCAGAAAAAGAGTGACTCGCACGATACTCATTTTGAAAGAGTGTGCTACCCATCACTACCCGGCGGGCACTGATGAACGGCCGGCGAGCGATATAATGTCAACATTTTGACTATTTTTTGCTTGGAGAAAAATAATAACGAAATTACGAAATCTGTTTTACCATTTATTTTAAAATAAAGAGCTGTTTCTATTGATAATACTTTCATATAAATTAATTATGGAATCTCTAAGCAGTACATGTTTAAAATTGTGATTTAGTGCCATGTTTGACATTTTTTTTATCGAGCCAATCATTCCAAACCGTGTCTCTATCTTTACGATTTACTAGAAGATATGTTCAACTTTTATACTTTAATTTTTATTCATTAAAAATATCATAGTTCATGGGATTTTCAGACGTTCAAAAATCTTAAAAAGTACTGCAAGCTCGCCTTAAATCTTGATAAGCTTAATTACTTACACACTATGTTAAAATATGAGCATACAAACTTGTACATATATTGTCGTTGGTCTGTAAGTTTTAATCAAGCGTCAGCTCGAAACACAGGTCTAACCTAGTTCGAGCAGGTAGTCGATAACTACTTGAGTCATAACGCAATCCTAGTTTTTGCCAATATTGCAAATACATATATGTATATTAAGAGGCTTTATGTACACTATTGTTTTTTATTAGCCATGTACTTATGATATAATGTAAAACTAAATATAAGACATAAGGCTAGTTATACCAATGGATCTAATTTAAGACGAATTGTAGTGTACGTACCTTTTGTATTTTTGTGAACAAATAAATTATTATTATTATTATTAGATAAATATTACACATCCTACAACAAAGTTGCAGGTACGCATAGATGGCTTATGAATGTATAAAAAATACAAAACAGGAGAGTAAACCTTGCTAGATAATAGAGATGAATGGGAGGCATTACTGGCGGATAGGGGCACTACGTAACATCTATCCTAATAACTAGGGATAAGGGTAAAAGAATGACGACAGTGTTAAGTTAGGAGACACAGGTAAAGAGGTCACAGGTCACGGGTCACAGGCCTCGAGTTATGACTCATGGGCCTGCAGGTGCCAAGTGCCTGTGATTTATCATTACTGAGTGTTCCGTCGCAAAAAGGTAAACTTATATGTGGAGAAATGCGTCTCATTATGATAGATTATGTAATTATGTGTTGATCTATTTAGAAGCAGATTAGTGTAGTTCTTTGTTGTGTGGAGACATAATGTACGTGTATTATACGCAAATTTTTTCTCAACTTTTATGGTAATTTAAATTATAGTAAAAATTATTGTAATAATTGTAATATAAATACCGTGTACTAGTAAGTACTGGTGCATCATGGCTATTAAACAGTGTTTAAATAATGTTACCTCAAAAACAAAACAATAAGCATTTCTATAAAAGACATCTGACCTTTACAAACCAAAGATATAGCAATATCTTCCTTGTAACGAACTTCATGACAGCCGGGATCGACGGCTTAACGCAAAGGCAAGGGGCAAGCGACAATAAACAGGTTATACGCACATAATTTCGGAAATTCAGTTGCTTGCGTCGTGGCTTCAAACCAGTAATGAAACATGAGCATATTGCTGCTTTATCAGTCAACAAAATTCAAGTTTTATTTTAGACAAAGTTAGCAATTATGTTTTAGACAAACCTGCCAAAATATCGGATTAATAGACTTTTCTCGCGGCTTCGCATGCTTAGGACATTGCGGTAAAAGTTTCTTATGTCCCTCTTCAGCCTCCTTGTAAAGTATGTCCGGTACCTACCGAATATGCGTCATAATACCGTCCATACGCCCGGCCAATCAGAGAAGGTCATCGTCCGTGCTCGTGGAGTTTGCCTTATATGGAAATACACCGACACCAACTCTGATGGAGAGTTCTAGTATATAAAGGGGCCGACAGAGAGGCCGGACCGCTACTCTATCGTCACTCTGCCCGAACGACGTGCTACGTCTACGTCTCGTCTTGAGTAATTAATTTTACAAAGTCTTTAAGCCGTATGTGTATCCTTTACATTTACTGCGTTAGCGTACTGCCATCTCTCTACCTGCTAGCTGAGGCCAGCTGGTGCCGCCTGCCTGACTCTATTGGCTGTAGCTCTTCTAATGCTGCTACCCTTCAGGTTCCGGGTCCAACTTGAGGCTCCGGGCTACGCTACACTGGTACTCTACGCTACACTAACTCTATTCTTCCGCCTTCTCTTCACCTTACCTGCATCGTCTTCGACGAGACTTCTACCGACGTGTCTGACCCTACCCAAGCTCATCGCGCACACAGCACCAGCGCCTACCCACTGAAGCCAACTGTCTGCGAGGATCTACCACACACAGCCTTTCGAGCAGCCTACCCTGCACACTACCAGAGGGAACAGCGTGGGAGACTGCAGCACTTAGTGTTCATTCCAGTGTCGTGTTGTTGGTCGGTCATACTCGTGCATAGGAAGTGAGACAATACTAGGCACATCATCTACATCCCAACTATTGCCACTCACTGAAAATATTATACATAGCATTGCTCCGTTCTGACGTGAAAGAGGGAAAAAGAAAGAAATATTTATGTAACGGGTATAATATATCGGGCACGAGATGGCCACGGCTGGTGTAACCCATGGCAAAATATCGAAACAAATGGTTATTTTCAAATTATTACGCGATAAGTAAGTACTTTTTACATAAATATTACTTTGTACAAGTCAGACAAGGTTTAAAAGTATTCAAGGACAAACAAGCTTACTTTGGGTTTATAATGTTATTCTGGATAATCTTGTAAGTGGACCTCATAAGTCATAACATCGAGAACAAGCGTCGAGCTTGCTAACCGCGCTGGTGACTGCGGCTGGTCACTTTGCCATCGGATGGCGACAGCCAAGACGCTGAGTGGAGCGATTCCAACTATTTATAATTAATTTTTCGTTCCTCGAGATGTTTGAGTGGCTGCGAACGTTTCCGCATGACCGATTTATTAGCCGACCCCGCCCTCCTCCTCTTCCTGCCTCTCCTCTCCCCTCCGCTGCTGCCCGCTGTCTGATGCTCATTATTTATGAATATCCTTTGTACTCTCGCTCACAGTTGACATGATATTGCAATTGACTTGAGAACACCCACTCGTTTCTACTACGACCAAACGGACGTGTAGACGCAGCCAAATAACCTGACAACATTACTTTTTCAACAATTCATGTAACTAACTCTCTATAAACATTGCCAATCAATTATAACGAAACACAGCGTATTAATAAATTATTTGTTCGTAATTCGCCATAATTTTTGTTGAGTTAGACGTTAGTAATGTTTCATAACTAAATAACCGTAAAGTATGTTTTCGTTTTGAACGACATTTAAGTACGTTGCATTTGCAGTGCACTCAAGGGATCGAAGGGGTGAGCTGGTTCATTCTACCTACGTATATGTGTGCGAGGTGTATGTAGGCCAAGACCGGATCTCGTAGGGCCACCTGCTCGGTTTTAGCTTACACACAACCTACCTGTTTAGGGTTCGCATAGTTAGGTATGATTTTAACATGCACAGTATAGTTAAGTTACCAAATAGTATGTACTGTATATAGTTTTTACCAGAATGATTATAACTACATCAAAGCCAGTGCCCGAGTCCCTTTTAGCCCAAAAATAGTTACGATTAATACTGAGCTTGTTATTTTTTACTAACCAAGGATGTAGTTATACAGGATAAAATAGAGGAAAGGTGACTTAACAATATGTAGAATCACACAGCCAAATCTACATGAATAAGACTATGTGAATTCGAACTAACAAGTGTTCACAACATCACGTGTGCGTGCTTAAGGTTTGTTGATTCCTGTGTACAAGTGACAGCATACACGGAACAAACCACAGTGACACAGTAACACAGCCTCTCGTAAGCCGATCACACACACATTCATATACTACGTCGCTCTGATTATTCTGCTACGAAGCTACATCGTAGTGCTAAACTAATAATAAATAATAATTACTTAATAATTAACAAGTAATGATACAGCTTGCACAAAACGAGAATATACCTAGTTGGTAGACAGGATCACATGAACAATAATAAAGCTGCTAATATCATACACAAAAATAGCACTGTGCCTTAAACTATATATATATATATATATATATATATATATATATATATACCTGTATCTTAAGGAACAGTTTTCAAATATACTTGAAAGAGTTATGGAAGTAACCGACAAGAAAATATGGGATGTACAAGCAGGATTCCGAAAGGGTATGGGGTGCACGGATCAAGTCTTTTCCTTGCGGTGCATTGCCGAAAATTTCTTAGCCAAAGGTCAAAAGGTCTATTGCGCATTCGTGGATTTGGAAAAGGCTTACAATAAAGTGGTGAGGAATGCAATGTGGTCGGTACCGTCGATGTATGGGGTGAACAGCAGCTTCATACGAGCTCTGAAATCCCTTTATGAAGATTCTAGAGCTTGTGTGAGGATAAATGGGTCGTACACGAATTGGTTTACTATCGAGACAGGTGTTATACAGGGATGTGTAGCGTCGCCGTGGCTGTTCAACCTCTTCATGGAAAGTTGTTTGCAAGATTTGAAAAATAGTGACTGTGGATTAAGGATGAATGAGTTACTTGTCAAATGCCTCCTTTATGCTGATAAAGGAGGCATGGGGCCATGGGGCCCTAATAAAGCTAAAATAAAGCTAAGTTTATGTTGTTACCAATAGCTATTGTATACTTTAGAAAAGTATTTTATTATTTGTTAATTTTTGTGTGAAGGAACTTAAAATAAATGATTGTGTTGTTTGTCCTTCGGCATTTAAAAAATAACAAGTTTTAATTTGTTTTGTGCCTTTAACACCCAGCCACTGCACAATAACTTCGTGGTTTCGGCATTTCTATAAGAAAGCGCGGGAAACGTGCCGTGCGTACACGCTGCGGTGGCCGTCTGTCGTTTGTACCGACGGCGGTACACGAAGAGGTAGGTTTTTATCGCGCGAATTTGAGCCAGTGACGGGGCCCTGACTCTACTTCAGTTTCATCCACCTCTAGAAGAGCAAGAGAGTTGCAAGGAGATTTGTTGTTGTAGGTTAATGCAGAATCTTGAGTATGAGTAGTAGAAAAGTTTCACTGAGATAATATATCATTTGCCAGATTTTTACCAATGTTACTAAAGAAACAATGACACTTTTACAAACTGCGTTAATAGATGATTTAGGGCTGTCATGTGTGTTTGGCAATTCAATGGAACTAGATTTATACTTTAGCGTGATGGTAATATCATTAATTGCTTTCCAAATGGCTCTAGGATTATTACGAGCTTTCTCAAGCTCGCTTTTTTCATACGCGATATTTAATTTTCTGAGCAAGGAATTACAGAAATTTCGGTAGCGTGTGTAGGTAATGTTAAGAATAAGGTTAGCTGGTGCTTTTTTTGACTGTGTGTGTGTAATTTGGCTCGGTTTCTAATGCACCTCAAAAGCCCGGGAGTTATCCATGGTTTTATTATCCTTTTCCTTTTAGTGATGTTATTATTAGAGGTGCTTATGAACTTCAAGCAATCGCCAGGGCTACACATAAAAGATTTACCTACGTCTAACGAATCAAGATTGCTATTTATATTATTAATCGAAGTCATTGTAGTTACTACAAACCCAAAAAATGCCACCTATATGTTGTTTATAAATATACTCGACAGTACATCGCAATGGAGTGGTTATTCTATGAGGGGAAGTACGTGTAGTGAGTATGTTTAAGTAATAATAACTCTGTCCTAAATGCCTGGTTGTGTAAAATAATAAAATAGAGTCTTTTTGTATGAGGTTAGTAGTGTCTGTGTCTGAAGTGTATGTTGGTTAGTGTATGATATAAATAAAAAGATATAAATATCGGAAAAACATAAGGGATTCGCTGAGGCTTACTTAAAAAAGGTTATATAATTTGAAGTTATTTAATAGTCACTTGCTTAGATTTTGGTCATCATGAAGGCATTTGTCGTTAGTAATCAGTATTTGATTTTCACCCTCTGTTTTCCGCAGGAAGACGTTTCCGTTGGCTATCCAGCAGAATTTGTATCCTTTATTTTTGGCAATTTCACGTGCTTGTTAGAATAGCTTCTTTGTGCTAGAGGGTACTTTTTCCGCAATATAGACTCGTTGGTGTGTTCCAGAGATGCCGATGAGGGAGATATAATTTTGTCTTTGTTCTCCTTGCCTTTATTGCTGGAGCAGACAGCGGTTATTAGCATCTGTTTTTTCTGAACAGTAGTAAACTTTGCAATAATCGGACGAGGACTAACGCGAACGTTGGTCGACTTCCCAGGTAGCCGATAGACATCACGTAAGTCCTCTTCGGAAATACATTCTCCTACGCTTTCACTGATCTTACAAGCTATCTTAGCAAGACTGGCAGTTGATTCAACATTCGACGATGGTATGTTACGGATCTCAATATCGGAAGACCTTGATTTTTGTTGCAAATCCTGTACTTTCTTCTCTAAATTTTCTATATATTGTTTTTGTTGTGCGCGCTCTTTTCTCAATTATTCTACTACCTTTTTCAACTCTTCAAATTGACCATTAATATAACTAATAGACTTTACGATCTCTTCATTTGAGTGTTTGATTTCTGCATTTGATGCTTGAATCCGAATATTTTGGGTTCTTATTTTGCCAATATCGGAAGCGGCCTTGGACATAAGGCTATCTTGTTCATCTTTCCACTGCTCGAGCATATTTTGAAGATCCGGCCGACTCAAGATTTCAACATCTTTCGGCGAAATATACATTCGGGGTCTCCTGTTTCTTTTTATATTTATATTTGAATAATCACCCGTTATTATAGTATTAACGTCGAGTATAGACTGGGCTTGGCGCTTTATTTTTAATAGGTGATTTTGTGGTCTTGGGAGGACTGTGTTGTACCCCAGCCATATTATTAAAAATACCTGCTGTATTTAATTTGACTTTGATAATCCACATTGTTGGGTATATCGGCAAAAGTTTTGACAGAATGATCTTTATGTGATTATGTAGATAGAAAATTTTCACTAATCTCTCTGTTGTGCGGGCTCAAACTTCCACAGAAACGCTGAATAATCACAGGTGTTGATGTAGCACGGTTTTTCTTCACTTTGATAACAAATGATAAGGACTCAAAACACTATTTCAATTTTCAAAACATGGAACAGAATAACTATTGTAGTGACAAAACTGAGCCGAAAGTGACGTAAAGGCGAATTAAACGTGTTGCATGGGATAACGTGATCTAAATATACTCGTATCTAAAACAACATAATTATACTAGCGCTGAGATATATCACATCTCATGTTGTAGAGACTCTACAATTCATTTTGTTAGTAACGCATTTCTTATTGATTACATACAATATACAATGATTTTATTAACTTAATATACATACATACATACATAGACTCACGCCTGTTTCTCGGAGGGGTAGGCAGAGACTACGGACCGCCATTTGCAACGATCCTGACATACCTCACTTGCTTCACTCACTCCCATCAAGTTTCTCATGCATGCTCTTCTGTTAAGGGTACTTCTGACTTGTCCTTTTTTCAGGATGTCTCCAATCTGGTCAGAGAACGTTCTCCTAGGTCTTCCCCTTTGTCCTGTCCCATTTACACTAGCCTGATATATCTTCTTTGTCAGTCTATCGTCATCCATCCTCTTCATGTGCCCAAACCATTTTAACATGCCTTTCTCAATGCTTGTCACTACATCTTCTTTTACCCCACACCACTCTCGTATCACACAATTCTTTACTCTGTCGGTCAAAGACACACCACACATACTTCTCAGTGCTCTCATTTCTACAGCATTTATTCTACTTTCAAATCTCTTCTGCCATACCCAACTTTCCCTACCATACATAAGAGTAGGCACTAACACACCTCTATGTACAGCCAAACGTGCCTTTTTGGACACGTTTTGACTGTTCATAAACGCCTTCAGAGCTCCATTCACACAATTACCTGCATTAACTCTCCTTTTAATATCTGCTTCATTCTTACCATCTCTTGTAAACAACGTACCTAAGTAAACAAACTCATTCACTTGTTCCACTCGCTGTCCATCGATCAAAACATTACAAACCGTAACGCATTCCTCCTTTTCAAAAACCATGACTTTCGTTTTACTTACATTCACTTTCATTCCTTTCCTTTCTAACGCACGATGCATGATTGTTACCATCTCCTGCAACTCCTCCGTTGAAGATGCAAGTATAACCTCATCATCAGCATAAAGGAGGCATTTGACGAGTAACCCATTCATCCTTAATCCGCAGTCACTATGTTTTAAATCTTGCAAACAACTGTCCATGAAGAGGTTAAACAGCCACGGCGACGCTACACATCCCTGTCTTACACCTTTATCGATGGTAAACCAGTCAGTGTATGCCCCGTTTATCCTCACACAAGCTCTAGAATCCTCATAAAGGGATTTCAGAGCTCGAATGAGGCTGCTGTCCACCCCATTCATTGACAGCACCGACCACATTTCATTCCTCACCACTTTATCGTAAGCCTTTTCCAAATCCACGAATGCACAATAGACCTTTTGACCTTTGGCCAAAAATTTTCCGGCTATGCTTCGCAAGGAAAAAACCTGATCCGTGCATCCCATACCCTTTCGGAATCCCGCTTGTACATCCCATATTTTCTTGTCGGTTACTTCCATAACTCTTTCAATAAGTACCTTTGCATACAATTTGCCAACAATGCTGAGAAGGCTAATGCCTCTATAGTTTTTGCAGTCTTATTGCGAGCCTTTTCCTTTATAAAGAGGCAGAACTACAGCTGTGGTCCAGTCATTAGGTACTCGGCCGGTGTTCCAACACAAGTTATATAACCGCTGCAACTGACCAACTATGATGCCCTGTCCAGCCTTCAGCATTTCGACTGTAATCCTATCATATCCTGCAGCCTTACCTACTTTCATACTTCCCAGTGCCTTCACGATCTCATCCACGCCAATAACGCTTTCATCATTGCTATCATTACAATTCACTTCAGCCATCGGTGTCTCTATCGCCGTTCTTTCGAATAAACTTTCAAAATACTCTTTCCATCTCCTCAGCACGCACAATTCACCATTTACTATACTTCCATTCTCGTCTCTGATAGATGTGTGTTCTGAGGATTGAGTTCTTCCTCGAACTGCACGAACGGATTTCCAGAAAAACTTAATGTTCATCTGGAAATCGTCAGATAATCTGCTATCAAACTCATCTTTCTTTTCCTCTTTTTTCCTTTTAACCATTTCTTTCACTATTCTTTTTGACCTAACAAACTCCTTTTTTGCTTCATCTATGTCGACACTCGTTGCTTTTCCCATTCTTTCATTTGCTCTGGCAGCCAACCAATCTGACCAAGCTTTCTTCTTCTCTGACACTACTGATTGTACATCCTTGTCCCACCATGTATTCTTAACCTTTCGTATTTTCCTTCTCTTGATCATACCACATACTTCAGACGCTACACATACTACCTCTTCTTTAAAGGCCTGCCATAATTCTTCCATATCATTTATGCCATCGAATCTCTCAAATCTTGCTATCAATCTTCGTTTATACTCATCTTTCACATCTTTCTCTTGTAGATTTTCAACTTTTATTCTTTCCAAGACCCTATTTTCACTATGCCTTCGGTGTTTCCATCCTTTAAAGAGCCCACTTATCCGCCTCAACACCAAGAAGTGGTCTGTGTGGATGTCGATCCCTCGATATACTCTTGTATCCAACAAATTCTTTCTCAATCGTTCATCTACTATCACAAAATCAATCATACTTCTTCTAACATTTTTTGCCTCTCGCGTATACATATGTATCCTTTTATGATCAAACTTGGTGTTTGTCACACAAAGGCTCCACTCCAAACAAATCTCAAGCAGTGCTTTTCCATTTTCGTTCACACTCTCATCACCAAATGCACCTAACACCCTTTCAAATCCATCTCGCTTTACTCCCACCCATCCATTGAAATCCCCTAACAAGATCAATCTTTCATTATCCTTGCAGTTCCTCAAAATCTCTCTTAAACTCTCCCAAAACTCCTGCCTTTCGTCTTGCTCATGTTGTGACATACCCGTAACTATATTGACCGGGGCGTACACCCCCACAATAAAGAGACGAGTAAGTCCTACTTTCATTCTCATCCACAGTAGCCTAGCATTTACACATTCAAACTCTTTTACGCACTCATTCATTCGCGCAGACAGTACTACACCAACTCCCTTACAGGCTCTGGTGGTACTATCTACCCCAGACCAATACGCCGTATATGCACCATGCTTGGTGGTGTCACACCCTTTTCTTTTTGTTTCATTCACACAAAGAACATCAATCTTTCTATCATCCATCATCTGACATACTTCATCCAATTTGCCGTTCATTCCTCCACCAACATTCAATGTCGCAAACCTGCTTTCCGTAGGCCGCTTTTTTAATATAAAAATCTTTAAAAGGGCACTGCTATAGGTAGCAAACAATTTCAAATTCTTATTATGCCACAAGCGTTTAAACTTGATGTCAAATGGTTGTCACAACGTAGAAATAATTAACTGTATACAACATATGTTTCTCGGTTAATGACATAAATAAGTCTGATGACAGCTGTGATTTTTTTGGATAGTATCATTATTACTGTTATTTACATTATTACTATAATATAACATTATTTTTATATTTAGAATGTTCTTTAATAGGGTAAGGCCAATCTAAAAAAATATTTAAAAATGGCTTGTACTAAAACTACGCTGCTAAAGCTGCCGGAAACTACATTTATTTAAAATATTAATTTAATGTTTAATACGCTAGTAACCACGCTTATTTTACGTTAAAATATTCACCTATTGAAATGCAAAGAAGTAGAGGCAAACAATATAAAGCAATCAATCGACAAGTGTTTAATATTTTTATGACAACTTTGTATTTATTTCTGTGACAGACAAATACTCACCGGTTGATTTGTTTAATATTAGATATATATTTTTGTCTGAATTTTTTATAAAGATCAAAAACGTGTCACTATGTTTCTAATAACTAATGATGGTCAATAATATATTTGATAGGGCAGCGATAGCCGAGTGGATATATCAACAGACTGCCATGCAGAGGGTATCGGGTTCGAATCCACGCCACGCACCAATGACTTTTCGCAGTTATGTGCGTATTGAATTGTTAATTATCGCTTGTCCCGTGCCTCGGAGAGCACGTTAAGCCGTCGGTCCCGGTTGTCATGAAGATCTTTGACAGTCGTTACAGGGCGTCAGTACCTTCTAAATTAACTGACACTAGTCTTAACCATGGAATATAGCTATCCCTTCGGGTTGCGGAGGTCAGACAGGCAGTCGCTCTGTGGAAAAGCTAATATTCAGCCAAATCCGGTTAGACTAGAAAGCGGACCCCAGATTGAAACTGGGATAACGCTAAGAGGATGATGGTCAATAATATATTTGATATCATGACAGAGTACTGAAGTACCAAAAAATCATTAAAATGTAAGCTCATTGTGCCAAGGTCGATAACTGAAGGCCTCTTCTATGAATAAATATTTTTAAATAACTTATTATATTTTAGACTTTGTTGAAACTAAATACAGACAGAAGTGATGTCTGGGTTACATTTTATGTTATTTTTCTACGAAATCAAATAATACATATTACTACGTATAAAATATGGATGTTCTAGTTTCGGGTTTCTCAGATTATTTTATCTATATATAAAAAAGTCGTGTTAGTTACACTATTTATAACTCAAAAACGGCTGAACCGATTTGGCTGAAAATTGGAGGGGAGGTAGCTCAGAACCAGGAAAAACACATAGAATACGGATACAATTAGTTGCAAGAAATAATCTGGGAGGGATTTTAGAGAGGGTAAAAGTTTGTAGGAACAAACCTTCTACCTATTGACAGTAGCAACGCATGCGCTGTAATAATTGATGCACATGTGCAATCTGTCAGTACTGTCACATTATACATTGTCATATGGTGCACTGTTATTACTTCGTTCGCTTACTTAACTAATAATTATTATAACAGCCTTGGCTAATCCCTACTAATATTAGGTATAAATGCGCAAATGTGTATGTATGTTTGTACCGATTTCACGCTAAACCGGCTGAACCAATATTCTCTACTCATAAATGCGAAAGTGTGTATAGAGATATATCGGACCATGGCTTTGACATTTGACTGTATGCACAGTGATATTGTTGAGCACCTTTTCAAGTTCCTTCGTATCCTATAGAGTTTCTGAACTCCTTACAATTAGAAGGAGTACCTTCAAGCAACTTGAGACTGAACGTTGGTGTTCCAGTCCTGTTAATGCGGAATCTTATTGCACCAAAGCTTTGTAATGGCAAATGGCTACAAATAAAACCTAGGACGAAACATTACAAAGCTATTTGCTATTGCGAGTCAGACTCGCTCATGGAGGGTTATTTTCTTCATGAGCGAGAATAATTATCTTCGACTAACTATAGTATGTATTAATAGAATTTGTATAAACGACAAAGCTATATTTGCGGTTTAAAGATGTGCTTTATTTCAAAAACTGCTGACTACATATGTAGAGTTCAAACCAATTTTCTTTGGAAGTTTTTATAACGATCTAAAGCATATATTTTTTTTAGATTTGTCACTCTCTTACTTGAAAAGTTAGAGGGACACACACACCCATTTTACCACTTTGGAACCGTATATCTTTCAAACGATTTACTTTGAGAAACAATGGTTTTAGGAACCTCAAATAAATTTTTAACAACCCATTTTCCACATCAGTTCCATATTCAATATTTTAAATTTTCTATAACGTCTTAAAGCGGTTCACAGAATACATCTACCTACCAATTTTCAAATGCGTAAACTGAATAGTTTCGGCATAAAGAGGCTGTGACATACGGATAGACATAGCGCGTCTATAAGGATTCCGTGTTTAGCCATTTTTGACTAAGGAGCTCTAAAATACTGTTTACAGAAATGTTTTAAATACTTCTTGCGGTTATATTTCTTATTAGTCCCTATGAACAGAATTAAAACGAAAATAACTATCGAACGATGAAGGAGTTTTGTGTTACCCCAAATTAAACGTGAACGATACCGCGGGCAAAAGCTAGGGGTATTATAATTATTACAGACATCATTTTTATTTAAACATACATAATAGTGTAAGAAATAACATAAATACAACAGAATAAAACGACTTATGTAACTAAACTATCCTAAACTAAACCAGTAAAAGCAAATAAATAATAATAACAAAATAGAAGCTAGCAACGCTGTCGGCTGGTAGTGTGCCCAGAAGGCTGGCAGCATTGCCACGTTGTATGGCAATGCTTATTCTCTCTGCAAAATATTAACCAGCCCTCTGGTCACGGGAAGCGTCGATCATAATTATTTAGTTTGAATACACGGATTGATTAGCGGATGTCTTTTCGCATGACATTACACCGAGTATTGTGTGTTTTAATCCCACAAGGGTCAACACTTTTGACCCATAAATAAATATTTTTTCAAGTCTAGCTGTTCTTTGTGTCCGTTGGTTGTGTTTGTAAAGACTTCTGCAACACAGGACGCGATAGTCATTCTTTTAAAAAGAGGAAAGGTTTTTATACTTATCGTAATGTCATACTTATCGCTCTGGTAGCGTTATGTTTCAATCTAATCCAACTATAGCAGCAATACAAATTACTGCATTCATTAGATACCAATTACATTTTAGCCATATCCCGTCATAAGGGATGCATAATTAATACCAACAAGTTGTTGTCCATATCATAAACTGTTAATACTTACATGTATATATAGATGCACAGCCTAAGACATATGTAATAGCTTAACCATGTCAGTGTACATTAGTATCATAAACGCTAACACTTTTTGTATTATATATCGAGTAATTATCAGTTTCATGTATAAGCAAGCATACGGCAATGGTACGAGACAGCTAGAGTATTCTTGCGACAAAAATGTATATCACAAAAGTTGAAATTACAAATCTCTGATGCACGGCATCCATTACGTACGTAATATGCTCCCACACATCACACACACACTCAGCAAATGGTAATGAAATTATATTAGAAAACATTAGATGAGATATATATAAAGAGAAATCTCATACGCAAAATTAAGCTTACAACTCCGTAGAGATTAATTGAGTGAAAACACATAATATTACATGTGTAATATTCTATAAAGAAGGATAAATTTAATCCTTATGTATAAATTTTATTTATTTATAGACTCACGCCTTTATCCCCGAAGGGGTAGGCAGAGGTGTAATATTACACCTACATTTCGCCATGATTTTTTTAGGTCCCACGTAATAGGGGGCGAGCCTATTGCCGTTACCGGGACATCCGTTACCGTTATGTATAAATGATTAGAATAAATATGCTTTCAATTGATAATCCAAAGCCTTAAAAACAAAATAAAAATACCATAAAAGATAATTATATAATTGACTATAATTAAGTTCAACATTGTTCAAAAGCAGCTTTATATTATAGTAATTCAGTTATATAGAAGCCATATAGTAGAAAATATTTAGTAAACATTTTTTAAATCCACTTTCTGTATTAAACAAAATTCGTTCGTATTTTAGTTTACAATAACTGTGAGAGAGTGCAGCCCACCGTGACACTCTGCAGGCATTGGCAGCAAAATGCCTTAGTTTGAGTCGTAAACATCGACTGAAGCCACGTTTGTAACAATACGAGTACTGCCCGAGTGCACTAACACAAATATATACGAAAAATGTTGCAAAATTTAGTTTTTTCACACAAAGGGCCTCGTTGAGAAGTTGGGATAGGGAGATCTGGCTAGTCTCCAACTTTATTCTGTACCGCCACCGTTCTACGCAATGCAATCAAAGTATAAATGAACTGCTTGCTGCAACTTTTACGTGTTGCGAGTACTCGTAGCACCGCTACAGTAGTGCTACGACATAGCCGTATTACGTCCTAAAATTGTGTTTGTTACAGTTGTCATATTTTTGTATTCTTTCTTTTAGTAAGAAATGTCAATTTTATTAGACCTAGGTGAAAGGCAAGAGAAATAGTATTTTATTTTGAAGCGAATTCGATGTATATAGTACTAGCGGCATGTCCTGACTTCGCACGGGTGATCCCTAACATTTTCTAGAAATAAATATAGCCATATGATATATAGATATGTCACTCAGGGATAACGTCGCATTATAATGGTGCAAGAATTTTAAAAATCGGTTCAGTAATTTTTTAGTTTATTCGTTAAAAACATACAAAAATACAAATCTTTCCTATTTATTATATTATTAGTATAGATTACAAATATGTGGGAAGTATGAAATTAGGTAAGGCTGCAGGATACGATAGGATTACAGTTGAAATGCTGAAGGCTGCAGAGGGCATCATAGTTGGTCAGATGCAGCGCTTATTTAAGTTGTGCTGGAGCACCGGTCGAGTACCTGATGACTGGGCCACAGCGGTGGTTGTGCCTCTTTATAAGGGAAAAGGCTCGCAAAAAGATTGCAAGAACTAAAGAGGCATTAGCTTTCTCTGCATTGTTGGCAAATTGTATGCGAAGATACTGATTAAAAGAGTTATGGAAGTAACCGACGCTGTTTACTAGGAATGGGTAAGAATGAAGAAGATATTGAAAGAAGAGTTAATGCAGGTAATAGGGTGAATGGAGCTTTGAAGGCTTTTATGATCAGTCAAAACGTGTCCAAAAAGGTACGTTTGGCGGTGCATAAAGGTTAGTAGTTACTCTTATGTATGGTAGTACCTACTCTTATGTATGGTAGTGATAGTTGGGTATGACAGAAGAGTCATGAAAGTAGAATAAATGCTGTAGAAATGAGAGCACTGGGAAGTATGTGTGGTGTTTCTTTGACTGACAGAGTAAAGAATTGTGTGATAAGAGAGTGTTGGGGGGTAAAAGAAGATGTAGTGACAATCATCGAGAAAGGTATGCTAAGAAGGTTTGGGCACGTGGAGAGGATGGATGACGAAAGACTAACCAAGAAGTTATATAAGTAAAGTGTGAATGGGACAGGAGGAAGGGGAAGACCTAGACGGACGTTCTCTGACCAGATTGGAGACATACTAAAAAAAAGACGGGTTAAAAGTAGCCTTAATTGAAAAGCATGCATGTTAAATTTGATGGGAGTGAATGAAGCAAGAGAGATATGTCAGGATCGTTGCAAATGGAGTTCCGTCTCTGCCTACCCCTCCGGAAAACAGGCGTGAGTTTATGTATGTATGTACAAATATGTGCGAGTTGTGAGGAAAAATAGAAATATGTTTGTCTCCGATTGCGTAGTATATACGAAGTTAACGGAGATATATTATATTATTTTGATAGTTTTGGAATACTGTTGCATGTGTGGTATTTATGTAACGTCATACTAAATAAATGAGTATTTGTCATCTTTCAATGTAATGCTGTCCGTGTGGCGACGGATTAAGAATACGGAATGTCACCACCCCATATCATACTATGGGTGTCGTAAGAGCCGACAGAGGGAGCATATTATGCAGAGAACAGTACTGTAAGAGAAGGAAAACTTGATACAAACCCTATACTAAACCGTTTGGCCAGCGTGGTATAGTAGGCCAATTCCTCCTTTCAAAGGAGAGCCCTAGTCCAGCAGTGCACTGTTAAGGGCGTTAGGGTTTACGAAGCAAACGCTTTCTTTTATTTGGGCACTGTTGGGCGTCACGGGTAACGTCAAATAGTCTATAATCTATATAGTGTGTGTCAGTAATACCTATCGTACAAAACAATTGACAGTTTATGCCGCACGTGCCTCCATCGTTGCTTACTATGCAAACTTTCTGCCAGTCTTCAATTTATTTATAAAAATATTGCGTTCACTCGATCAAATGCAAGTAACAACCGTGAACACATCTCGTTATCTCGACGCCAGAGGGCGTCACGTGCAGCGTCAGCAAGTCACCGTCGGGTGACCGACGCAGTAATGCTTATCGAAAACATTGCTCCGTGTTTGCGCTACCATCGCCGCACGATAATGGTAAACAAGCGCGAACACTGTACTAGCGCGGTAATGGAATACAAACAAGCATATTATCGGCACGCAGGCCAGCTTGTGTCACCAACACGATATCTTATTGTGATGTCACAGTCGCTGACTCCTGAATGTTTAGTTTTATGCAGCTATTAGTTTAAGGAAAAAGCTTTCTAGAGCCCCTTGGGGCAGGTTTGGCTCAGTGCGTACTTAACAACGCACTTACCTCCTCAGAAGATAAGATGAATGCATACACACGAAGCTATAATTAGTGAATTTATTAGTTCACGTTCTACTCTAAATCTATCGGGAAGATGGATACAGACTGACTACAACTTGGAATCCAGTAATCAACAAATGTGAACCCCACCGCAGTAATACAGCTCATCAGTATGTAGACGTCTTAAGTGTTGTGTGTCGACGTACCGAGAGTTCGAATAAAAATAAAAAACAAGTGAGGGTAGCTGCCGAAACCCGCGCTTCACAAGGACGACGCTGAGATGACATCAGTCCTGCCGTGACCAAGGCTGTTGTAAGACGGCCGAAACGTCGGTAAAACATTGGTATTTATACCTTAAATTAATTAATTATCGAGAATAAGACCCGTTTTAATAAAATTGTATGAAGAATAGTGATGTGTATAAATAATTTCAGTATCCTTTTTAACGCCCCAGGAAAATTACACTTCATGGTTTTTGTGCGACTCAACACAAACAAACTTGGCATCGCTTTCACATTTAATCTCTATAAACGCTTAAAACACCAACACTAAGCATCTCAGCACATAATATATTCCCAAAAACTGACACACTCTTGTATTATATAATTCAAACTAATGTGACTTGCGTTGTTATTTCACTTATGGCTTCCAGCCATTTTATTTTATCACTATGAAAGTATAGCAAAGGTGACAAAAAAAGTGAAAAGGGCGTAGGCCCAATCCTTTGCGAGTTCAATGTATGTAGAAGACAAGACGGTTCTGTAATTCGTAGCTTGCAACCCATTGCGAATTCAATGCAGTCTTCTTCTTTTCTTGTGAGTGTGTGGTCAATTCTTGTGTCGGATTTTTCAGACCGCCCTAAGGCCTTCAACATGTACATTTAGGTGCCCGCAGAAGCACGTCAGTGCTTTGATGTAAATACCACACGTGGTCACTCATCCAAGTGGCCATCTGTGCAGGGGTTGCTTAACATTGCCGATCTACTACATATACTACTGAGTATAAGCCAGTTTTGCAATTGTTAGTTTGCTCATCCTTTCAGTAATCTTAAAACATGTTTTGAAACGCACTGCGACAACTGTGCTATGAAGTGTAACAAACACGAAACTTACGAGCACAAAGACTACCCACATTGTAAACAGGATTATTTTAGAAAAATATTTTATTCCTTTATATGGATATCCAACCACATTAAATATTAATTGTCATGAAAGCGAAATAGCGGGCTTGTCCAATTGAACTGCACCAATATATCTGACAATATGATAATTATAGACCATCTCCGCGTGGATGGCACGAGATGCCTGGCATGTGGAATGCGACGCGTATGACGTGTGAGACGCGCGTCTGACGCGCGAAACGCGCGGCGCGTCAGCACTCTGTCACGCTAAGACGAAGTATCTAATTAAATTCCGCCGCAGACATCTAAGCGTTCGTCATCACTGCCGCCGCTCTTATACCCGTCACCCTCTAACCCTCTAATAAGTAATGAGAGTTGTTCCACGCGTGCTTCTATAATTGCTCAGCTCTATGTAGTTTAATAATGTCATGTAAATAGACACAATGTGGCCAATTTTATAGGATTGTTCCAAGACGCCGGCAATCGTTCGATTCTTATTTCAATTAGTATTGAAGTAATTGTTTTATTGAATTAGACATAGCCGCGCGGCAGTATATACGTTTTGTAATTAACTACAAGGAACTCTTATAGTTACGTTATGTCCGTTCGTCCGTTTGACCTTTAAAGATCTAACTTCAAGCACTAGAGGACTGAAATTTGGCAGGACAACAGAACTATGCTAAATAGTAACATAAATATTTAAGTTTAAATGACAATTTTAACGGCGCATTAAACTTTACTAATTAACATGTAATAGACAATCAGCGTAAACTTCTACAAGCGGGTGATAAAATGAATATTGTGCTCGGGTCCTTCTATCCTTAGATCACTGCTTAAGGGGTACTGTGGAACCCTACATCGTTTTAAGATCGTACAAGACTCCAAAATTTGTGTTATAAGTTCTTGTACTCAAATTAGTGAGCAATATTACAAAACAAGGACAAAATGCTGTTCAAAGGTAAGTCCTACTCTTAGCTTTGTAAAGTTATTATACATATTATATTTTATTTTTTGTGTCCAACAATAATGGCAACAAATCCCAAATATAAATAAAAAATTTAAATATTCAAAAGGACAACATTTAAGACTAAGGATAGTTAGTTAATTTATTGCAATACCATCAATATATGTTTACAAAACTTTTACGTTACAGACCGACTGACACAAAAAGGTACAGCCAAAACGATAGGGCGCATATAGCTGTACGACCTGTAAGTTCGCACGTTCTTTGGACAGTGTAGGCGTACACCAAGATAGGATTTTCGAAAATTCACCCTCTAAAGGGTTAATAGAGGAAATAATAGTTTCTATTGAACTTTTTATCTAACTGAAATTCACATGTGTGAAGTGGTGAAGTGGTAGAAGTGACGTCTATTCATATTGTAATATAATTGTTAAAAATTCATATTGTAATAAATTGTAGTCCGTGTGGTGACTGATTAAGAATACGGAATGTCACCACCCCATATCATCCCATGGGTGTCGTAAGAGCCGACAGAGGGAGCACATTATGCAGAGAACAGCGCTGTAAGAGAAGGAAAACTTGATACAAATCCTATACCAACCCGTTTGGCCAGCGTGGTATAGTAGGCCAATTCCTCCTTTCAAAGGAGAGGCCTAGTCCAGCAGTGGACTGTAAGGGGCTGATGATGATGATGTTAAAATTATATTGTATGTTTGTAGTAACCTGTGTATGATCTTTCAGTACCCCACTGCGAAACGCGACATAAGTTAGCAGGCAGTAATTATTTAGGTAATCTTCTGTGTTGCACCTATTTTTCTCGGCCCAGTGACCTACATACTGCGCAGGTTATATTCATAGTGTATACCACTAAATGCTTCGTACTACTGCCATGTCATAAACGTCATAGTAAAGTTTAATAATAATATTCTACCACATACACTCAACACCATCTAGTCCCAAACTAAGCAGAGTTTGTACTAGACAATGGATAAATATATATGTATAGTTTAATGGAAATACATACATATTATTAATAGTAACACCTAGACCAAGACAAACATCCACGTTCACGCACAAAAATGTTTGACTTGAGTGGCAATTGAACCCGCGACCTTTGGCGTGACAGTTGTTTTATACTCCCGCTACGCCACCGGGTCGTGACATACATTAGACAGTCCTTTAGGAATACAGTTTCAAGTTGAGTTCAACGGTCTGCCTTTTCTCGTCTGCCAAATATCAATATAACTATGTACTAAGTTTTAAAAGGGTTTTCAACTTAACGATGAACGTTATTTCAAATGTTGGAACGGTCAATCCAGAGTATTACCAAAGGAATGAAAGGTCTGTGCTGGTCAAATTCAAGTAAAATGCTATCTCTAAAATTCGATGTACAAAGTTTGTTTACCTTTTTGTTGTCAGTCACTCATAACGTAATTAGGTTTAGTAGGCAGAGTTATGTTTCGTGTCAGAAAGATTCCACTTCTAAAATTTGTTCAGAAAAATACTGGTGTTAAAGTTTTTAATAGGTAAAAGCTTCTTATTTCTTGTAACGGATAATAATACTGTTACAGAAAAACTAAAACCAAAGTATTTGAACTTTACTCTCGCTTCTACTATTACAGACATTAGCAATAAGTCTAGAGTAATCCACGTTTAGAGCATTTCAAGTTCCGTTTCATATAAAGTAGTGTACAGAACAAACGCAAGAATGGCACTCACTACGCTGTAATGGTTACGTAGGGAGTGTGTTCTTACAAACTTAGTTTAAAACACACACTAACTACTTTTTCACTGAACTTTCTTTTTACAGATCATTCGTAAGTAACGAAAGTATAAGGTGGACTTCCACGAATGGAACAAAACGTCGTGTCTTAAGAACAACGTGACTTACTTTAAAGGTATAAGAACAATTTCCAGGTTATTTTAAAAATATTTGAACTTTAGTAAGATCTTATAATTTTATACGCATGTCCACTACCGTATCAGCTGTGTAGGTTTCGCAGCTATGATAATTGGGGACAACGAGTTTTGACACTCGTGAAGAACTAGGGAAAGTTCAACAGTCTTTGAACGTGTTGAAGATGGTTTTGAATACCGCCCAAGATCTTGCAGATATAGGTAGACAAATTGATGACCTGTCGATTGGTACAATATTGCTTGGTGGGCTATCACCAGAATTTGATCCACTCGTTATGGCGCTCGAGAATTCTAATGTTGCTGTTACGTCGGAACTTGTTAAATGAAAGTTACTTAATGAGAGTGAAAAGCGTGCTTCTAAGGAGTCTGCTCTCGTGACAAAGTCAACGATACGCGAGAATAGTAGAGATGAAGGAGCACGGAGGATCATTTGCTATCACTGTAAGGAGCCGGGACATAAACGTCCAGATTGTCCGCAGAGAGTAAAGGTTAAGAAGGAGAAAGAGACAGAAACAGAAAACAAAGATATGACTCTCTTGTCTGCCTTCGGTGTGGGAGCCCCGTTTAATTCTGATGATTGGTATATTGAATCAGGTGCTTCAACACACATGACCTGCAAGAAGAATTGGCTCACCAATTTTCGCCAATTGCCCGGAGAGACAATCACACTAGCAGACAACAAACGGCTTTCATCAGCTGGCGTTGGAGATTTGATTTTACCGAAGGACACTAACTATAATCCTAAGTTAAATGGTATAAAAGATATTTTGTATGTATAAACAATGTACAATTTGATTTCTGTTAGAAGGGCTGTTGAAAAGGGAATAACAGTAGTTATTGATACAAGAGGCTGTTCGTTTTATAGCCATAACACAGTTAAAGTTATGGGCAAAGCAATAAGTCATGCAACTTTTACAGGCAGCTTATACAGGTTTGATAATGGTCCTGTACTTGAGCGGGCTCTGATTGCTCAGAATATATCTACTTCTGAGCTGTGGCATCGCCGACTTGGGCATTTGTGCCAAGTCGCCTTGGAGCATCTTCGCAAAGGTAAGACCACTATTAACTACTCTAAATTAGATACATCCCCCTGTATTACTTGTGTAAAAGGTAAACAAAGCAGGAAACCTTTTAAGCCTATTAAGTTTGACAGAGGTACTAGTATTCTGGAGCTCATTCATACCAACCTATGCGGTCCGTTTGATGTAACTTCTCTTGAAGGTATTAAATAGTTGCTCGTTTTTATAGATGACCTTACTAGAATGGTTTTTGTTTACTTTGTTAAGTCAAAAACGGAAGTCAGATATAAGTTTAAGGAATTTCAAGCTCAAGTAGAGAGGGAGTCGGGTAGTAAAATTAAATTTGTTAGGAGTAATAATGGAACTGAGTATGTGAACCATGATTTTTCTAATTACCTTTTCTCACAGGGTATACAGCATCAGACTACTGTACCTTATTGCCCCTCTTCTAACGGTGTTGCGGAGAGAACAATACGGTCTCTCGTTGAAAAGGCTCGGTGTATAATTCAGCAGTCTAATCTCCCGAAGACCTTTAGGGAACAAGCCAATCGTACTGCTGCGTACATTAAAAATATGTGTCCTCATAGATCTTTGAAAAATTCTACCCCTCACGAGCAATGGTTTAAGGTTAAAATTTGATCTTTCGCATTTGCGAGTTTTTCGCCGTCGCGCTTACGTTCATGTTCCTGATTGCGAGCGTAAGAAGTTGGATGCTAAAACCAAGCAGTACATTTTTACTGGTTATTGTATGTATGATAAAGCGTATAGATTTAGGGATCCTACTTGTATTAGAAAAGTAGTTAACGGCAGGGATGTTGTATTTTTAGAAAACTGTTTTTCCAATGATGATGTCTCGGAAGTGTTGAATTATCACAACATTGTTCTCACATCTGATAACATACAGGTGGATCGCCCAGTTCCGTCCACGGAGGAGTGGGTGGAGTTTTGTGATGCGTCTTCCGATCCCGTACAGTTTTGTGATGCGTCTTCCGATCCCGTACAGTTTTGTGATGCGTCTTCCGATCCCGTAACTGAACCTAATCCCGTTCTTCCTGTATCGCCCTGATTCCCGCTGTCAGCTGATCGTCAAACAACAGTGAGTGACCTTGTTAGAGCTGTGGAGCCGGAACCGTCGAGTTCACGTGGTGATGTTGAACCCGAAGCGAGGTACAATTTGAGGGAACGTAAACAGGTAAAATATCTTTTTAATGCTTTTGCCGATGACCAATTGAGTGAAGAACCTTCTTCCTACATCGATGTGCTAAGTAGGCCGGATAAAAAGAATTGGATTGATGCAATGAAGCAAGAATATCAGTCGTTAATGAATAATGATACCTGGACACTCGTAGAAAACGTTGGGCAGAAAGTTATACCTTGTAAATGGGTGTTTAAACTTAAGCGTGACTCTGATGGCAAAATTAATAAGTATAAAGCACGTTTGGTCGCTAAGGCTTTTCGACAAAGCTATGGCGTTTATTATGAAGAAACCTTTTGTCCAGTTGTTAGACATTCTTCTCTAAGAATTCTTATCGCTTTGGCTGCTGAATATAATCTTGAAGATGCACCATTTAGATATAGATAGTGCTTTTCTTCATGGCGATTTGGAGGAGGAGGTTTACATGATTCAACCAGAAGGCTTTGTTGTTAAACGTAGAGAGTCTGAGGTGTGTTCGTTGAAAAAGTCATTATACGGCTTAAAGCAGGCTGCTAGGGCTTGGAACAAAAGATAACACCAAGTTCTAATAGCATTGGGTTACAAAAATTTAACGTCTGAACCTTGTGTTAATACTAGGCGGGTTGATAATGGTTTTTGTATTCTAGCAGTTTATGTAGATGATCTTGTGCTTTTCTATAGCAAAGATTGTGAATTAGGTTACTTAAAGGATGGTCTTACGAAACATTTTGGTACAAAGGACTTAGGTAGTCTGAAATTTTGCTTGAGTCTGCATATTAATAGGTCTTCTAATGATGAAATCAAAGTTAATCAGAAACGTTACATTATCGATATTCTTAAGCTATTTAATATAGAGAACTGTAAGTGTGTTAGCACTCCTATTGAATCTGGTATCAATTTGTGGTCTGTTAATGAAAACCACGAGGTTTTAGATGCTCCATACCAAAATTTAATAGGTAGCCTTATGTATGTGGTTGTAAGTACTAGGCCAGATATTTCGTACGCCGTAGGCTGTCTTAGCCGTTTCAATAACAAGCCTGCGCATATACACTAGGTTGCTGCTAAGCGTGTTTTAGCCTATTTGAAAGGAACAGTCGATTATGGATTGACTTTTAAGAAGTCGGCAAACCGTCTGTTAGGTTACTTTGATGCTGATTGGGCTAATGATCATGATAGGAAGTCGTATACAGGGTTCATATTTCTTTATTCAAATGCCCCTGTTTCCTGGGAATGCAAAAAGCAGCAAACAGTTCCACTGTCCTCTACAGAGGCAGAGTACATGGCCTTGTCCTCTGCCTGTTAGGAAGCTGTATCGCTTCAGCAGTTGTTGCAGGATTTAACAGGCAAATATGAACCAGTGGCGCTTGTCAACGATAACCAGAGTGCACAGAAACTTGCACAAAACCCTGTTCAAACATATTGACGTCAGATATCATTACATTAGGGAGTTAGTTGGTAATGGTAGGGTTAAATTAGAATATAAGCCTTCCAGTGAAATGATTGCTGACGTCATGACGAAAGGGTTGCCTAAGTCTAAACACATTATGTGCTCTTCCCGTTTTGTTTATTCATATATGTTTTTTTTTTTATTTTGTTTTTTTTTTAATTCACGATATATAACTTTAGCTGTGATTGTGCCTATGTTATTTCATGCTGGTGTGCTTATGTAAGATACTTTAGAGATTTAATTAAGTTATGTTTATGTTGTGCTCATGTTTATATTTTTCATTTCTTATAATATATGCCTTGTAGGTATGTGATCATTCATGGACTGCAGATTAAGGGGAGGATGTTGTAATTAAACTATTTTATTGTAATCCGAGTAATTGAATCTTTTATTGAATCTAAATCTGTTTATTTTTATGTGACGTACTTATTTTTTGTATATTTGGATCTGTCACGTCTGTTTAGTAGTATTTAAAATATCAACTAACAAAATGAAATAGAAATTTTGTGTACATGAAAATAACCAGTTTTATTTTACTAACTACTCTTATATAAGCTGTGGGCTCCTGTAAAGGCTGTGTTCCAACAGGTAGTGCTATGACCAGGCCTGAAGCCTGACTGAAATGGACTCAACAAGTCATTGTGGTAGACAAAACGAGACAATTCTTTGTTCACACAGGCCTCAAGCACTGCACAAGTAATCAATTTATATAATTTGGGAATTTGCGAATGAAAATAAAGTGAACTGTATTTTGGAATTATGATTTTGTTGAGGGGTTTGCGGTTGTTTAGAAATTTATAAGGAAGTGTTAGGAGGAAATGGTATAAGAACACGTTGTCTATATGTATATGAAAATTTTTCTATCTTTCTTGTGTAGCGTTGCAGGCTTGACTTCGCTGGAATCCTTGTGTAGATTCCGGTGATCTTCGCTGTTGAGATTTGAGTTTAGTGACCGCGTGCACGTATGAACAATATCCTTGGTTTCAGCTACTTGGCAGGTCTGCCCACGAATCACTTTGAAATATGTCAAAAAGAAAAACTTTCACTGTGAAATAACTTCAATGTCCGTTTCTACCCTTTGCGGTTTTCTTGATCAAAGAAGATGGTATCTTGCTTTGCGTAGGCAAGTCCAATTTTTACTTGCGAATTGGCTGGATGCGTTCCGTAGATCAACTGACGCGGGATTTGAAAAAGGATTTTTACAGGAAGTAAATGAATGACTAGGGTTGTGACATTGGATAAGGGATGGACGATTGAACTAAATTAGTAAGGTGCAATTTTATAACATGCGGTAAATAACGGTTGGCGTAAACAGACTATATAAACATATGTTGAACATTATATTTGTATATGATAGATACATTCATGAGGAAGGCTATAAGCTATGTAACATCGCGTATACGACCTTCAGGCGCTGAACAACAAGAAAAAGTGCAGAAAGGAGGTAAAAACACGGACACGCGATTCGATACGGCGATTCAATGCATGAGGCGTGGCGGTTGAAACCGCGCTCGTTAGCGCTGAGTCGGACAATCTGTTATTTTTTATATGTGATTCAAAGTAATCTGAATGATAAAGAATATTCTACTCTAATCAAATCTTTTGTAAAGTTATGATAAAATTAGAGCTTTACAATAAGTATTGTAATCACTTTTTGTTTCTAGAGCTGACGAAACCAGAGGTAGAATATAGAAAGTCTTGTTAACTAACCAAATCTATTCTACCAATATTCTACCACATACACACATCACCATCTAGTCCCAAACTAAGCAGAGCTTGTACTATGGGTACTAGATAATGGATAAACATACATATTATATACTTCTTTTTTTTGTAAATACATACATATTATACATAGAAACACCCAGACCAAGACAAACATCCATGTTCACGCACACAAATGTTTGAATTGAACTCGCGACCTTCGGCGTAGCAGTCACTTATACTCCCGCTGCACCAACCGGTCGTCATATCTTACTCTTGACTGAGTCGTTACCTGAAAACAGTTGTATAGGTGCAATCCTTATTATTATTATAATATTATAAATACCTTGGTCAGTATACCGTATCATTTGTTATTATATTATTATTAGAACTAAAACTACTTATTTAAAATTTAGTACATCAACATATATTATGTTTCCTTATTAGGTAAAAAGAAAAAGGGAAAACTTTGAATTTCTTTTTATACACCGTTTTTTTAAGTACTGTAATTAGTAAAGAGACTCTTAAGCTCTCACGGTCACGTTCAGATTTTAATGTTCCATTGCAATCGTATGTTTTGTACAGAAGAACGCTTTTTAAATTAAATTTCAACTTTATAAAATAAAAAGATTGCAGTATATTTTTATTTAATGATTTACTTATGATTTCATTTTACATTTTGAAAGCATTGATTTGTGGCTTATATTTATCTAATTACGCAATTCGGATGTTTGTATCATCAACTGCGGGGATAAGCAAATGCTGATGTGTAACATATTTTATAAACTGGAACAAGACGATTTGATTATAACTACCCATATATTCAACATCTATAGCGACTTAAGATAGAAAGTCTTCACAATGTAGGTATTAGATACACAAAATGTAGGTATTAGATAAAAAAATAGTCACGTATAATATATATCGCACAATAATTGAATTAAGTATCTGTGTATCGGTGGAGCTATGAATGTGTGCGTGTCTATAATCCCAACTAGTGAGTGACTGTGAGTGAGTAATCCTTCCCCTATACATCCCGCCCCGCACGCCTTAATCCATTCCTGCCAAATACGTGGAAACGTATCGCCGGCTTATGACTGAATGTACAGCATACGGGCTTTGCTTTGCAATTTTACACGAACTGAAAAATATTTCTAGCTGCTACTCTGCTTAGCAAGTTCAATGGCCTTTCAGCTTACTTACTTATCATGCCGTCTAAAGCTTATAAGAAATTATTATGTACTTGCCCGCCAAATGGCACTTGATTCAGTCTCAACAACAATATTTTTCGCACCAATTAACTAAGCCTAGTTTCTGAATCAAAGTTAGTTTATAAGTCGACATTTAACTGTTGTTAAAATGCTTTTGTATTCTAGTTCAAAAATAATTGGAATGATACTGTATAATTATATAGATTTCTCAAAAGTTATATCCTTTTTTTAATATATTACATATCACTGACTGCGGTCAGTGTCGGTAATCTGGTCTCTATACGGTTAAAATAATTATGAAGTACCAACGTTTGCCCGAGTCTAAACGTTTTCAAGTTAGACAATTGGTGTTAAAATGTGTAGACAGACTGTTCCTAGATTGCATCAAGTACTTTGTATCGAGAAACATTATAACCATATACCTGGCCGACTACACTATGTCACCAATACCTTAATGTGAAAGCGCACTAACTGTTGTTCTCAACTTTGTGTATAAAAACTTACAAAATTGATGATAGTATAAAACTATAATATCGCAGTTATAAAAGCTTAAAAATATAATATTTTCTCGTTCAATTCACATTCAATGCGATGTACTTCAAGCCATTATTGGAATTTAATATATTTAAATGGCCAAAGTACATTAGATGATTGTAGACTTCATCTTCGTAAAGTAATAACATTTCAAGCCCTTGTCATGCAGCTCTAGAAAGGGGCATCTATTCTTGAGCCGTTCGGTTTTTGGTTTGAATTGTTCGCTATACATGTGTTACAGGTACAAAGTACTTTGAACTTTAAGGTATTATACTGATTGTTTTTTGACATGAGTAGCACTAACTAATACAAAGCTTGCGTTCTGTTTAAGTCGTAATAAAGTTTGTCTGTGCACATCAAATGAGTTTCAGTTACAACAGAATTTTAAATTTATTTAAAAGCAACCGACTTTTACTGAACGAAATATTCAACTGAGCCGTCACGCTTGGTTCAACGAATCCAGCAGTTTGTCGCTTTCTGATATAAAATCTGAACTGTATAGTATCACTTCCATAATACAGACATTAATATATATATTTTTAAAGACGTATTAAAATTTATCGCTATGAAAACATTGTCATAAAATTGGCATATAAGATGTAAGCTTAGTATGCAACAGCCTAAAGCAAGTCATCGTAATCACACAGACTATTGTTTCGCACGAGATACGAAATTGCAGCACTCAGCACACAGTAGTAGTAACCATAATAATTTGCGCGTCTCCGGCAATCATTATCTACTTTCCTATGTACCTATAATACCGATCATGGTGACCCACCCTTGTCCAGTAAGCGTAAAGCTCGTTCGATTTGTGCGTTAGTTGCTGTGACACCGTGAAAAACTGCCATCGCGGCCATCATCAAACCCAAACGTAATCCTTATGGAGGCTGCTACAACCTCTGAGGGTTGTGCGAGATTATGTATGACATGGGATAATCGCAATTTTAGTGGCAAACCTATGTTAGCGATTAAAACTGCTCACTTGTATATATTAAAATCAAAATTGTGGCAGTTTTATGCCACGTCTTTTTAAATAGGTTTCTAAAGGATGGTTATTATGAAAAATATGATTTAGTTTGGTAGTATACCATTCGGCGTTAATGCTTCTTTGGTTTCGTAAAGGAATTGACACCAAGTAGCCAGTCAAATTGAAAAAGCTGGCGATCAAAATCTTCCCCCCGCTTCTAGGTCGCTTTACTTTGGTAGGCATTCGGTATTCGTTTTGAAACACCCAAACCGTCGACTGGCGCTTTGTTTCTGGATCGTATTGATAAATCCAGTATTCATCACCTGTAACGATGTCGTAAACACGCCGAGACGAGCCTACTTCAAATTTGTCTATCATAACTATCATGACACCATTCCACCCTTGCCTGCTTCTGAACATATCGGTGAGGTTGTGCGGTACCCAGCGTGAAACTATCCTCCGCACCCGTAGATGCACGTGTAGAATCTCTTGAAAGCTTCCTAATCCAATCGGCAGTATATGCTGAATCTCTTTGTATATAACTCGTCTATTGTCTTGGTACAAAATTTTCACTGCTAGCACGTTTTCTTCCGTAACAGCCGTCAAAGGGCGACCACTTATTTCTTCATCCCCCAAAGTTAGTCGACCGTGCTTAAATTCATTATACCAACGATACACGGTTGCCTTAGAAGGGCCTTCATCCATTAATGACTTTTGAAGTCTATCGTACGATTAGTCCGGTTTCAGGCGACACTTAAAATCGTAAGTCTCGACGCAAATCCATTTTTCAATGAGACAGTAATTTTAATTAGCTCGCAAAAAATTTGGAGGGAAGTTTTGAATTTAGAACGTACCTATTTTTACTTATAAGTAATCATATTTTTAAATAAATTATAACCGGCCAGTCTTACAAACATAAAAAACTTTATCTAGCAATACTTTCTGAGTGACCTGGTATGTGTAAATAATCCTGATTTAATCTTGGGGAGAATTCAACTTACAACTTTAGCGTGAAAGGCACTGATAACTAAACCAGCTGCTCTTTAACTATGTGTGGTAAGTTTTAACTATGTGTCTAAATAAATCTAAAGTTTTACAAATTTACTATGTCAGAAATAAAAGTGTGTATCTCAGACCATGACGTCATCAAGTCGTTAAGGGCACTAAAACGAACCAATATTTAATAAGCGTCGGATCGAGTCATCGGGGGCAGCAGCTTGATAAATTTAAATGTGATTGATTCTGATATCAGAGACATAACGTAGCCGATGCAGTGACGTGACGTCATAACGTGCGCTCTTCTAGTTCTAATGTGTTGAAAATGCATAAGGCAAACTGATTCACTGACTACACAAGCACTCACAATCTACAGCCTTACATTCATGGCGATAAAGAATCCTATAAAACTGTTTAATAGATAGTTTATAGATTTGACGTTAGTAATGAACGTGTTTGTGATAAGGCCGAATTGGACTTGATATGTATCGCTTTTGTCGAAATAAAGGAACATAACGCGTATAATCGTGGCAAACAGATTCTTAAACGTCGGCGTCGGTCTGACTTGATGAACATCATATATTGAACTGCTCATCTAAATTCTTTGCAATGCGGGTGTACTAGTGATTTTAAAGAATCAAGGAATATTTTTATAAAGTATTCAAAGCTTTTCTCTTTCGAATCATTACTCATGAGATATTGAAGGTCAGAAAATGGAGCAGACACTTCTTTCAAAGCACTAGACCTACTTTAATCCCTGTTTACTCTGACCAACACATGCTGCAATCTATCACAATTATTTTCCTTCGAATAAGCAGCTTCGATAAGAATACGAATAAACATTTTTCTATTTAAAGTGTACTAGATCAAGTAGTTCAAAGGCACTTCACGAATGCTAATTTCCTTGTGTAGTTACAAACGGCAACGCTTACCCGCTCTATTTCGCATTCTTAACTCGACAGAAAGTATTCAAAGAGTTTCTTACGTGAAACAAATTACTATGTACTATCACTATACTGTATTGTACTGAATTGTCGAGAGGTCACTTTATACTTGTCTCATAAAGAAGAATGCCCATCTTTCACCTGACTATGTATATGTATGAAATAAATCTTAAAATTCAGCTAATTTAACTGTATATTGATTACGCTTATCAACATGTTAAAAGAAACCCAGGAAAAATATTTATCAGTAATTCTTTACACTTATTCTATGTAAAGGGTAAACGTATTAGCATGTTTTGAACGCATCACAGCTTCCATCTATTTACGACGTTCCAATTTACGCATTGGCAATGGTCTTCATTCAAGTCTGTTTCCGAGTTTTATACATTATTTTACAATTTCTTTAATCAGTCAATATATCCTTATTAGTCTTTAAATAATACAGATTAATTAAAAATAAAATTATAGAGCAATAAATTAATTATGCAATATAAAATTGAGTTCGCACGAGTGAAACGGCTTTTTGACAAACATAGCCTTCAGAGTACAAATATCCACCTATACCTTTCACGCTAACTCTCTTTTTATGGTAAGTGTTAAATTGTATTTTAGAATAAAACAGGTACCTTGTTATAACTGTGTATATTTAACAAGGTAAAGAAGCACTAGCACAATCACACATTGATTTAGTTGCACTTAGCCGTTTATTTAACACAATACATATATTTAGACTTCACTTCTACAAAAACTATTTATATACTTGAGCCTTTTAAAACTTAATTATAATTCCACTTTATAAACCGACAACGTAACAGCGTATTTATTGAGATGTTACTCGCTCCGCAGAACAAAATAAACTGAGCTCGCAAATTCAAATCGAAAACATCAAATGTCGCATCGCCCCGCCCACCGCATTCCAGACTAGAATGGCGCGAGTGGCGTGACGTTGCGCCATCACAAATTTCTTAATCTACCTACATCTTACAAATACACGAATGTACAATATTATAAATCATACAAATTAAATGCTTATTTAATAAAAATATAACAAGAATAACTACAATTGAGGTGAAACCATCATGTCACCAAAAAATATTAAAGTATCTAACATGGCGACAACATCCGGCCGTCCTGCGCACGCATCCGTCCCGGATAGCGTCTTGGTCTGGTGCAGTTTGCTGAGAATAACAAAGCATAATAAGCACATATTTTTTTGGTGTACTTTGTAATGAATAAAGGCTTTAACTTGTCTGTTATCCATTGCTATGAGTGTCGACATCCTACTATTCCATCAACGGCCAGCAGATGAAGGACATCTCACATCAAAGGACTAAGTACCTACAGAACATAATTCTGGTATCCAAACTTCTACATAACTGTTCCATCAACGGTCAGTTAGTGATCATGTTAAGGTTTGCAATTTACCCTAGGCGATGCCTTTGGCCAACCCTAGTTGCATATCATTACCAACCAAAACATAATTAACAGATTCACTTTACAAGAATGAATACTGTTGTCATTTACAATGTCAAAATACCAAAATATGTTTGAAGCAAGTGCACAAGACAACATTAATGAAGAAAAGTGAAATAAGGCCATACTAGCACGGTGGAAAATTGGCTGTTAACAAGATAAAATACCTGACAACATCCTAGGCCAAATCCTTGGTATCTAGTTCCGCCAACTTAATCCAAGCCTTCATATTTTCGGCGCAAGTGGTCGTAGCGTTAACTGGTCCTTTCTGCGCCTCTCATATCCTGAACCTTATAGCGATCATGTCCCATAACTTCAGTAACCTGAAATGTACCCTTAAACAACGGCAGTAGCTTCGTGCTTTGCCCATCATTAGATTGACTAGGAATTTTTATAACGACCAAATCTCCGATATTGTATATTCGAGCCGCTTTCCGTTTTGAATCAAACAACTGCTTTTGTTTGTCAGCATTAGCTTGGATGCGGTCATTGACTGTATTTGACTGAACCGTGACCTATTTTTGCCATATTCAATGTGTTTGTATTTTTACTCTGTTGTGTATGATTATGTATATCTTTGATCCGTTTTTTGTACTTGTAGTGTATGTATGTACCTATGGCAAAAATAAAACCGCATTTCATTTCATTTCATTCATTTCATTTCATTTCATTTCATTAATTTCAATTTTCATATTTCTGTGTAACGTCAACAGGTTGATCTTCACTGTTATGTGAGTCGGTTTGAAGTCTGTAACCGAAAAATACTTCGCTGGGAATTGCCAACGTAGTTTTGTTAATTGAACTGTTAATGCCTTGCTGGATACTGGCAATATGAGTATCCCATTTGTTATTGTCAGTGTTAGCCCCCTTACTTCTCAAGGCATCAAGGATGGTGCGGTTGTAGCGTTCCACCTGTCCATTTGAGCGTAGAACTGCTGTAGCTATAACATGTTGACGTATATTTTTGTCCTTACAATACTTTACAAACAGCTTGGACGTAAAAGAGCTTCCTGCATCACATAAAAAGGCGTTTAGGGTTGCCAAAAACTTTAAATATTTTATCTAATTCATTTATAACAACTTGACTCTTTGTGTTACGAACAGGCGAAATAAATACAAATTTTGTAAAGGAACTGTTACCAAAAGATAAGTATTGTTATGCGTAGTTTTTACAAAAGGACCCAAATGGTCAATGTGCAACGTATGAAACGGCTTTGCATATTTAGGTATTGGAAACAATTTACCTTCCTTTTTGCCGTGGACATTCTTAGAGTAAATACAGTTAAGACAATTATTAATATATTTTGTAACAACCTTTTTGATTTTTGGAAACCAATAATGTGCTTTTATCCTTTCAATTGACTTGTCCACAGCAAAATGGCCTACGTCATCATGGTTAGCTCTTATAATTTGCCAAATGCACTGTTTAGGAAATACCCACCGTCGGCCATATTCAGTTCGACGGTATACTTTATTGCCTAATAGCTCATAATCGTTAAACATCTTTTTATTGAGCTCGGCCTGACCTGACTCTAAGATTTCTCTGATTGCACAAATACTAGGATCTTGTAACTGTACTGACAGCAACCAATCACCTTCACTAATCGCCAATACACTTTCATTACACATGGGAGCAGAGTATTCCGTGATCGGATTTCTACTTAATGCGTCAACATGTTGCATTTGGGTTCCTGGTTTGTGCGTTATGTCAAAAGTAAACTCTTGCGTCAGTAAAACCCAACGACCTATTCTTGAATTGATTTCTTGTTTATTCATGGCATATCTAACAGCATTACAATCTGTATAAATTTTAAAAGTTGACCCTATCAAATAATGACGGAACTTTTGCAAACCAACAACTATAGCCAAGAATTCTAACTTAAACGAATGATATCGTTTTTCTTCATTGGATGTTTGGCGACTATAAAAATGGATTGGTTTCTCCCCATTATCAGTTACTTGAGTTAGAATGCAACCTACACCATCACGACTGGCGTCAGTGTAAAGAACGATTGGCAATTTAGGATCGAAAATAACTAATAAAGCATTGTGTAACAATTCGTATTTTAATTTATTAACTGCCGAATACTGATCCTGACCCCACTCCCATGAAACATCCTTCTTTAAGAGCTGAGTCAGTGGCTTTGCAATAATAGCACAATTTTTGATGAATTTGCGGAAATAATTTATAAGCCCTAAAATTGTCTTCATCATCATCAGCCTTTAACAGTCCACTGCTGGACTAGGCCTCTCCTTTGAAAGGAGGAATTGGTCTACTATACCACGCTGGCCAAACGGGTTGGTATAGGTTTTGTATCAAGTTTTCCTTCTCTTACAGTGCTGTTCTCTGCATAATATGCTCCCTCTATCGGCTCTTACGACACCCATGGGATGATATGGGGTGGTGACATTCCGTATTCTTAATCCGTCACCACACGGTATAAAATTGTCTTACTTGATGTATATTCTTGGGTTCAGGGTAATCTTCAACAGCCTTTAGTTTCTTTTTGCCCGGTCGAATACCCTCTTTAGAAATGTCATAACCAAGAAAGTTAACTAGTAGTTAGATCTCTGAAAGAAGTAACATTTATCTAAATTGATGGTAAGACCGTTATTTTCCAATACTTTTAAAACTTCATCTAACTGCTTAATATTCTCGTTTAAGCTATCGGTCCCTATAAGCAAATCATCCATATAACAGATCACTTTATTAAAACGTAATTTACCTAGCACAGTATTCATTAACCTCTGAAATACTGACGGCACATTGCAAAGCCCAAATGGCATTCTCTTGAATTCAAAATGGCCGTCAGGAGTAACAAAGGCAGTTTTAGGAATAGACTTTTTATTTATTATAACCTGACAGAAGCTGCTTTTTAAATCTAAGGATATGTAAAGTGTACAACCTCTCAGTTTATCTATGAGATCTTCTACAAGGGGCATCGGGTATTTTTCCTTGACTGTAATTTTATTTAAAGACCGATAATCAACGCACATTCGTTTTTTACCCGAAGGTTTATCGACTAATAATACTGGACTAGCATAAGCGGAGTTACTTTCCTGAATTATGTCATTTTTTAATAAGTCGTCAATAATTTCTCTAGTAACTGCTTTTTCTGATTCAGACATACGGTACGGACGATGGCAAACAGGTTTATTAGTTATTAATTCAGTGTCTAATTCTACGCAAGAAGTGTGACCCAAAGTCTGTAAATCTTTAGACACAACCCGGGGGTATTTTTCAAACAATTTATTCAATAATGAAATGTGGTCAATAGAATCAGAGTTAAACATAGATTGTTCTATTACAGCTACCTGATCTCTATTTAAAGGGCAAAATGACAAGCTATTTCCTACACGAGTATACATAATACTTTTATCCTCGGTGAAATTCCTACCAATTAAAATGGAGGAGCCGGCCAATTCATCAAGAATGTATAGCACAATGTTAAGTTTTGCTGTATCAACACAAATGTCTATCTGAACACCTTGAGTTACTTGAGAGCAAGAATCAACTTTAAACCCCGTCAATACAACCGGAGTATTCAATTCAAATGGTACAAGCATCAACTCGCGCACCAAAGATGTTGTTATAAGGGAACAACTGCTACCCATATCAATAAAAGCGCGTTGTTTACATCCATTGATTTCAATATCCTTATAAAACTTATCTTTAGAGGAGGGTTCAACAATTAATTTAACTGCATTATCCTTTTCAATCTTAGGTTTAGGCTTAGATCTACATGCCAGCTCCAAATGACCCAACCTATTACAAGAATTACATTTAACATTATCTTTTTGAACACAATGGGTCTTCTTATGCCCCGTTTCACCACACCGAAAACATGTAATATTTAAACTAGTATTAGTTGGGGTAAAACTATTTGATGAACCAGTATTAGAATTATTTCCGGATTTCTTATCTAAATTGTTACAGGATGAACGAGTTAAATTTTAACTGTGAAAGTTGCTATGCTGATTCGGTTTTAAATCAAATTCTGAATAATTTTTTCCATGTAAAAATGAAGCTAAGTCATCACAGTATCTAAAATTACCGGCCTCTGCCGCTGTAATTATATTTTTGTCACCAATAGACCCTACAATTAAAGAAATAATATCTGCCTCAGAAAATGACAATCTCATTTTATCAATCATACCCTTTTGTAAAAAATAAAATTCATACAACGACTGACCTTCTGTAGGTTTAGTTTGAAACAATTTTTTAAGTAAATTATACATATTTCGCTTAACTTGAAATGTGTCTAACAGGGTATTTCGCCAATCCTTCCACTTCTGATTTGTCCATCGTGTTGCATTTTTTTGAAGTGAGTCATACCATGTCTTAGCCGTATTGCGTAATTTTTGCAAAGCTTGATAACGCAAAACACGATCAGACCAACCGAAAGCACGAGCATTGGCTTCAACAACATTTATCCACATTTGAATATTGTCCACTAAAGGGTCGAACTCGGGAATCACTGATGATAAAATAACACTTTGGCTTACTACGGGAGACGCACGCCTGGTGCGTCTCTTTTTCCTTTGCCGGTGACCATCAGAACTGCTGCTGCTCATCGAGCTAGAGCTCGAGGACGAGCTGTAACTCGTGGTTGAAACCGACCGTCTATTCCTCGTTTTATTGTCGCGGGTTCGCTTACGGCCTCGCGGCATACTGGGCGCTTAATTCTTTCTCACTTCTGATGTTAAATTGTCTTTTAGAATAAAACAGGTACCTTGTTATAACTGTGTATATTTAACAAGGTAAAGAAGCACTAGCACAATCACACATTGATTTAGTTGCACTTAGCCGTTTATTTAACACAATATTATACATACACACATCAACAAAGTCTAGGGATATTTTATATTTCATCAAATATCTAAAAATCTATGAAGAATTTTCTGATACAGTAAATAGAAGAATCATAGATTATTTTAAGGTCTTTAATAAAAATAAAAAACATTTCGTGTTCTTTTTTGTTTTAAATAAAAAAAATATTTTTTTTAATCATCATGGAAAATTAGTTTGATAACAACAAACATTTCTTCTTAAAAAACTATTAATTTTAATAAAAATGGAAAAAATCTTGTAAAATCTAATCATTAATAATCAGTGTTGCCACCTCTTACATTGATTACACATCGACATCGATTGTTAATACTTAAAATTAAATTGTCAATGTTATGAGGTCCCATGTCCTTTGCAAGTGTTCGTAAAGTTGTTGTTCAGTCGTCAAATTTGGTGGAAAATCTCTCAAAGCTTTTCGTTGTAACATGTCCCAGGCATGCTCGATAGGATTTAAGTCGGGCGACTGTGCAGGCCAATCCAAAACTTGAATATCGTGCTCTCGGAGAGCGGTCGATACCAGCCGCGCCGTATGGCAAGGAGCATTATCGTGCATGAGTAGAAATTCATGGCCTATTTGAGTTCTGTGTGGGACAATAACGGGCTCTACTACCTCCTCGTGGTATTTTTGTGCAGTCATGCTGCCTTGGATCCAAACGAGTTGGGTTCGTCCGCCAAGACGAATTCCTGCCCACACCATGATTGTCCCGCCTTGGTATGGGTGGACCTCCTGAGGGTGCCGTAGACGGCTAACTCTCCCTGGAGCTCTCCAAACGCGTGTTCTTCGTGAATCCGGGTGAAACCCAAACCGGGACTCATCGGTGAACAGCACCAAAGACCATTGTTCGTCACTCCATGGTAAATGCTCCCGAGCCCACGAAAGCCGCCGACCGCGATTGCCACGTCGCAATGCTGGAACACGCAATGGTCTTCGAGCATGAAGATCAACTTCATGTAACCTTCTTCGCACGGTTTGGTCGCTTACCAGCAGCTGGTGGTCCTCCTGGAGCCTTTGCACTAGTTGCAGCGCTGTGGTATTGGGTTGTCTTCTGGCGGTCATTTGGAGAAATCGATCCTGTCTCTGCGTAGTAACACGATATCTACCTGTGTGCTGTTCGGCCACATCTCCAGTACTGCGATAACGTGACCACAACCTTGATATCACATTTTGACTGGTATGTAGGGCCTCAGCAACGACGCGTTGAATTGCACCATTTTCTAACATGCCCACGGCTCGTAACATTTCATCTCGACTCAAATGACGACGTGACATGACTTTTAAAGTTCGTACGTCACGTTAAATTAAAAAAGAGAAACAATTAAAAACCCTTTTCATTAATAATTATAATAAAACAGTTTTAACTTTCTTTAATGTAACGAATTACTAGCAAATTTGCCGCCATATTTTGTTTATTATTTTGTCTTTTTTCTTTCCATGTTCAAATTTTGAAAATAGAATAAAAGAGGTTTTAATCTGTATATAAACTTTTTGTGGAAACTAACAAGGTTCTAAACTATAAACTCGTAAATAATTTAGGATTAAGATATCCCTAGACTTTGTTGATGTGTGTATATTTAGACTTCACTTCTACAAACACTATTTATATACTTGAGCCTTTTAAAACTTAATTATAATTCCACTTTATAAACCGACAACGTAACAGCGTATTTATTGAGATGTTACTCGCTCCGCAGAACAAAATAAACTAAGCTCGCAAATTCAAATCGAAAACATCAAATGTCGCATCGCCCCGCCCACCGCATTCCAAACTAGAATGGCGCGAGTGGCGTGACGTTGCGCCATCACAAATTTCTCAATCTACCTACATCTTACAAATACACGAATGTACTATATTATAAATCATACAAATTAAATGCTTATTTAATAAAAATATAACAAGAATAACTACAATTGAGGTGAAACCATCATGTCACCAAAAAATATTAAAGTATCTAATATGGCGACAACATAAGGAATCTGTAAACGTTCTAAACAATTCAACTTTATTCCCGATATAGATGCACTCGTATCAATTAGCATGTCGTGTTTATAATTACGAATGTTAAACAACACTTTGTTTAAGTTGTTACACGAAAGGATGACATCATTCATGAAAAAATTGATTTAACGATTCATTATTCGAAGTGCCTGTTGCTACCTGGCTATCCTCCATTATCACATTCATGTTCCTTTGTAACGTGACACCTCGGTCGCGGTTACTACGCGGTGGTCTGCTCGGTACACGAAAACGATTGTTATAATTACTACGGTTATAATAGTTGTTATTAAAAACATGCGGTACCTGTGACCAATGACCTCGTTGCTCATATGCATTTTGTGCACCTCTTGCGCCGAAATTGAGTTGACCTCGGTACCCTCGCTGCGCTCTCCTGACCGGATAACGTGACTGTCTATAAGTACCTATAATTTCTGATGAACCACTGGGACCGGGTATCTCCTCATCTTGGGCCGCCTGTATTGCTTCTGTCAAAGAAGAAAAGTTACGCGAGGCAATGATGGTGCTCAGGTGACGATCCCGCAAGCCATCAGCAAATCGCTTGATTGCTAACTTCTCGTTCATGGGTTTTAATAGAGTATATTTAGTAGAATCACTGTCAGCTTGCGATATCGTTAAATTAACAAAGAAATCCGATATTTCTTTGCCGTAATCTGTAATTGTTTTATTATTTTACTTACAGTACTGCAACTGTCTATATCGCGATGTAACTCTTTGGTGGCAGTAATAATTTACGCATATCCTTTATACGCTCATCGACAGTCTCATATTTTGATGACACTAACAACTTTGCCCTCTGGGATAACCTATTTTTTAATACAAATTTAATCAATTGAATTTTACATTCCGATTTTTCTAACACAGAGTCATAATATTCGATACTTTCGATTAGTTGTTTAGTAGTATCAATCTTATCATTCATGACGGGCAAAGTCAAAGTCAAAGTCAAAATCATTTATTCATCTAGGTCACAAGGTGACGCTTATGAAGGTCAATTTTAAAATTAAATTACTTAATGCTTCTACATTTACATTTACTGCCTCGTTCGCAAAGCAATAGGTAGAGCCACGAGAAAGAACGGGCAATAAAACTCGAGGCCACTCTTTTAAATCGCCAATATTATGGTACATATTTTTATTTTTGTAAGGAGCTGCAACTGTTACACATTGAACTAAATTACTTGTAAATAGTAATAGTTACAGACGTAATACTTAAGCAATTAATGCAGTTACTAAATTATGTGTTTTAGTTAGCCTTCCAATGCGAACAGCGAATATTGTGTAACAGGAGCATCCACTTACGACTTATAATGTATACAACTCCTGACCATGTTCAGGACTATGGTGGAAATGTATGTTATAGAAGTGACGATATATGAATACACAAAATCACAAAAATGTTAGTTCACAGACCATAATAACGAGTTATCTACATCTTACAGTACAGTAAATTGTAATAAAATTAGTAGAACAACAATGCAAATGTAAATGTAGTAAGTGGAGTGACCTAATTATAATAAACGAATAATAATTTAAAAGAACTAGAAAGGTTATATAATAATAAACTGAAAAATGCTAAGTATCTATATAAATTCTAAATAAGTAGTAGATCATGAGTTGTCTAGTGTAAGTGACCATCTATCCTTATCACTAAAATAATCATTAACAGTATAATAACCTTTCCTAATAAGGCAGTCTTTTATTTTACTTTTAAACGTATTAAATGGTAATTCTAAGAGACTAATTGGTATTTTATTGTAAATACGAATACCTAGCCCTACAAAAGAATTGTTAACATTATGTAAACGATGATAAGGGGCATATAACTTATGCCTGTTCCTAGTATTTATATAATGTATGTCACTTTTTGTAGTAAATAAACCTATATTTTGCCTTATATACAATATATTAGCAAATAAGAACTGCGAGGCTACTGTTAGAATTCCTATAGACTTAAAGCGTTCCCTAAGAGTATCTTTAGCACCTAACATGTATATTGCTCGTACCGCTCGTTTCTGTAGAACAAAGATATTCTGAATATCCGCAGCTTTGCCCCATAACAAAATGCCGTAAGACATGACACTATGAAAATAGCTAAAATAAACTAGACGAGCTGTGTCAACATCAGTAAGTTGTCTAACTTTTCTGACAGCATACGCTTCAGAGCTGAGCTTACCTGCAAGACATGCTATATGTGCACCCCATTGTAACTTATTATCTAATGTAATGCCTAGAAACACTGTAGAGTCAACTGTCTCAAGTTCCTCCCTATCTAGCATAATATTAGGTCCCAGTTGTCTAACGTTAGGTAAGGCAAATTTAACACATTTAGTTTTTTTTTAATTAAGTACTAGGTTGTTTGCTGTAAACCATTGTGTAACTTGTATAAGTGCATTAATTACATCATCAAATTCATTCCTATTCCGGTCTAGTTTAAAAATAAGTGACGTATCATCTGCAAAAAGTACGACATCACAGATGTTTTTTAAATAAAAAGGTAAGTCATTAATATATACAAGGAATAGAAAAGGACCTAGAATTGAACCTTGTGGAACGCCTAACTGTATAGGTAATTTAGAGGATGTAGTCCCATTTACATCGACACACTGAAACCTCTGCCGCAGGTACGACTCGACAACACTAAGTGCGGTTTCCTTTACGCCGTAGTGGCGGAGCTTACGCAGTAGTGTGTCGTGATGAACGCAATCAAATGCTTTTGATAGGTCACAATATACTCCGATAGCATTTTAAGATGACTCCCAAGCATTATAGACGTGTTTTATGAGAGCAACACCCGCATCAGTAGTGGATCTACCTTTAGTAAATCCGCATTGATCTTTGTGAAGCAGACTATTTAAATTAAAGTGTCTTAGTAGCTGCTTTAGTAAAATCTTTTCAAATATTTTACTAAATGCCGGCAAGATAGAGATGGGCCTAAAATTATTTATGTCATTTTTACTGCCAGATTTGAATAAAGGTATGATTTTACTTAGCTTCATCAAATCCGGAAATACGCCTAGGTCAACACATTGGTTAAAAATTATAGAGAGGTAAGGCGCAACAGTTTCAACTATAGTACTTAAAATTTTAATTGAAATACCCCAAAAGTCGCCGGTATTTTTAATATTAATTGAATTATATGCGATCAATTTATCTTGCGGGGTAACGTGCTTGAATCTAAACACGCTCTTGCATTCAGGTACACTGCTAAGCTACAAATTTCCAGCGTATAAAGACGATGATTGTAATGAACTAGTAGTTGTTATTGGTATGCTTGCAAAGAAACTATTGAACATATGCGCAACTTGAGATTTGTCTGTGACTAATAAATTGCTATCTTTGATTTCAAATTGGTTTTCTCGTTGTCGTGTTCTACCAGTTTCATTATTTATAATTCTCCACGTTTCTTTAATTATATTTGTCAATTGCTTAATTTTACCACTAATAAATTTTGATTTTGCCATAACACAAACTTGTTTAAAAATTTTTGAGTAGCTTTTTACATAATTTAGAAACGGTGTGTCAAATCTATGTTGTTTCAAACCATATAATTCAAATAACTTGGCTCTACTTCTGTATATACCTTTACTACCTCAGCACTACGAGAGTTAGCACGGAATTGTTGGGTGTGTCGACTAAAACGCCAACTACCGCCCCGGGTGCCACCCAAGCTACGCCACTGCGTTTCAGAAACCACCACAAGCTGACGGGGAGGCGGCGTTCTTAGTAGAAGATGGCGAGCGTACCCTGTGCCTATTAAGCTTCGTTCCCAAACAGAAAAATTAACGACTCTACACGATTGCTGTATGAGAAGGTAAGTAGCTGTTGTTATCCTATAAGAATTCTAAATTTCATGGAACTAAAAGAGATATGAATTAACGGTAAAGTGAAGGTGTCAGGCAGACCACAATAATATATTATTATCTTTGTTATTATTCAACCCAGTTTAACAACTAATTAATCTTCATTTGAATTTCAAGTCACATGATATTGTCCTACTTGGTACCTATAGCTTAATATAGGTACCAAGTATACATATAGTAGGTAGGTAACTATAGAGCAGTGTACCTACTGATAAGAACGCAGCGTTGATAAGCGGTTAGGTGGCACACAATCCTCGGGAACATTATTGGATTGTGTTTTGATACGAACTGTTATTGCTCTTGAGGATTTTAAACTGGGTTAGGCAATATAACGTATGTAGGAACTTACCAACGTGTAGGTACAGATAGTAGCTAGTGATAATACCTATATTACGTTCTACTGCCTACTGCCATAGTGGTTCGTGGTGATAGATAAATGCGATCTTAATAATGAGACAAACCAAGTCAAAATTAATATAATTTATTCATGTAGGGCATGTAGGCCACAAGGTGACGCTTATGAACGTCAGAATTAAAGTTAATTAGGTACCTACTTAATATTTCTAGATTTACTTTTACTCCGACGTTCGGAATGCAATAGGTAGAACCACGAGAAAGAACGGGCAGTAAAACTCAAGGACACTCTTTTTAATGTTAATTTGGTTAGCCTCCCAAAGCCATCAATAGTCTATTGAATGTTTGTAAAGTGCACGCAAAGCAGTACCTATTTATGCCTAGTGCGAGAGATGTAGGTACCTAGCTAAAATAATGCACTGTCTGGGCTCAGTATACCTCACAAGACAACACTTTGTGTTATTCATAAATTGTTGTTTCGAATCTGGGTGTTCGTTGTGTCCGTTAGTTGTATGTTTGTCAAGTCCCCCGCGACGCGTATTTCCCTTTCCGTGTCCAACCGGCGACACCGGCCTCGCCCAATCCACACGCTTTCGTATTACTACGGAATTCAACCAACCCGTGCTCAACTCGCGCCAACTGAGCACGCCTCTGCGATCAAGCAACGTTAAAAGAAGTTTTACAAAATAGTGTGCAATTGACGCCCGAAGTTGGATTCGCGCGCTTCTCATTGCAATTTGTTTAGGTGAGACTAACTCAAGTAAGTAGGTGATGTTAGGCTCTCTTGTGACCCCCAATCCAAACATAGGAGCCCCGCGAAGTAGGGCTCTGTCAACTTAGTTTATATTATATTATATCAGTAGGTAGACTTTATGTCCAATTTAATAGTTTTAATAAACTAAGTTGACGGAGCCCTGCTTCGCAGGGCTCCCATTCTTGGGTCAAGGGTCAAAAGAGAACCTAACATAACCTATTTAGTTACTTGAATTACATACAGTCGCACCTAACAACAGTGTAGTGTTCAGTTCAACTTCAACACTTGATCACAAAGGCGTGCCCAGCCGACGCGAATCGAACACGGGCTCGTACAAAAACGTGTGGACTCGGCGAGACCGGTGTCGCCAGCCGGACATGGAAAGGTAAATACGCCCCCGCGACACAGGTTTTAATCCTAATGCGAGAGATGTCTAAAAATATATCATAAGAAAATATTATGCATTAAATGCCCTAATTATTAATCACTCGATCCATATCTGATCACTCAGCGTATGTGCGGCTCTTGAACATTAGCACCGTCAGTGTCCCTGACTTATTTTAGTGTCAGTGTCCCGTAAATCTACCACAGTGTGGTAAAGCATGCTCGACCCCATCGGGCATCGCGTACCTAAGCAAAATCCGTCGATAATCTGCCTTCCCTCGTACGCCGCATGTGGAAACACTGCGCTTCTTCTACACCCTGGTACTGATGAGATGTAGTGTTTTGGCTCGCCAGCAAGACTGACGATGTAATCCTTTTAGTTTTGAATAAAAGTAATTGGTCAACTTACCATTCATTGTAAGACTTCGGCCTCATAGTATTTGTAACCGCTTGGCTACCCGCGCGATGTCGTAAATCAATCGCCACTTTCCCGCGGCATCTCGCGCTTTGCCGATTGCCCGCTAAACAGAACGTACAATATCCCTCGCTTGCCCCGCCGCGCCGATTTTCGTTCCTGCGACCGCCCGGCGCGGAGTCGTAAAGCGTTTCTTAGACCTACATTGCTTTTGTAACACTACCAAGTGTTATGTTTTTTATCTTAACAGCTATGAGTTAAGCTATAAGATGCTATATTTTGTTTGTCAGATAATGACTTTTGTGTTGAGTTATGATGCGCTGAACATTGTGATGAATTTAAAGGATCATAACTCAAAAATGAAATCGATGTCATAGGGTTTTTAATTTAAAATTACGTTACTTATATAATACGTAATAAGATGAGAAATAGAAACATACACTCGTCCAAACAAAAATATTTATTTCAGAACCCTTGATTATGAACAATAATCTGGCGCCACGCGGCGTAATTTCTGTTAAATTGCACAAGGCTAAGATGCACAAATACCACTTTTAGGAGTTTTAGGCTTGAAATAAAAATATTACAACATAAGCAGTCTAATATTCTATTAAAATAAAAATAAAATCATAGCGATATCATTCACCACGATTGAGAAATATGAAAATTAGTACAACAATTCCCATTCCCACAGTGATATCAGTGGCCGTGGCACACTGTAGCCGGTGGCCCACTGGTTAAAAGATCCGGTAGTACCCTTTAGTGTTACAGTTTTACTCTTAAAACTATTTTGAAACTCATTAATGATTAGTCCAAAAAGTGAATTATAAATTTTATTTGGATTTTCTGAGTTCAATATTGAAGGATTGAGATTTGCGATAATATTGTTTTTGAAATGTATAAGACGATTGGTTGTTTGAGGCCTACATTCTACTGTATGTGATTTATTATATGCTGAACAAGAAAAACTAGCTATCTGTCCACGGTGATCAGAAGGAAGAGAACTAATAACTTCTGGGTTTTTAGCAACACAAGACCTAAATATATAATCCAAACAAGTAGAAGATGTTGCAGAGACTCTAGTAGGTTCACAGAATAAGTTACTTAAATTAAATGACTTAAAAAAATTCAGAAATCTAGTACACTGTGAAGAGTTCTCTAAAATATTAATATTAAAATCGCCACAAACTATAATATTTTTACTGCTACATTTAATTTTATTAATAGCATCTTCCATAACAGTCTCAAATAAATTATAATCACCAGAAGGGGGTCGATATACACAAATTACAATATATCAATCTAGTTCCACACAGGACAACTCAATAGTGCGCTCAATAGATAAGTTTACAATATCTTTACGTTCTTTGCATTTTAATAAATTTGAAGTTATTATGAGAGAACCGCCTCTAATAGCCTGCTTTCTTATATATGCGCTCTGCATTGTGTAATATTGATTAATGACAATAATCTCATGGTTCTTTAACCAGTGTTCAGTTAAACACAATACTTTAACATCATATTTCTCTAGAAATAAACTTAATTCTTATTCTTTGCCAGATAGGCCCTGCATGTTTTGGTGTACTATATTCAAATACTGCAGCCTAACTGTTGTCCTATCTTGCAGTTTAAATCACAAGATGTGTCAATAAAAACGTTGTTAGGACATGTACTAACCCTATCAAATAAATTGTAAACACAAGGCTTTTAGCCTTGCTGTAAATTGTATGCCAATAGTTTAGCAATCTGTCGCTTAATATAAAATGGCAGATACATTGTATCTTTTGTCAAAGTCAATTTACTAATAAATTTATTAGTGTCAAAAAAGAATATTACGTCACTATGACGACAAGTTATATTATACAATAACATATTTAATGTGTGTATGTGCATGTTTTCTGTATGTGTTAAGTTATTTGAGTATGGCAAAGCATATAAAATAAATTTAAACCTAAATTTTGGATTAAGTCCTAGTAACACTTCAACACATTCTATTATATCCTGTCTCTTTACAGTTAAACTGTTACCAAACAATAATATGGCTGTACTTTTCTCATCTAAGGGGTGTAACCTAATCTGATTCACTAAACTAGTGTAACTATCCCCTGGCCTGCAATAATTTATTACACACTGATTTGTATACTCACTGAGAAGACTACCAAAATTATGACCTAGTCTATCAGAAAAGATGTAGGTTTTATTAGTTGCTGTAGAAAGCCTACATCTTTTCTCAAACACATTCTATTATATCCTGTCTCTTTACAGTTAAACTGTTACCAAACAATAATATGGCTTTACTTTTCTCATCTAACGGGTGTAACCTAGTCTGATTCACTAAACTAGTTTAACTATCCCCTGGCCTGCAATAATTTATTACACACTGATTTGTATACTCACTGAGAAGACTACCAAAATTATGACCTAGTCTATCAGAAAAGATGTAGGTTTTATTAGTTGCTGTAGAAAGCCTAGATTTAATCATATTTGATTGCAAAGGCGATTGGTTTTGTAAATTATTGGAAAAATTCTCAGGTAGTATAGTACTCGATGGCTCTGTTGGGATTAGAGTGTGAGTACAAGGACACGAGAGCTTATTGGTCAGAGACTCATACATTTCTGCATTACATCTCACCAAGTCTACAAGCTCACCTGCCTCCACTATACGCTTGCTAAGCTCTTGTTGAGAAGCCTGGTATTTGTTGAAAATCTCATTTAAGGTGCTTTCTCTAAGTAACAGTTCTTCCCTCAAGCGATGAGTATCAGAATCATACACTGACCTACTTTGCTCCAAATTTCTAGAGTACTCAGATAGTTGATTAACTAAGTTAATGCGCTGTTTTCTGAGATTTAAATTAACCCTATGCATGTTATATTTCCTTATAGATTTATGATTTTTTTTTATTAATTTATTAACTTTAATGTAGCGTTTCAGTTTTTTATGACTAGAAAAGCTGCGTCTCATAAGAATGGTATCCTCCCTGGTCAGATCTATTGTCACAACTGGCTCCCTAATACACACATGATCAGGCTCACTACTAACCAACTCATGATATAGGCTGCAGGTATTCGCAATCTGTTCACTGTGTTTAGTAGATTTAATGTTGGAGATGGTGTTATGAGCTTCACTCAATTCACGTTCCAGTTCAGCAACACGTCTCAGAGCTTCTTCATGAGTGTTCATGCACTGTTGGAAGTTGGACACCGTCAGTCGAAGTTGCCCATGTTGTTCTAGGATTTCGTGATGGTGAATGTGCATTTCAGCCAGCTGTGCCTTGAGTTCAGTGTTCTTGTCTATAATTTTTTTAACTTCTTCTTCACTGTCCTCCCTTTCCTGTAGCAGCTGGTTACACAGGATTTTTGAGCATTCCAATTCCTTAAGAGTGGTCTGTAGTTTGTTCTACAGAACTGCCATTCTGCGGGTCATCATTTCCACAGACCTACCCCGTAGGCACCTGAAATATAAGGAAGAGTGAGTGAAGTCAGCTGAGGGAAACTATGAAATTGGTGGATAGAAGGTTGAGTAGGAAATATTGTAGGTAGATCATAAAAAAAGAAAAAGAGAGTAAAATTGAATAAATTTAGGAACAGCTTATTTTAAATAGGTACTAAGTATTGGGGAATTTGATATTCTATTCATAGAAAAGTAATGAACATAAAAGTTTGATAGATTTATAAAACAATAATATGTCATTAACAAGATGAGTATCACTTATTGGTAATGTTTGAAATATCAATAAAACTGGAATGTAGGTACTTAAATAAATGGGCCTGTGTAACAGTACTGTACTAAGTAAATATTAATATAATTTATAATAAATAATAATGTATTGTGTATAGTGTGTCATGTAGTATAATGGTGTCTGAGGCAAATGTTTATCGTCAACGATTTTGCTTCCACAAATTGTCAAGCAAAAGGAGACAAACGGTGCCGCTGTGTATTGTAATTGACGTCGCTCACATATAATGAGCAGTGTTTATGTGATGTATAGTGTATTTTTGTTAGTGGTATATACAATAAAACGGTACAGGATTATGTAAAGAATAATGAAAACAATACTCCCCGGGTTTCTAGATGATTTTAAATCTCGTCTCCGTTATCCGTTACTTTGACAGTTACAGTTAATCCGCCACAAATTTTCTAGCGAGGTTTTGTCAGTAGTCCTTTGATTTGTAGATACACCAACAATTATTGGTTCGGGTTATTTGTATACACTACACTTCCAACATGGAATTTATACTTAAAACAACATAAAACTATTTTTATCATTTAAATTATTATACACGTATTGAAATGACAACTGCTCGCTAGTCTCGCGTCTCGCGTAGGGCAAAAGTTGTAGCGCAGTTTTTATTTCAAATGTATTCGTAGCCATGGTTTTTAATGATAAATCGTCCTCTCTGGTTACACTACACAAAGAAATTATTTCTGAATACAATAAATCGAATTTCTCGCAAATCTTAGTAACTAATGTTATTTCTGAACTGCTATAATTTCCTAAATTATCTTTATATATTTCTAAAAACTGATTATACTTTAGTAAAACGGTATGTGCCTCTTCTCTTTTTGTGTCTAATATCTTTCCTTGTCGACGGGTAGGACCGATTTTTATTAAATAACTTCTTATGGATTTCAATTCATTTAATATCATCCCTAGGTCCTCAGCCATAACATATTACCCAAAAATATAATTATTTAACCTTGGCAAAAATTTGAGGCAATGCACATTATATTTACTTAGCTATACGGTTATATATTTACTTATACATAATTATATTTACTTAACGTACGGTTTTTAAACGATAATTATAAACATTATGAATATAAATACGACAGGTAAAATAGACCGTTATTACCTTAATTTACTTACTACTACCACTATTACGCCACTGATATGGAATATAGGAACCATCACATCACTACCGCTTGGAATTTTCTCACTAAACCAACATCGCTATGTTCACCGTATTGATACGCACCGTGAAGATATCCGTTGAATTACGACCGTAGCTATATGTCGATCACCTCTGTCTTGCTAACCTGTGGCACAGTACCCTTGTGTGCCTGGTGCCTGCGTAAAATACTGGAGTACCGCTTCAATGTCGTTTCATCAATTTGGCGCTGTATTTTCTTCTTGTGGCAGCGGTTATACAGCTTGTATGTCACCATCAATATACCAATTGCTAAAATTGCACATATGACCACAAGAATCGTGTTTGTGGTTTCCTGCAGCTGTTGCGTACGAGCCGTATTGCTACCGACCCCGGCGGTTTGGGCAATCACCACTTCTTCTTTGGAGTTAGAAGAACCCATTTTGCACAAAAATGTAAAAATACGTATCGACAAGACGGGTTAGACGCAACCGGTATTGCAATATAATGTCTTCCATTATAAAGTCCATTGTAAAGTCCACTGTAATTTTCCACTAATTGTTTTTGATATTTAACCCGTATAAGGAGCACACGTGCCCGGACTCGCGCCGACTTATGTTACAGGCAGGGTCGCCATTTAAGGTTGTGTGTTTGGGAGACAAATGAAACAAGTGAAGTTCGAGAATAGACTGACTATATTGAAATAAAGAAACCTTATTACATAGGATACAAACTTACAACTACTACATCACAGACTAATTGAATAGAATGAGAATGGTTGACGAACGTTCAACTAGTAAATTCGTATTATTTAAATGGATTGTAACACTATTTTTTAACAAGTGTATAATTACCTCCATAAGAAGCATATTTACTGCTAAGTATTGTGAAGTATAGTATCGCTAATCGAAAGTTGGCTATTTATATCCAATCCTATATGGGATGTTGGAAACTATAACATGAACAAAATGCTAACCAATCCATTGCCTTGATGTTGGTATCGATGGGATTACACAGAAGATTGCCATAACGGTTTAATAAAATACTCACTATAAAATAATTTGCATATTTATTATAATATTATATCTGAGATTAGGTTTTGAAGCATAGATGTATTTGAAATATAGGATTCTATTCTATCCGATTCTATAAATCTCTTAAATGTGTTATAGTATGTTTGTCTATTATCTGGTGCCTATACAAAAAGTTTCTGCTGAGCCCAACTCAGCAGAAACTTTTTGTATAGGCACCAACATAGTGTACTCCCATAGTGTACTACCAACATAGTGTTGTATGAATGTGGTAGGATATTATTATATTATTATAATGAACCAAAAATTTCAAGTAGGTATACAATACAGTGAAAATAACCTAAAATGATATATATTCTTAGAAATATGACACAGATTAATCTTTGCTTAATCCCATTAACCCGGCAGGCGATTAACCTGAGAAAATAAGTTTTACGAAGACTGTCAGTCTTATAAAAAAAAACCGGATAAAACCTTGGCTGCAAACCGTACTATAGTCCGAGGTTAAATGTCAAACTATGGCGTAAATTGATCCTTATCACTAAATATGGTTTTCTTGCTATCGAAGTGTAATAATTTCATTTCTAACAAATAAGTAATATACGTAAAACGGTATGAAGTTCTTGAAACTTAGTAATTTGATAGGTAATTGTTAATGACCAACAAAACTACTAAACACAGACTCGTTTGACACCGGGATTATCTTAAATAGATTATAGATTATAATGATTATTTTAAGATATCTGCTGTAGATGTTTAGTGTTTCAATTGTTATAATAGCTATGTTACACTAATTACTTGAAAAAGGTACATACGTAAAGAAAAAAATGTTTGCCTTGTTTTACTTTATTTTTCACTTAACACGGATATAATTGTAAGGATGGCCGAACTGGCTCTTTTATTTGGTTCTTCACTGGTAGGACTTCTATCAACCCAAATATGATACTCGATTCAAATGAGATAATACAAAATTATTGTTCTGATTCCTTACTGCTGATTATCCATTTGAACATGAACATCTTAAAATGATTGCCGATGTTGACCGGTCACGTTGCTAGAACATTGATATTGATTGAACATGATTGGTCTCGGATCAACTGGAACAAGGTCTAAAATTTGCCTAAATATATTTATTCAATTATTTTACAACTTCATAGTGATTAACATTGACATTAACTTGTTTATAACCTAATACTATACGTCTTAATTTGAAAAATAGTTCTATCATACAACCAAATTAGATATCATATCTATTAATATTAAATAAATGTTATTATTTTATGATTATAAAATATACTAAATTATTTTTAATGATGTGTGTACAAATATAAAAGTATTACAATTATTAAGAATTGAAAGATTGAAACCTCATCTGGATCTAATTTATATTTATTATAATATTGTAATTGCGATAATTTGAAACAGAAAGCCGCTAGCCAACCGATTGCTTGGTACTGGTTTATGCCACGGACAGCGGGTGGACCAAATCAGTACATCTAGGTGATCGGGATAATAAATCAAGCCGCTCGCCAACCGATTGCTTGGTACTGGTTTATGCCACGGGCAGCTGGTGGACCGAATCAGTACGTCTAGGTGATCGGGATGGTAAATCAAGCTGCTGGTCGACCGACTACTTGGTACTGGTTTATCCCACCGGCAGCGGGTGGACGGAATCAGTACGTCTAGGTAGTCGGAATAGTAAATGAAGCCGCTGATTGATCGATTACTTGGTGCTAGTTTATCACACTGGCAGCGGGTGGACGGAATTGGCATGTCTAGGTAATCGGGATAGTAAATAAAGCCGCTGGTCGACCGCTTACTTGGTGCTAGTTTATCCCACCGGTAGCGGGTGGACGGAATTAGCATGTCTAGGTAAACGGGATAGTAAATGAAGCCGCTGGTCGACCGTTTGCTTGGTACTGGTTTATCCCATTGGCAGCGGGTGGACGGAATCAGTACGTCTAGGAAAACGGGATAGTAAATAAAGCCGCTGGTCGACCGTTTGCTTGGTGCTAGTCTATCCCACCGGCAGCGGGTGGACGGGATTAGTATGTCTAGGTAAACGGGATATTTTAATTTTTTTTTGCTTGGTGTAAGCTTAACTCATGAAGAGAATATGTGATGTTGACAATGATATTTTGGTTCAAATGATCGCAACAACTATGATTTAATTACTTGTTTAATTGTATAAGTACTTTGAGAACAAAGTACGTGTCAGTATGGCCTGTTCTGATTATATATATATATATATATATATATATATATATATATATATATATATATATATATATATAAATCTATATATATAAAATTGCTTGGGCTGACACATTCATCAACGCAGAGCCTAAACCATAGGGGCTAGAGACTTGAAATTTTGACAGTTGATGCACTTTATGACGTAAGTACTCACTAAGGAAGGATTTTTGGCAATTCCCACCCTAAAAGGGTTAAATAAGGGATGAACGGTTGTATGGAAATCCGTCATTTTTAAATTTAGACACATAAAACTTCATATATAAGTTTCTAGTAGGAAATAAATATACATTTATTTTAGAAATTTTGGTAATCTACCCTCTAAGGGTGTGAAATAAGGGTTGAAAGTTTGTATGGGAGGTCCGTCATTTTCAAAGATAGAAGCATGGAATTTTGGGTGCAAACTTCTGGTTAGAAATAAACTTACACGTGTTTTAGCGTTTTTGAATACCTACTTTGGAAAGGGTGAAATGGGGGTTGAAAGTTTATATGTGCAGTCCGTCATTTTTAATGTTAAGCATGCCATTTCATATACGAACTACTGGTTATAAATAAATATACGTGCATTTTATAATTTTTGCAAACTTAAACCAATCTAAGAGGGTGAAATAGGGGCTAAATATTTATACAGGAAGTTCTCTATTTGCACAAGTCTACACCAAAGCTCGATAGACGACGTAACTATTTCACAACGTAAGTTATTCCGGAAGTCCGAACGAAAATAATCCTAGGGCAGGACTGAGTGATCAGTAGGCAAATTGAAGTCGTAAAAAATAGCCAGCTAGGGATGTAACCAATGATATTTATTGGAGTTCTGTTTTTATCGATATGTTATTATTATCCCCGTACGAGATGGGCACGTATCCAACGCAAAATTGTTATTTGTTTTTAAATTATTGTTATAACATAAAAATGATGTAACTTTTTTAATTGATTTAGGTTACCGAAATTAGTAGATCATAGTCTTTTGTCTATGATCTACAAAGTTCTGTAACACAAAAGTATTATTTAAGTCTTGTTTACGTAATGTGTCGATATCGTAATATATATATGTTTCTATAAAATGTTAGAATAATTATATTTTTAATATAAAATGTATTATAAATTAGTTTTATAATAAAACATTGTATTTCAATCTGCACGTGGCGACGAAACGTCATATCCCCACGTGGTGAGTTGTTTGTACACTAGTGTAAAAGACAGACCGCTACGGAGCGACACTCAGTTGTCTTCCGGCAGTCGAAGTGTGAACATCAGACGAACAAGTGTTGCCAATTCTAAATAGACAAATTGGTTTGACGTTTGACAGTTGACACTGTCAAACGGGTAATTAGAGTATAAAATGTGAACAGACTCTGTTCAGTTCCGCCCCGGCAACGGCTAACTAAGGTACGATATAATTCTGACTTTTATATTTTTGTGTTTTTACTAATAATGTATTCCACAATTCTTTATTGCTATTGTGGTGTTATTTAGAGTATTTTCAACATAGACAATGAATAGTTAATATAATAATATAGCTTAGCAATTGTATAATTGATTCCGTCAGTTGTGAGATGTTAAAGTTCAGAACTTGGGGTATCATGTAGTATAGAATCGAATTTATACTGAGAAACAAGTCGTATCTATTATACACGCTGATTTTTAATTGGTTTTGGAGCGAAAGCCATCTTATTACTTATCGTTAATAGAACCTAACCAGCTAATAATATTTGAAATATAAGCTAAAAAAATCTTGAGAAATTAATTAATTTAATAGTACGAGAACACGAAGTATCAGTTCGCCGCATACTGGCGAACTACGAGCGATCGTGTCACACACACACACACTGGCATTAGTCAATAGTCATTGAACCGTTATTCCCGGCCTCCCGCTCCCCACCATGCGCGCGGGTCACCCTCCGCTGCAGGGCGCCAGCGGGAGGCGGGGGCGCGGCGGGGTGCGGCCGTACGGTGCGGGCGCAAGTTGACCTTCAGTCTTAAGAAATTAGGTCAATGGGACAGTCGTATATCACGCTCCCGTCACTCTGTGTCCGTGTTACGTAATAAAACTAAAATCGTGCATCCTTACAATACTGATGTGTTGTGATAGGCCGCAACCTGACGTGACTCCATAGGGTTTTATTAGTTGATCGAGGTTATAAGATTTGTGTACAAAGAAGAAACGGAGTCGCGAGAACGCGAGAAACATGTGTGTGCAAATGTGTAAATTGATTGTGATATAAGCAGAAGACTGTAAAGGTAAGTGATATGTTTACTGCTTGTCGTAAATACCTACGTTGATAAGTAACATGTTTTAAACACGCCAGAAATAAGTAAATACCTAAATTCGGCTTTTACTAGTTATTGAAAATGACTATGTACCAACGATTAATACGTAAATAATAATAAGTTCTTCTTTTCGTCTAATAGTTTATTACGATTGCGTGAACCCACAGCTTATTTCTGTGACTTACGAAGGAATAGGTAGGTACAGCTATTTAGTTACATGTGTTTATTATTTTAATCATTATTATGTGCTTAAAATTATTGAAGTTGTCATCGTAATTAATTTGTGTTTCGTAAGTACGTAAATTAGGTATCCATCCGTACATCTTATGCCGGGGCCTCACTAGCGGCTAACGTCAATGTTTGCTAGCGCGATAATTATTGCGATAATTTTTAACGCGCTAAAGTAGGTGGCTACAACAATGCCCATCATTGGAGATAAAAACGCCAAACGCCAATGTTAATGCCGTTGTCAAATTATTACACGGTTAACGTACATTACCGCAATAATTAATGGCATTTCTCGTTAGTATGGCTCTAGCAGAAGTGCTTTGCTGCCTCATACGTGTTTTCTGTGTAGTTAGTTACCTACTATTACACGCGCTGTACTGTACCTAAAACAGCTGTTGACCTCGCCGCGCGACGTCAACAGCTGTTTTAGGTACCTACAGCGCGCCGACGAGTCGATCGACGATCGAGTCGCACGTTACTACTTATTTCCTAGAGTTATTAACTTTTATAACTTTTTTATTTTACGTGGTAGGTAAATTTTGATTTTGAATATGAATAGCAGATATTTTTTCCAACGTGAGGTTTTTTTTTCCTAAACCAATAAAAAATCAGCGTGTATACATCATGTAGTGGATATTTCAGTTGTAAATATTTAATACACCTATAGTAAATATATCTGTGGTGAATATTGCTAAATGAAATATGCTAATCTACTGAATTAAGGTAATAGTGACTTTTGAAATATTGAACTACCCACAACCTAGCTATCCGATACAATAATATGTATTGATTGTACCGCTTTTATAAACGATAATTATAACTCGTAAAAGAATGGCCAAGAGTTTTCTTGCCACGTTCTTTCTCTTGGTTCTCTGCCTTTGCTTTGCGAACGTGGCGCTTAATGTAAATGTAGAATCAGAACGGTAAATTTTAACCCCTAAACGCACACTTTTATGATTTTTTTAATTCAGTATATTTGTAAGTGAATATATATTCTAAAGTGCTATTTATAACAACACGTGTCAATGTTTTTTTCAGAAACCTTTTATTTTCCTAGAAAATCCATAAAAACTAGTGGCCAGTATACTGACCACTGACCGCTCTGCATCATTAACTATCCCCATATATTAAGTGGCCTGTAAACTGGACACTCTTAAAAATCTATTATTTTTGGTGAAAATAACGCAGTAAAACAAAATAATTGTGTTGGAAATACATCAGTCTTTAATCAGCCTCAACAACATAACATAATTAGTATAATATTTTTAACAAAATTGAAATATTTCTCTATCTTAGCCTAAAAAAAACACAAAAATAAAAATGTCATCTTCTCTGAATTATAACTGAAAAATAAAAATGGGTTAAAATATACTCTTGTGACAACCTGAATAAATGAAAGTAAGAAATGATAGCTGAATCTTTTAATTCCCAAACATCTGACAAATAGAACTATAATACTACATATATGCTGTAAACGTTGTATCTATACATATATATAATAGCCACGCTATTACACGAATTACGGGATTGAAAATTCTCTTCTGGGTCTTCTCACGATTCCCCTTGGGGAACCGGGGGGAAACTGATACAGGTCGTGTCCTGTCTCAATGGAGTCAGCCGCCGCCTGCAACTGCCCGTCTGCAGTCACGGGGGTGTGGTCCTTGCCACTGGCGTCGTATCCGGGCTTCTAGTCCGGGTGTGTTTCACGCCGCTAGCGAGACCTGACCCCAACGGCAGTATTTCCGAGATGTGAACGTCCGGTGAGCGATCTACGAGCCAGCGGTGGCTTGTTCGGTGGGGACTTTGCTTACGTCTGGCTGGAACTGGGTCTCCAGGTGGTCGGCAAAGATCTCCGCTCGGTCCTCGGGGCGGTAACGTGGGGTACCGTCACCAGCCAAGAGGGGCCTAATCGGAGGTTGCTTCCCGGAGAGCTGGCGGCATAGGCGGTGGATGCCTGACCAGTCTTCACCTGCTCGCTCGATGGTGCGGTGCCAGGACTTGGTGGCGACTGTCTCCAGTGCACTCGAGATCTTCGCAGCCAGAGCGTTGAGCTGGGACTTCATGGTCGGGCATCGGGTGCGTTGCCATTGGCGTCTGAGCTTCTTCTTCCTCTCGATCATCGCCATGATGTGAGCCGGGAGTTGGGGAGGCTGGCGTGTCGACGCAGCGTCCAGACGCGAGACTCGAAGCGCTGTGTTGATAACAGCGCTGAGTTGCGGCGGCGAGTGTGTCGACGTCTGCGTGGGTCTCGATCCGGCGATAGGGCGCGTGCTGCGCCATGTAGTCGGCGAATGCTTGCCAATCCTGGCGGTATCAAGAGGCTGGCAACCCTGATCGAGCCGGAGCACTCGATAGTGTGAGAAGTACGGGTTGGTGGTCCAAGAGGAGGTGATCGTCCAGGACGTCGATCGATGGTGCGGTCGGCAGGCCGTGGATGACCGTCAGGTCGATGACGTCTGGTGTGATGGCTGTCTGGTACGGGTAGTGCGTCGGGACCTCTGGCCCCAGCATATCGTAGCCGTTGCGGTCTGCATCGTCTAGTAGACGGCGGCCGTCAGGACAGGTAGTGGTGGAATTCTAAGCCGTGTGTTTAGCGTTGAAGTCGCCCGCGACTATGGTCGCGATCGGCGAGTCCAGCAGGGCGTGAACATCAGCCGGCGCTAGTCTGTTGCTGGGCGGCTTGTAGAAAGCAAACACACGGATGGGGCGGCTGTCAATGCAGATTTCTACGCCGAGGGCGTACGACGACTGCAGTGTTGGTACAGGCAGCGCTTGGTGGACGATCCGTCTCTTCACTAGGACTGCTAATCCCCTGTACGCAGTCCCGGTTGGAGAAATGTGGTCCTCTCGGTACACATGGTACCCTGGCATCTTAAAAGAGGAGCTGGTCTTAAGGTGCGTCTCGTTGACGAGGGCAATGTCGACCTGCCGCTGGGAGAACAGCAACCTTAAGAGCCTGGTCTTCTCGGCGGACACTCCGTCGGCGTTCCAGTAGACAATGCGTAGGCTACTAGCGGCCATAAGCGCATAGTTCGCCTACGCATTTGAGGATGAGCGGGACCGGATCCCGCCCGTCCTGCAGGGCCTGTAACACGGCGTTGAGCGCGCCGATGCCCACGGTAATCACCGGGTCTACTCGTCCCGACGCCGGCGTGGTGGTCACCGGCGCTGGCGCTGCAGCCTGCTTCGCCTTCGTCCTCCCTGAGGGGGCAGCGACCACAGGTGCAGTAGACTGCTTCTTCTTCTTGATCTACTGCGTGGATGTTGCAGCAGACTTGCTCCGGGCTCTTCTTCGCGTCCTCCTCCTCCTGCCAGCTGCCGCCTGGGCAGGGTTGGCAGCGGCCATGAGAGAGCTGGGAGCGTTTTCCTCGGCAGCAACGGTGGGTGGTTTTGCCACGGCTGCAGAGGCCACTGTGCCGGCTCGTTTGTTCCGCGCCTCCTTGCGGAACACCGGGCAGGCAATGTTGTTGGCCGTATGTGCACCTCCGCAGTTCGCGCAGGTGGGTGGCGATTCAAGAGAGCGTGGGCAGTCCTTCGCGGCGTGCTCTTCTCCGCAGCGCACACAGGCAGGGGGCCTGTGGCAGTAGGTGCGACAGAGGTGGACGCACCCGCTGTGGTCACGGTGGCAATGGCGGCGTAGGACGGCCCAGTCTCCATGGGTGAGACCGAGGTCGTACTGGTTAGGCTAACGGGTGGCGTTCTAAAAATTGCCTGCCTCTTCTCAGCCATCTGGGGGGGGTGAGGGGAACCTCTCCGGAGAGATGGTCACCGGTGGCGCCGTGTATCGTGGCGCGCAGGGTGGCTGGTCCAGCCTGTCCAGTGGTGGTGGTGGTGCTGCACTGGGTGCACTGGGTGTCAGCGGCCTCTTCTCTTGCCGATGCTGAGGCGCCATCTGCAGGAGAGCAGCAGATGTCGCCAGAGGGACGAGGTGCGGCGGCAAGGCTGCGACGCGTTGGTCGGGCGTGACGCCCGCCGCTGGGGCAGCAGTGACAGCGGTAGTGAGTGCCGGAGTGGCACCGGATGAGGGCACAGCGCCAGACGGCTGCATGGCACCGGTCGGTTGCCCGGCGCGGGACGGTGGTGCGGCGCTGGTGCTTGCCTGCGGCCACACAAACGGGTGCGTGGCGCGGGTGAGCTGCGCGGGTTGCGGGGGGACGGCGGTCGAGATGCCGACAATTGGAGGCATTGATGGCGCTGAGAGCCTAGGTGGTACCGGTGACGACCTTGGGGACGTCCTCGGCGTCGGCGTCGGTGTCGGCGTTACGGGCAGTGGGCTGCCCGCAAAATACTCCTAACCCCCAAGGCCAGGTGTCATGATGAAGGGAGGTGGGGTGGTGCGGGGCGCTCGGCTGACCTGCTGGTCATTAATCATGCGCTCGACGCCCGCCTGTATGGTGGCGAGCGGAGCGACACGCGAGCGCCATATGCTGCGTCTTGGAGGCAGCGGGCGGGTTGCCTTCCTCGATGGAGGGTACTGTTGTTGGGATGGTGGCGGCATCTTTCAACGGCGCATCCTTACCGCGGCGAAAAGTAAGCACCGCGGTCGAGACGCGGCGGTTGAAACGCGGCGGTTGGAACGCCGAGCTGTGTTGATGGCGCGGCGCGGTTGCGGCGCGGCGGGGTGATGCCGCGGCGCGTTAGCACGTCGCGGTCAGCCACGCGACGCGGAGGTGACACGCGGACGGCACGCGACGGTCGAACGCGACGCGGTTATAAACGCGGCGCGGTAATGCACGTGGAATAGGTTGGGGGGCTGTCGTGCGCGGTCTCTGCCAACCCCCTCGGCACACGACTCACACTGATACGGCCCCCGGGGCTTGCCGCTGGTGGCAGACCGAGGACCGAAATCAATAGTGAGCCGCGTGATAATCCAAGAAAGTCGGTAGATGCACAATGGGATTGAAAATTATTTGCCTGAGAGCTATTTATACTACGCCGTGTAACGAAACCATAGCGCGATTCAGGCAGGAGGTACAACGCCATCTATCGAGCTTTGGTGTAAACTTTTGCCAATAGAGGACAGGAAGTCCTCTATTCAACATATTATTGTATCGGATAGCTAGGTTGTGGGTAGTTCGATATTTCAAAAGTAACTATTGCCTTAATTCAATAGATTAGCATAATTCATTTAGCAATATTCACCACAGATATATTTACTATAGGTGTATTAAATATTTTCAACTGAAAAATCCACTACATGTTGTATATAATAGATACGACTTGTTTCTCAGCATAAATTCGATTCTATACTACATGATACCCCAAGTTCTGAACTTTAACATCTCACAACTGACGGAACCACCCACAATATCAATTATACAATTACTAAGCTATATTATTACATTAATTATTCATTGGGTGCATAGGGTTCCCACTAAGAACTTAGGGTCCCAAGCCAACCTCACCTGCAAGTGGTGCACCTGCCGATCAACGGACGAGGCTCTGGCAAACAAAATATCCCGATAAGCGGCAATAGGCTCGCCACCTATTACGTGGGATCAAAACACTGGCGAAAAGTGGGCGTTTAATATGCCTCTGCCTACCCCTTCGGGGAAACAGGCGTGAGTTTATGTATGTATGTGTATGTTATTCATTGTCTATGTTGACAATATTCTAAATAACACCACAATAGCAATTGTCTAGAATTACCGTAGCCAGGTAGGGATTTTCAGAAGTGCGCAGTGGAAGGTGTAATACATCTACCTGACCACGATAGACAATATATCTAAACACTTTCACTGCGGTAGCATAGCGATGAATTATAATCCTAATATTAATAAAATGTCTAACCAACTCTTACTGATGCTGTTCTTGAGTGGACCTATAAGATTAACTCATAATTTTGGCCAAAATAACAAGAGAATCGAATAGATACCAGTTTCCAGTTCAGCGTAGTCCTACTCCAGGCACCAAACAGGAATTCACATACGTGTTTTACAAAGTTCAATATTTCACAAATGTTTATTAATTTATCACAAACTTTGCCGGAAGTCAAAAGCGGCAATTGTAAGTATTTACAAGTTAATTCAATTCGCGTTAATTCAAAAGGCGATCAATTTATTACAACATTCCACTCGAGAGAGCAAACGGCGTCATAATTTTTCAAGGCAAGTAACAAAAACCCAAAGGGGAAAACAACCAATTTATCCCACGTCGGGCAAGCCTATCACCTATATCAGCCTTGTTGGTTTCAAGAAAATTAACAACATCATTCAAATAATTATACGTGCCCTTGAAGTTAGTGCCGCAGTCAGAACGGATCAAGGAAGGCAGCCCTCTGCGGGATATAAATCTGTCAAATGTGGCTACAAACGCCTCGGTCGTAAGCGAGTAGACCAGTTCCAAAAGAACGGTCTTTGTGGAGAGGCAAACAAAAACACACAAGTAGGCCTTAACAGTCTTGCTGTTTCGAAGTGTCGACGTTTTCACCAAAAAGGGACCAGCGAAGTCCGTGCCAACACCGTCAAACGTCCTGCTTTCAGTTACGCGATCTGCCGGTAAGTCCCCCATCAATGGCTGCATGGTAGAAGCCTTGAGCTTATAGCAAGGGATGCAGCGAAAGACTACACTCCGAATACTTCTTCGGGCAGACAAGATCCAAATCTCGCGTTGCAAAATGGCCAAGAGCGCATTACAACCAGCATGCGAATTTTTAAGGTGACGGTCAGTTACCAACAAGCGTACCAAATGACCGTCTTTGGGTAACAAAAGGGGGTGACGAGCCCCGTAAGGGAGGTTGGCGTTCTTGAGACACCCTCCAACGCGCAAGAGACCCGTATCGTCCAAAAAGGGGTTAAATTTAGATACAGCTCCCGATAATTTCGATCTCCCTGACTTAAGGATAGCAATCTCCTTCTCAAAATGCGCCAATTGCATAGAACGAACCCAAAAGGTGAGAGACTCCTGTCGTTCCTGTGGTGAGAGAAAAGGTGTCAGTCGTTTCTGTTGTGGGTGCCTAAAGTTAAAAACAAAACGCTTTATCCAAGCAGTAACACCTAACAACTTGTCGAGGGAGCTGTAGCGATTCAACAAAAAATCGGGGTCGAAGGCGCATTCTACCTTCTCAAGAGCGAGTGTTCGTAGACCCGGCAAATTAGAAGTATTCAAAACTGGCGTTCGAGGCCAATCAATTTCTGGTCGACTCAACCATTCCGGACCCCACCACAGCGAATGACCTATCAAACTAGGCGTCAAGCATCCGCGCGAGGCACAATCAGCGGGGTTGAGCTCACCTGGCACGTGTCTCCAAACAAGTTTGACTTCGGATTTCTGGATTTGGGAAACGCGATTAGCGACAAATACCTCCAAGGTGTGGACAGAAGCCTTCAACCAACAAAAAATAATTTGGCTGTCTGTCCAGGCGTAAGTCCCATTAATACAAATGCTTTTACCCAGAGTGTTAGACACGTGGTTCAATAAGCGTACAAGTAGTGCTGCTCCCGAGAACTCCAATTTCGGAATGGTCAGAGATGTCCGAAGGGGTGCCACCTTGCTCTTTGCCATGATCAGGGAAACTCTCACCTGACCTGAGGCACTGACTGTGCGCAAGTACACCACGGCCGCGTGACCACGTTCCGAGGCATCACAAAACCCGTTAAGGGTGGCCTTATACTTCCCGGGAGGAAGGATGGGACGAGGCAAGGAGATCTCGTTGGCGGCAGGAAGTGAGGATACAAAAGAGGTCCATTCCTCAACAAGAATACCGTGTAGAGGTTCGCCCCAAGTCCATCCTGCTGTCCAAAGCTTCTGCAAGAAGCATTTTGCCCAAAATATGATAGAACAAATCCAACCGTTCGGATCAAAGGTTCTGGCGACAGTAGACAACACGAGACGTTTAGTCCAAGAACAAGGCAATTTTAAGTCTACGTTGTACGTAAAGATGTCTTGGACTGGTCTGTACTGAACGCCTAGAACAGCCATCATGGCGGGGTTGTCAACAATCTCAAACAGCTGTGGATCCTGCTGATGATGCTCTGGCAAGCCTTCCAAAAGCGCTGGTGAGTTGGAAATCCATTTTAGCAACTCATAACCAGCGGAGGCCAAAATACCTATCAATTCGTCCCGCAGGAGGATCGCCTCGTCCGCTGTGGAAGCGCCCGAGCAAATGTCATCGACGTAAATATCGTCCTTCAAGATGGCGGAGGCTCGTGGGAAACGTTAGCCTACGCGGTCTGCGAGCTCCCAAAGAGAACGTATTGCCAAGTAGGGGCTTGACCTTAACCCGTACGTATTAGTATTGAGCTCGTAGACGACAATGAGATCACGAGGAGACTCTCTCCAAAGGATCAGCTGAAAGCGACGGTCATCAGGGTGGATAATCGTCTGCCTAAACATCATTTTTATATCGGCCACAATGACAACCTGATGTCGTCGGAAGCTGGTGATGACGTCACAAAGGTCCTTGACCAACTTGGGACCAGAATGCAAGCACTGATTCAAGGATACGCCCGTTGAAGTCTGCGCAGAACCATCAAACACTGTGCGCAGCTTGCCAGTCGATGGCTTCAATACCGCATGATGCGGGAGAACGTAATGCTCCACCGAACGCCAATCCAAATTTGACACTGACATGTGTCCCAATTGTTCATATTCTCTCATGAACTCAATGTACTTCTGTCTGAGCTCCGGACCACGACCCATGCGACGCTCCATAGCCAACAACCTCTTTTCGGCCAAAGGTCGTGACTCACCAAGCGGAGGCCGAACAGACAGAAAGGGTAGCCTCGTAATAATCAACATAAAAATAACCAAAACGGAGTCGACCAGTGTTGTTCTGGAAGAACAGCTCGCACTCCTCATGTACTGGATTCAAACGGGCAACTTGAGGGGGTTCTTCTACTTCCCAAAACCTCTGAACCGCATCAGAGAGAGCAGAGCCTACAGCCAACAAATTATCAAGTTCAGGTGGAGGGAATCCCTAGGTACAGGTCCCATCAAAGCAAATCCAAATATGGTCGGGATGGCAGTCAAACCATTTGGCACCAAGACCCGTACAGGTCCCATCAAAGCAAATCCAAATATGGTCGGGATGGCAGTCAAACCATTTGGCACCAAGACCCGTTTCCCACCAATCAAAATTCCACCGAGGACATCGGAGCCAATCAACAAGTCGATTAGTCCCGGTGTGTCAAATTTGGGGTCTGCCAGTTCCAATCCCGATGTCAAATTCACCACAGCAGCGGGTAACTGTTTCTGTGGGTGCATACCCAAAATATTCTTCAGCACAATAGCCGAGGTTTTAATCCTCGGGTTTGAAGATTCAACAGGGCCAAACAAAACCCTGTACAGGTCCCATCAAAGCAAATCCAAATATGGTCGGGATGGCAGTCAAACCATTTGGCACCAAGACCCGTTTCCCACCAATCAAAATTCCACCGAGGACATCAGAGCCAATCAACAAGTCGATTAATCCCGGTGTGTCAAATTTGGGGTCTGCCAGTTCCAATCCCGATGTCAAATTCACCACAGCAGCGGGTAGCTGTTTCTGTGGGTGCATACCCAAAATATTCTTCAGCACAATAGCCGAGGTTTTAATCCTCGGGTTTGAAGATTCAACAGGGCCAAACAAAACCCTAACTTGCCCTTCAACATTAGAGGCTACGTCATTTATGCCCCGTATACAATTTGGAAAAGAGCCCATATTAAATTTAACCTGCCCTACCAAATAAGTGGAAACAATGCAACCTTGTGAACCTGTGTCCAATATAGCACGGACAACAACAGAGGTCCCCATGGGTCCCCAGACCCTAACAGCAACCGTTGGTAGGATAACGGTCTCAATGGGGGAGGTTGGCGTTATAGGGCAGGGGTCAATAACCTATTGTTGCCTGGGCGGCGACCGTTGGCCAGGACCAGGCAAGTCAAAATGGGGGTGCGGCTTGAAGTCCTCAAAGGCGCGATGACTCGATCCGCGCGCCATCTGTGGGGGATCATAATGACGCACCCGCCCAAAACGAGGTGGGCGCGAGTCAAGGCGGGGACGCCCCGCCAAAGGAGGGGAATACCTGGGGCAGCAGTCATGGTGCTGGTGACGCTGGGCGGTCGCACATTCAGGTGCTCGAGAGAGAGGAGGCGTGCGCACGCTACGGTTCTCCAAGCGGGGCGAGTGGCTACGCGCTGGTGAGCCTCGGCTGCCACCTTCAAAACACCCGCCCGTGCGCGGCGTCGGCTGGTTGGACAAGCGGCCAACCTCTCTGGCATTCATGCAGAGAATGTCCAAATGCTGTCCTCCAAAGTGAGGACAGGGGCGAGAGTCTGGGCAGTCTCGCTGGTAGTGGGACCCCAAACAAGAGAAGCAAAGGCGGCGGGCATTTGCGATGCGCCTACGAGAGGCGACATGCAGGTCCAAAAATGCCCTGCAACTGGCCGTTCTGTGCCCCGTGACCTTACAGTAGGAGCACTCCACTGGGCTCTGCGTGACCGCAAAGCGAGGAGGGTGCCGGTCAACATTGGCTCGGGTGTAAACGCGAGCCTGCTCCTTGACCTTGGGCGGCTGCGTCTTAGCCGGCGTGTCCCCACCGGAGTTGTCCAAGACCCGGCACTCATCCTCCAGGAACCTCTCCAGGTCAGCAAAGGGGGGCAGATGGGTCGCGCTATCCCCACCAAAGCGCTGTTCAAAACACGACCTCAGGTCGGCAGGCAGCTTTTTCAGTACAATGTGCACCAATAGATAGGACCATTGGTCCATGGGCTGGTCAAGGCACTTAAGTGCGTTGATGACCACCAAAAGCGGGTTCAAAAGTTGGGTGCGCAACCCAGAGACCCGGGTGAGCGTCGGCAAACCCAAAATCTGCTCGATATGCGTGTCGGCGAGGCCACGCTTATTATGGAACCTACGGGTGATTAGGTCCCGAGCCGTCTGGTACGCCTCGTCAGACACAGGCAGATGCTGGATGAGGCCCTTGGCCTCCCCATCCAGAACCGACATCAGATAGGACAATTTTTGTGCCGGCCGAAGGTCAGCCCTGTCATTGACCAGGCTGTCATACAAATTAACGAAGCCCAGGTAGCTTCCTAGGCAGCCATCAAAATGGGGAAGGTCCAAAGTAAGGAGCCTACTCACCAGCCCCGGTGCTGACCTAGGAAGCTCCTGCTTCAGGCCGGGTTGCCCTTCCCTATCGGCAACGAATTGTCTCGCCCTATTGGAGACAGCATCATACAGGTCTAAGACCTGGGCATAGTCTTCGCTGACCTTATTTTGCTGGTCAGCGGTGAAATCATTAATAATAATAATAATAGGGACTGAGGGACGGTACTGTTGACATATGTCGGGCGTGTCACCAGCCCGGGGAATCTCTCAGGCATATTGTGTCCGGTTGTTCGAGTCTTGCCAATGGTCAGTATTTGCACAGACATAACCAAGTGGCTAGGATTGTCCATCAGCAACTGGCCCTTTAATATAAACTCATTGGTTCTGAGGTACCGTACTACAGATATGTGCCCGACCCAGTTCTCGAAAATGGTCGTGCACTGTTGTACTGGGATCGGTCTATCATTACAGACAGGACTATTGTAGCCAATAAGCCTGATATTGTAGTGATAGACCGAGCAGAGCGTCCCGCAATGATTGTTGATATCACCATACCACATGACGCTAATCTCGTGAAAGCGGAAAATGGTAAAAAGATTAAATATTTAGATCTAGCTCACGAGATTGTCGACATGTGGGATGTAGATACAGCAATCATTGTTCCGATTGTCGTTTCAGTGAATGGATTGATCGCTAAGAGCCTCGACCAACATCTTAAGAGGCTCGCACTGGGCAGCTGGATCAAGGCCTTGATTCAGAAGGCGGTACTTCTCGATACGGCACGCATTGTGAGGAAGTTCCTTTCTCTGAGGCTCTAACCACCGGTGGCTTGGTCCCTGTACGCAACACCGGTGGGTTTCCGTGGTCCCATTTTATATAGTTGAATTTATTGATATATTTAAGGTTAAATTATGTAAAATTCGATTATGTGAATACTGAATAATAAATAGAAATAATAATAATAATAATACTGATATTTGCCGTGCGTGTCACCAGCCTGGTGAATCCCTCAGGCATATCATTTCCGGTTGTTCTCGTCTTGCTAACAGTGAGTACTTGCACAGGCATAACCAAGTAGCCAGGGTCATTCACCAGCAACTTGCTCTGAAATACAGGCTTGTAGATCGTGAGGTGCCGAACTACAGGTACGTGGCGGAGCCTGTCCTGGATAATGGTCATATCACGTTGTACTGGGATCGATCTATCATCTCAGACAGGACTGTTGTTGCCAAAAAACCTGATATTGTGTTGATAGATCGATCAGAGCGCCGCGCAATAATTGTTGATGTTGCCATCCCTCATGATGGCAATCTCGTGAAGGCTGAGAAGGACAAGCAGATAAAATATCTGGACTTGGCTCACGAGATTGTTGACATGTGGGATGTTGATTCAGCAATTATTGTGCCGATAATCGTTACAGTGAACGGTTTAATACCCAAGAGCCTCGCCCAACATCTTAGGAGGCTCGCGTTGGAACCTTGGGTCAGGGGCCTGATACAGAAGGCAGTACTGCTGGACACGGCTCGCATAGTGAAGAGGTTCCTTTCTCTTGAGCCCTAACCACCAGTAGCTTGGAGCCTGTTCCCGATACTGGTGGGTTTCCATAGCATAGGTTTATATTTTTAAATGTATTTTTTTTATAGATCATATATTTAAAAATGTATGAATATGATATGAGAGAAATATTAAATAAAGGTGATAATAATAATAATAATTTTTTTTACCCCTCTGGGGCAGCCGTTATCTCATCATGAGACTAACGCAATCTCAGAGGGCAGAGTAACAGCTTTCAAACATCACCTTCATCGTGTAATATAAACAAAAAATGTATTACAAGATGAAAAGAAAGCTTACAACCGCAGGGCAGCTTTGTGGCGAGCTGAATGTGTGTGGCGACACTGCGGTCCCGAATGCTTCAGAGAGTCGGTCAGGGCCTCGTCTCCGGCTTGCCTTTGTTGGTTGGCCGGAGTAGATTTGCAAGAGTGCCCGCAGGACTCTCAACTCTGGCTTGCCTTGGTCGGCCGGCCAGAGGGAAGCCACAAGAGCTATTAGCTCGGGGGTGGAAGTGTCATTCTCAAGGGCGTAACTACGGGGAAACCCGCTCCGGGCCTCCGTTGTCACGAGGCCCGCGATGGCGAAACCGGTGCCGCACCGCTAGACACCCCTAGCCACTCGCACCGGTGTTGCCCTCTGGCTGCCTTTATGGCAGAGTTTGTTTGCTTTGGGCGGCTGTTTAGAGAGGGCCCATCTAGTGAGTTGGCGAGTCACCACCTGCCACGCGGACGGATGCTATAGGAGTATCACTGGCAGGTGCCGTTTTTCATCCATAGCATTAATTACCAGTTCACTAAACACCCATCCCCATAACCCGTATTCACTAGATCCACTAAAAACAATAGCCCTACACGTGATGCGGCTAGTCCATAGCTGTACTTAGTAGTGCAGTTGTGGAGGCTCCGCGGCATGTGTCCCATCCCATTTTAGATTAAAACTCTCTACGGGCCTCTACACGTTGGATCCATATCCCCGTGTAAGCCTCCCAAAGGACCGGTTATTCTTCTAACACCAAATGTTAGAAGAATAGCCGTGAAAAAGAGAAACATAATAATTTATTTATTCACAAAAATAAAAAAGGTGCGTACACTACAATTCGTCTTAAATTAAATCCATTGGTATAACTAGCCTAATGTCTTATATTTAGTTTTACATAATATAATAAGTACATGACTAATAAAAACAATAGTGTACATAAAGCCTCATAATCATAATATACATATATTTGCAATATTAGCAAAAACTAGGATTGCGTTACAACTCAAGTAGTTATCGACTACCTACTCGAACTAGGTTAGACCTGTGTTTCGAGCTGACGCTTGATTAAAACTTAGAGAGACAAACGACAGTATTATGTACATTGGATGGCGCTCTTGCAAACAGTAACATGGGCTCCGTATTTCTTTAATTTTAAAAATAGTTTAAACAATAATTTTGATACTTCAGTGAGTTATATAGTGAAAGTGGACTATAATAAATATGTGACATTGTTATCTAGTGATTACATACAGTCATCACAAACTTATGAACCGACAAAATATGTGAGTGTGATTACATTGAAAGAGGACGATTTATGTGCTATTATGGAGAATTAACGTAAAAAACATTAGTAAAAACAATTTACCACACCAGTGAAATATAAAATTTACAAACATTAAACCACAATAGTGTTTTAAATCATTTGTCGTGTTAACAAAATCTAAAAAGTGTAAAATTTCTTAACTGCCGTCAATTCAAAATTACTTAAATGATCCTGCATCTCATTATAAACGACTATATTCGCTACTGTCATATGAACGCAAATTTTGCCCTTCAGTTGTAACGACTTGGTGGTCCAGTGTGAAGTACGACGGATTGCTACGCACGAGAGCTTGGCTTCAAAACCAACTTATCGAGGAAGCCACTTTTTTCAAATTGTGAATTTGTATATCTGTATTTGAATGAGTTTCTTTGATAACATTACGTTTAGAACTAGACGTACTCAATCTACAACAGAACTGTTCATCGAAGACGATAGTACAAATAGTTCGCCGAGGGATGGCAGCACAAATAGCTTACCGAACTTATCACAGGATGAGAATGCACACGTAATACAGGAACTCAAGCAACAAATAGAGGACCTTACATCAAAATTAAATTCGGCTCACGAAGAGATTAATAATTTAAGTTTAGAGAACTGTGAACTTAAAAAAACTGTGAATGAGTTATCAACTAAACATGATGTTCTTAAAAAGGCGTCAACAAGGCTTATAGACGGAATACGATCGCCCAGTAAAAGCTCAGCTTCAAGTCCATGTAATAGATCACACGTAAAGATACAGAATATCGATACAACATCAAATATTACGAAAAACAATAAACAATGCCCAGTAAAACTCAGTATCAATACTACAATCACGGCTCAAAATAAAGCTTCCCCGATGGCCAACAGCAACATCATTTTACCTAAGAGTCCCACGAAGAATAAAATGTGTATCGTTAGTGCGAACAAAACAAATAATATATTGAACATCGCTGAGGAGACCTTTCAAAATTTTCAAATCTGTCACTATGTCTCACCTAATTGTGGAACTGTGCAACTTTTAAAGAACTTACAACAAAAACTTACAGATTACTCAATGCAGGACTATTGTGTTATTTTTATTGCAGAGAAAGACTTCCTGCGAACTGAAAATTAGAATAATTATAGAAATAAGAAAATTATTACTAATGGTACAACATACTAATATTATACTGTGTTTACCTACATATAAACTAAGTAATTTTTCAGCTATGTTTAACTGGCGCATTGAAAGTTTTAATAGCTTGCTTTGTTTAGATTTAGAAACCTACAAATATGCTACAATACTAGACTCAAATTTGAACTTATTATACGATTTTACCATGTTTTCAAAATTTAACAGAAAATTGAACAACCGAGGAATGAAAACTATTTTTGATGATTTACTGGTACTTGTAACAAGTCACTATTCTGAACTAGACAATAACTGTTAATCCTCTCCTACACGTACTGATTTTTTTCTATGAACACTTGTATATCATGCACCAGAACATTGCTGGCCTTATAAATAAGTCTGATTTATTAACTATATACGCTCAAGAATTGTCAAGTAAGCACATCATTCTGGACATTATATGTATAACCGAGCATTTCATAATGTCTGGCCAAGAGTCACTGCTAAAGATACCAAATTATAAGCTTGCTACATGCTATGCCCGAAATAATATAAAGCGCGGTGGGGCTTGCATTTTGATAAGAAATGGCCGTCAATATAAAGAAATGACAGATATAATGAAATACTCGATACCAGGCATTATAGAGTGTTGTGCCATTGAATTGACTCATCAAAATATTATTGTCGTATGTTTGTACAGACCGCCTAAACTGTCTAATCTAAGTACATTTTATGAAAGATTTGATGCCATTTTGAGAACTCTGTGTAACAAACACAATAAGAAAATTATAATATGCGGGGATTATAATATTGATAATTTAAAAAATAATAGAATTTCTTTAGAATTTAAATGTTTTCTTTTAAGCTATAACTTAAAATTAGAAATTAATCAGCCGACTCGCCTTCGCAGTAACACATGCTTAGATAATTTTGCCCAGAAATTTTAAACGTAAGTGCCAATTTGACGTAGTAGACTTTGGATTATCGGATCATACGGCACAGATAATAAAATTAAATGTTCGCAAATCTAGCCACATAAAGTCCTGGAGAGTAAAGATACGAGATATGTCTATAGAAAACTTAGAAAAGTTTAAAACCTACATTCAATGCTTATCGTTTTCTGATATATACGACACGGAAGATCCCAATAAAGCCTACGATAATTTCATAGAAACATTTACACTACTGCATAATCTATGCTTTCCCTATAAACTAATTACGGTAAAGTCAGAAAAGAAAATTAAATGGATTTCATGCGGCATACGCATTTGCAGTAAAAAGCAACGACAGTTACTTTGGAAGCGTAGATTACAACCGACAGACGAGAATAAGCATATATTTGAAAATTATTCGAAGAGATTTAAAAACATTGTTCGTTTAACCCAAAAAGCTCAAAACAGTTATTTGATCAAAAACTCAAAGAATAAATCCAAAACGTCTTGGCAGATTATTAATAACAAAAAACAAGTTCGTGAACCGGTTATTCAAATAAAAAAGGACAATATAATATTGACAGATCCTACTGAAATAGCAGAATCTTTTAACAATTTTTTCATTGATCAGGTTAAAGATATATCATAAAATAACCGGACAGGTGCTATCATAGACATAAAACACAGCCTGCATTCAATATTCATGTTTCCAACGAATCCTAAAGAAGTCATGCGTATAATACAAAACTTGAAAAATAAGAAAAGCGTTGGCTACGACGACATTTCAACAAAAGTAATTAAATTTGTCGCTCATCTCATAGCTACTCCACTCAGCCACATTATCAACCTTAGCATATCGACCGGAATATTTCCAGACAGTCTTAAAACTACTGTAGTAAAACCCCTCCATAAGAAGAACTCTAAGGATGATATGAACAATTATAGGCCAATTGCTCTAATTCCTGTGTTTTCTAAAATAATAGAAAAAGTCATTTATGAATCAATTTATAATTTTTTATCAAAATTCAAAATACTTTGCGATGAACAGAAGGGGTTTAGAAAAAATCATAATATAAATATGGCTATTTTCGACTTTCTATCTAAAATAATGCCGAAGGTAGATAGCAAAACACCTGTATGTGCAATCTACACTGATATGTCGAAAGCTTTCGACTATGTCAAACATGACACTCTTTTAAAAAAACATTACGCATACGGAATTCGTGGAAACGCTCTCAGTTTAATAAAAACATACTTAAAAGATCGTAAACAATTCACAGAAATTTCTAGAGTCTGCTCTAAATCTAAAATCGAAATAAAGTACTTGTCATCCTGTAGATATGTGGAGTTTGGTGTACCCTAAGGTAGCGTACTCGGGCCGTTACTATTTTTATTGTACATAAATGATCTGCCACGTCAAACTCCACATCCCATTGTATTATTTGCAGATGACAGTGCGTTGTTAATAGAATGTCGTAATGCAGGAAAATATGAAAATGAAATCAATAATACCCTTAGATCCGTTGTAAATTGGCTAAATAACAATAATTTAATTATAAATCTTAAAAAAACAAATATAATGCATTTTCACCAAAGAATTTATCCCATAGACATGAACATACATTACAATGGCCAAATCGTAGATAAAGCAAAAGTTACAAAATTTCTAGGAATTCTAATAGACGACCAATTAAATTGGAAATTGCAAGCAGAGAATATTTGTAAAAAATAAGCACATCTGCTTACGCCCTACATAACTTGTCGAAAAAGGTCAGCGCTGAAACAATACTTGTTGCTAACCATGGTCTTGTAGTATCGGTTTTGAGATTTGGTTTGATATTTTGGCGTAATTGTAGCGAAAAAGAAAGCATTTTCAGGGCTCAAAAGCGATGCCTTCGAGCCATGTGTGGGTTAAAAACTACAGACAGTTGCGTTCCTATTTTCAAGACACATAAACTATTAACGTTTCCATGCATGTATATATTGGAAATATCCATATTTGTGAAAACAAACACACACTTATTTCCTTTATATAACCAAACTAGAATAAGATCTACAAAAATGAGATCTCACTACCAAAGTTTGCTTAACACAGGCTTTCCTAAGACTGCATTATTAAAGAAAAGTGTTATCGGCATGGCACCTGTTGTTTATAATAAAATACCCAATAGAATTAAAAATCATCCTTTGCATATTTTTAAAAAAGAATTAGTAAAACTTGTATTGGATAAGTGTTATTATTCTGTAAACGATTTTTTAACTGATAAATATATCTAAAGATAAATGTATGTGTAATATCCTTAAGTTAAATTAATTAAAATTAATTTGTAATACTTTAAAAATTTGCATGCTTTACAGGCAGAATGTACAAGGATTCTCTATAAATAATATTGTAACATCATATTGTTATACCTACATTCTTAGCAAATAAAGATATCTATTATCTATTCTATTCTATTCTATTCTATGTTTATATGCTAATATTATAACATAGTGTGTAAGTAATTAAGTTTATCAAGATTTAGTTTAATTTAGGCAGACTATTTATTATAAATTAATAATATAAAAACGAAATAAAATAAAAATTCACAAACATTTTGGTACGTTAGTAATTACAGTTAATATTCCACATGTCACGTAAAAAGAAATATAATAATAATATTTAGACAAAATTGTTAAAGATCATTTTACAACTTTTAGTAATTTTTCTGTGTCGTCGTAATTGAGTTTTTGTAAATATTCTGTTACTGTTGTTCTGCATATTTTATAGCTAAGACTATATATATTCAGAAATTTATTGAACTTATTATACAAGAACGGTCCTAGAAATACGTAGAATCTTTTAACAAAGACATGATTTGTAGGAGGTGATACACAAACAAGGTCCTTTCTTCTTCTTTCAACAGGAATTGGAGAATATGGGAGTTCAGTGTGCTGTTTTTGTATAATACTAAGTATAAATAGTTGGCGCACTGTTAGCACGTTGCATGATAAATAGAGTTGGTGTGTAGGGAATTTAAAGCGACGAAATGTAGCCACTTTAAGAATTGCTCTTTGTGCTCGTTCTAGCGGTAATAGAACTGATTTAGCCGCGCCACCCCACGATGTAATGCAATATGTTAGTATGGATTGACACAAAGCTACATAAACCTGTTTTATTAATTTGTAATCGGCTATGTTACGAAGCTTTTTAAAAATATAAATTAATTTCCGCGTTCTTGCGCACACAATATCAATGTGTTTACGGAAATTTCGATTTGTGTCGAGTGTTATGCCTAGATATTTGATATTGTCAGTTTCAATTAATGCGGGACAAGTACATGTTAAGTCAGCGTGCATTTTACAGTTGTGTGCAAAAATATGTAGGTTAATAGGTGATGGATTAGTATTTCTCATTCTAAATAATATGTATTTCGTTTTGTCTACATTTAAGGTTAGCAGATTTTGGTGTCGCCAGTTTGATACAATATTAAAACCATTTTGGGCGTGGTCATAAAGCTCAGAATATGTATTGGCTGAGAATAAAAGCGCTGTGTCGTCCGCATATGATATTAATATACCATTTTGAACATTTAAACTATAGAGATCGTTAATATATATAAGGAACAAAGTTGGTCCCAAAATACTACCTTGTGGTAAACCAAAACCACTATTTTTACGTTCTGCACTAACATATTTATCAATTTTCACACTTTGGTAGCGATCGGTCAGATAGTCGGAAAACAGTGCAAGTTGTGCTCCCCTTATTCCGAATGTCTCGAGCTTGCGTAGCAGTATGGAGCAGGATATTGTATCAAACGCCTTGGCCAGGTCTAAAAATATTCCCATGGAGTGCATGCTCTTATCTAGACTATTGGTAATATGCGCCGTAAGCTGGTGTACGACTTGGTTAGTAGATTTTTTAGGCCTGAACCCAAATTGGTTATCTGAAAGCAGCTTATTATTTTCAAGGTAATTAATCAATCTAATGTTTATTATTTTCTCTAAGATCTTTGAAAGGCCCGATAAGACTGAAATTGGCCTGTAGTTAGTAATGCTTTTTTTGTCACCAGATTTAAAAATAGGAGTAACTACTGCTTTTTTAAACAAGCGGGGGAAAACTCCTTCTTGTAAGCATAAATTAAAAATATGTGTTAATACCGGCGCAAATATATATCTGAATTTTTTAATAATATTGTTAGGTATATTATCCCACCCCACAGCACACACTTCTTTCAAACCACTTATGATACTTATTACTTCATCAACGTCCGTATCCAGCATCACGAAAGAATTTAGCGATGGCGATTGGCTAGTTTGAGACAGAAAGCTACTTGATTTAGGAATATTTTGCGTTAATGATCTACCGACGTTAATGAAATAATCGTTTATCTTATCACTTGCCGATATTGGACTTATGTCTGTTGACAGAAGTTCTAGTGGTGCTTCTGATTGTTTACTAATAAATGTATTATTTTTTATAAATTTCCAGATGAGCTTACTATTTTGCCCTGCCTTTTGCAATTGACTTTTGTCATATTGAATTTTAACGGTTTTTAAAAGATTGCTGCAAAAAATTCTGTATCTTTTATATGATACGGAGAGTATTTCATTGTCTGGTGCCAATTTTAGTTTTTGATGGAGTTTATCTCGATGTGTTATGCAAAGAACCAAACCGGAAGTAATCCAAGGTTTTATGTTGGTATATTTTCGAGACGTATGTATAAATGTCCTATTTTTTGTTATTGCATCTCGTACTGATCTTATAAAATACTGTAAAGAGCAATTCGCATCGTTGGAATTAAAAACTGGTTTAAAATCTATGCTACCTATACTACTTGCGAGGGTTTTCATGTTCACTTTTGCATAGCTGCGTGTGCAGTTGTTTCTGGGCAAAGACAATTTTAGGGTCAATAGAATAGCATTGTGATCTGTTAATGATGAATTTGTTATTAATGTTATGGAGGGCTTAATTGATTTTATAACAAAATGGTCTAAGCATGAGCCACTTTGGTGAGTTGGGTGATAATGGGTTGGTAACAACCCATGAAATGCGCAAATGTTTAAGTAGTTATGTGTATGAATGTCGGTTCTTTGAGACGCGATATTAATGTTTATATCACCTGTCAGTATAATATTCTGAAAATTTGACAGTCTTTTTAAGTGTGTGTCCAGTGATTCCAAAAACAATTCAATATTTTGCGAAGGCGGCCTATAAATTGCTAATACTACTGTATTTGAATTGATTTTAATTATCAAGCAATTACTGCCCAGAAATAAAGGTTCCTCTACTGATATATTTAAATTATTTTTAGAATAAATTACTAGACCATCATTTTGATTTAAATTATTTTCTGTTTTATGTACAGAATATCCATCAAGAAGTGGTAGAGCAGTTGCTTGGTTTGACAGCCAACATTCTGTTAACACTATAATGTCACAGCTAACATTGAGATTATGCAATAACACTTCAAATCCATTTATATTACGACTTATGCTGCGAATATTTTGTGTCAGCAATGTCAGCACCTTTACACTATGCGGTATAGAATATTTACACGAATTGACATTACATATTTTTATTTCCGACACAGAAAAATTGTCTAGGTCACCTATCAATTGATAAGTCATTGTATGCAATTAATTGTATACAAGTAAAATATAATAAGATAAAATTAAGTTAGAGCGCTAATTAAGAATAATAGGAGGTGACGCTCTTTGGCGCCCTCATAGTCTATAGAGTGTATATATTTATCCTCAGCATACTTACGAGCTGGACAGTTAGGGTCACCTGTTTGATGGTCGTATTTCCGTTTAAAACGCTTGCAGGTTGCACAATTAGGAGCGGATGACTTGCTGTTACAGTCTTTGAAGGTATGGCCAAGTTCACCGCAATGATTGCAAGTGGGGCTGGTTTCTCGGCAATATTTAGCGGCGTGACCGAACTGCTGGCAATTGAAGCATCTCGTGACAATCGTAAAGTCTCTGACCGGGCATGACGTCCAATTAATGAAAACCCAACCTTGGTTTATCAGTGCCTTTCTAATAGAGGGTGCTACTTCCAGTACATAGTCACAGGTAGGAAGGTTCTTCTTACCTGATTTATGACTCAACTTAACTGCGGCTAGAAAAGAATCACGGGTAGACTTCGGGAATTTGTCGGCAAGGTTTTGCTCATAAACGCAATCAAGGACTTCCTTTTCGGTGAGGGATACGGGTACACCCACGATGGTAACTCTTGGACGACGTTTCGTTGGCTCCTCCACAATAAGGCCCGATGAGACTAGCTTTTGCGAGTTCCTTAACTTTTCAACGTCTTCTTAGATTCCATACTAATGAGGACGCCTCCGTTTCGGACTTTCCTCAGCCCACGTACGTGAAGCTTAAGTTCCTCCGGTGAAATAATCTTCTGTACGAGGGTTTTAGTATCGTCACTAGATTTTGATTTGTCGCTGGGATAGATAGCAATACTGCTCAGGTTATTAGGACGAACAAACTTATCAGCTCCTTTCTTCACCATGTCTGCGAAAGAGGTACTGCCAACTGGTTGTAATTTGTCTTCGACTGTCGCCTTAATTTCTTTGAGTGAACCACTGAGGTCCACCTGTGTATTTAAGTGTTGTATGTTGCAGTGGGCAAGGATGGTCCTTTGTTTTAAAGACTGGTATACAACGGCAATATGGGCTGTCGCACCCATAACTTTACGGCACCAACCTGATACGAGCTCTTTTTGGTTTGAGTTCATTTTTCCTTCGGCCACGACGGTGCACAACTCATTAAGGTAGGTTTCGACGGCATCCAACCACCTTTCAATCTCCGGCGTAGGCACGATTTCCTCAGGCAGATCATTCTGGATCGTTTTTTTGGGTGGTTTGCGCAGATTTTCAGCTACTGGAAAGGAGAGCGGAGTCGGCGTAGACGGAGGACTTCGACTTGTTTTTTGGCTCCGGCCAAATGGGCTAAAGCCTTGGTTCGACATTACAGTATTGTTTATGTAATTAGCTGCAGTTCATATTTGCTAATCGTTTTAATTTACACAAACACGCGACACACTTAAGGTCAGACTGCTGACTCGACGTCGCGAAATATTAATCGTAATTATTTAATTACTTTAGACCAAGAGACAAAAACACGTCCGCATAGTCAAGCGTCTCACTCATTCATTTATTGTCATTGACTGACACTTCGAGACAGCAAGCGCTGAAAGTGTGGAACTGCTGTTCCACACTTGCCAGGCGATCATAAATCCGCTCGTACCTTTGTAGTAAGGCCTGCTGGCGATCAGGCCGGTTCACTGAGGCACTGGCCGAAGCAAACCAGCGCAAATCTGATGCAATAGCACCAGCAGCCGCACGCAAGTCCTTGATAGCTGACATAATCAAAATTTCAAAAGAGCCCGGACAAGCGTTAAATAATATTAACAATCAAAACTTAATTTTTCTTAATTCTTTGAAACCAACAAAGTATTAGCCTGTTTACTGCTGGTACAAGCAAGTGACAGCAATAAAGAATTGTGGAATATATTATTAGTAAAAACACAATAATATAAAAGTCAGAATTATATCGTACCTTAGTTAGCCGTTGCCGGGGCGGAACTGAAAAGAAGTTTGTTCACATTTTATACTCTAATTACTCGTTTGACAGTGTCAACTGTCAAACCAATTTGTTTATTTAGAATTGGCAACACTTGTTCGTCTGATGTTCACACTTCGACTGCCGGAAGACAACTGAGTGTCGCTCCGTAGCGGTCTTTCTTTTATACTAGTGTACAAACAACTCACCACGTGGGGATATGACGTTTCGTCGCCACGTGCAGATTGAAATACAATGTTTTATTGTGAAACTAATTTATAATACATTTTATATTAAAAATATAATTATTCTAACATTTTATAGAAACACATATATATTACGATATCGACACATTACGTAAACAAAACTTAAATAATACTTTTGTGTTACAGAACTTTGTAGATCATAGACAAAAGACTATGATCTACTAATTTCGGTAACCTAAATCAATTAAAAACAATAATTTAAAAACAAATAACAATTTTGCGTTGGATACATGCCCATCTTGTACGGGGATAATAATAACATATCGATAAAAACAGAACTCCAATAAATATCATTGGTTACATCCCTAGCTGGCTATTTTTTATGACTTCAATTTGCCTACTGATCACTCAGTCTTGCCCTAGGTTTATTTTCGTTCGGACTTCCGGAATAACTTACGTTGTGACTTGTGCAAATAGAGAACTTCCTATATAAAATTTAGCCCCTATTTCACCCTCTTAGATTGGTTTAAGTTTGCAAAAATTATAAAATGCACGTGTATTTATTTATAACCAGTAGTTCGTATATGAAATGGCATACTTAACATTAAAAATGACGGACTGCACATATAAACTTTCAACCCCCATTTTCACCCTTTCCAAAGTAGGTATTCAAAAACGCTTAAACACGTGTAAGTTTATTTCTAACCAGAAGTTTGCACCCAAAATTCCATGCTTCTATCTTTGAAAATGACGGACCTCCCATACAAATTTTCAACCCTTATTTCTCACCCTTAGAGGGTAGATTACCAAAATTTCTAAAATAAATGTATATTTATTTCCTACAAGAAACTTATATATGAAGTTTTATGTGTCTTACTTTCAAATGACGGATTTCCATACAACCGTTCATCCCTTATTTAACCCCTTTAGGGTAGGAATTGCCAAAAACCCTTGCTTAGTGAGTACTTACGTCATAAAATGCATCAACTGTCAAAATTTCAAGTCTCTAGCCCCTGTAGTTTAGGCTCTGCGTTGATGAATCAGTCAGCCCAAGCAATTTTATATTGCCAAAAATCCTTCCTTAGTGAGTACTTACGTCATAAAATGCATCAACTGTCAAAATTTCAAGTCTCTAGCCCCTGTAGTTTAGGCTCTGCGTTGATGAATCAGTCAGCCCAAGCAATTTTATATATATAGATAAAGTGAATAATAATAAAATAATTTATTGCATCAAATATGGTATAGTACATAGGTGTTACAAAATTATATAGTTCGACATATTTGGCCGCTACACAGCATGCAACAATTGTTGAAAAATCATGAATAATTTCATAATCATAATAGACACATTATAATTTAAAAAAGTACACATTTATCAATAGACATATTCCAACAAGTAGAGAATTATTAAAATCTATACCTCACTGAACGCTCCAAGTTATAAAATTTGCATCCGTTTTTTTGTAGAAACTCTTCAGTAGAATAATAGCATTCCGCAATTAACCAATTACACAATGCCGTGCAAAATTCGTTGTATGGAAGTGATGTTATAGCACACGGTAAACAGTTGTAAATTAATGGAGCCATGTAAACACAGCTTTTCCTGAAGAGTTCCAACTCAGGAATCGGGATTTCATATTGAAATTGATTAATCTTTTGTTTATTTACATTATGTCTGCTTTCAAACAACGAAGAATTGCATCTCGAATATTTTGCAATTTACTAGATATAGATACTAGGGACGGTTAAAAGTTTATGTGATGTAAATATAGGCCTACAAGAATCGCTCCAATTCATATTAAACATATACGTTTAACATTATTTTACATTCATATACTTTTAATCATACGTTTTATAATACGCCCTTACAAGAACTAAATCCTGTGTCGAATACATTTGCACTTTTGCGACATGTACATACTAATATTTATGTAATGGGTCTATATTACATAATAAGGCATAGACATAGGTTACATCCGGTACATAGTGAAATGACCACGGCTGGTATAATTTATGCCGAACGGTCGGGGTTAATTTGAGTTATAAAAACTTTATTTAGTTTATTTTCAAATAAATACGCGATATTTTACTAGTAAGTCCTGTATCGCGGTAAAACTTAACAATCCTTCAATACACGAAATTAGGCACAAAATACATATTATATACTCGAAACACTTATTTGAGAAACAAAAAGTGTTGTATCATGTTGTGATCGCACCCACAGCACTCCGCGCAGTGCTTAAAGGCGAGCCAGTTTATATAATACATAAATATGTAAACTTTATAGTACCCACGTGAACAGTACGATACGTGACGTTTGAAGCTCTGTTTCTAACTTATATACACGTTCATTATAATCTAGTTCCCTTTGTTTACGTTCTTTACAAACTTCAAGCCGCCTTCAGAGACTTATAATAAAAGTTACCTTATCGTAAACTTAATTTTTATAAATGGTAATGTAGGTACATTTATAACGAACTGAATTAAATTCAAGTAATATTAAACCGTATCAAACAGCTACGTATAAAATGAATAAGCTACGGAAGTATGTACCGGCTACGTAAACGCTACGGCGTAGGACGAAAATATCTGATAGCAAAAAGGCACAGTTACTAACTTATCAGATTTATAATTTTTTTAAACTTATATATATTTTTATTTATAGACTCACGCCTGTACCCCCGAAGGGGTAGGCAGAGGTGTAATATTACGCCCACATTTCGCCATGAATTGTTAGGTCCCACGTAATAGGGGGCGAGCCTATTGCCGTTACCGGGCAAATCACCAGAATTATACAGCATCGTTATATTTTAGGAGATACTACATAATAATTCTGAACAGAATAATAAAATGTTAATATAATTTCGTAATTTAGGAGTTAGCCGCTGGGTGGCGCGTACAACGTACCGACCTCCGTGAATTTTTTTTCTATTAAATACGTTTACCGCTGAAAGTGAAAAAATAGACAATAAACAAACAAAGTGACCAATGAGGACTAACCACTAATGTTATCCACTAAGTAAAGTGACGACTCGTTTACCTTTTATTGCCAAGTGACTACAAAAGTGTACAATCAGTGATTAAAAAATGAACATTACCTTATAAACCTAGAACACTACAGCAAAAACTATACTAAGGAACATAATAGTGACAGAACAACAGTTTTAATTACACAAAATAAGTGATAAAACTATATTAAACGAAATCGAAAATTTAGTTCAAAAGTGCTCAACGATCAACTTGGACGATCCGTGGACTACGAATTTTTTTACAAAATCTTCTGGAAGATGAATATTCAGTGTTTTGCTTCATGAAGCTAGGTAGCGATTACAGAAATATACTATCAGCCTTAAACACATATACTTCGGCAATGGGTAAGCAAGACTATATAATTGTAATTGGTGGTTGTCATGAAACAAATCCCCACAATTTACAACAAACATTACAAACATGGTTGACAACAGTAAAAAATACAAACATTATTCTAACAGAGGTTCAATAGACATTTAAGAGAACAAAAATTAAATCACCCATTACTTTTTATTTGTCATTATCACAAACATGCAACGTTTATTTATATGAATTATGCTAATTTTTTACTTAGTCAAATTATGCAAAAAATCTTTCTGGGTGTTTATTAAAAGAAATATTACGTTTGTATTACTTTGAAAAGAAATAGTGGTATCAAAATACATTAAGAATGGCAACAACCACGGTAAAAAAATACACAGATAAATGTACTCAGACGGTCGATCATTTAGAAACTCAAACTGATATAATTATTAGCAACTTAGATAGCTCTGATAACGCTCCTATCATTTTCGTGCATAATAATATATCTGTCATTCATCAAAATATTAGTGGTCTACTAAATAAGGCCGATATGTTGTTTGTATCACTAAATGAGTTCACTCAAAAAGGTATTACAGCTGATATTATTTGTATTACGGAGCACAACATAACCCATGGTGATGAATCTCACTTAATTATGCCAGGTTATAGGCTCGGAGCTTATTACATGAGAACCAATAGACGTGGAGGTTCCTGCATTTTAATAAAAAGCCACTATAAATTTAAAACTTAAAAAAAAATGAAATGTCTATAAGGGCGGTTTCAGATTAGCGTATTTTTCTGCGCGTATACGGTCGTTTTAGCATACGCGCTTACACGCTCTCTACAATACGCGCTTCAAAAAACCAGACTCACGTAAACGGGCGTGTTCGCTCGAAACGGTAGTGACGTCTTGTCAGTGTCAACATGGATTTTGACGGCTCGTGGTTATACGAGCTTAGAAGCGCGTTAACGCTCATATGAGTTGCGCGTGTGCCAAAAGGCGCGCCTATACGCGCCTACATGCACTTCCAAAAACGAGCTTATACGCGCGTATAAAACGCTAATCTGAAACCGCACTAACTAATTTATTTGAATGTTCTGGTATTGAATTAATAGATTACAAATGGTACATATTGTGCATATATAGAACACCAAATAAATAAAATATTGAAAAAGCTTTGTATGAATGATAAGAAAATAATTATATGTGGTGACTTTAACATGAACTTATTAGACCAATCAAAAGTCTCGAAGGATTTTACAGACTTAATTTTAAGCTTTAATTTGACTATCCAATTTAAAAAACCAACTCGTAGCTGTAGCCAAACTTGCATTGACAACGTAATACATAATATCAAAGGATGTAAGGGCAAAATTACAGACTTTGCTTTATCAGACCACTCGGCACAAATTTTAACTATACCAGTGAAAAAGAGATGCCTGTTAAAATACTGGTATATAACAAAACGTTGTTACACCAATACAAATAGAGCCATATTTATAAAATACTTGCAAGAAATGTCTTTTTACAATGTATATAAATCTGCGGAACCGATTGATGCTTACAATGCTTTCCTAGATGTGTTTAGTTTTATTTACAATTTAGCATTTTCTTTGAAAAAAAATTCGTGTAAACACTGAATCAAAACCTAAATGGTTAACAAAGGGAATTGAGTTATGCTGCAAACGTAAGCGCAATCTATTATAGATATAAAGAAAGCATCCCACTAAATAAAATAGGAAGAAGTTTCAAGAATATGCAAAGCGCTTTAAAAATATCATAACTCTCACAAAAAAATCTCAGACCAATCATTACATCAATACGGCCTCAAATAAATGTAAAGCTGTTTGGCAAGCAAATAATGCTACGAGCAACAAGTTACCAAACGATATACTAGACAAGCTAGTCGTTAATAACGAAACAATTACGAAATTCTTTTAAATAAAATGCAAAGGTATGGAATCAGAGGTAACGTACATAAACTAATAAAACCATACCTTAACAATAGGACAGGTCACGGATGTCAAAAAGGTATCTATAAATACTAAAATGGAAGAAATCTATAGTTCTAAAATAAGAGATGTAAACACTGGGATACCGCAAGGTAGTATCCTTGGTCCCCTATTGTTGTGACGTCAATCCTTGACGCATCACTCGGCCCGGTCGACCCCGCCGCCCGCGCCCTGCAACGGTCAATAAATACGGCCGCGCGGATGGGGGGTCCCTTTCTGGCCGCTGCAGCACAACGAGCTAAGTACACCAGCTACTCTGAACGACCACCGGAAGCGTATCTCCAACTAGACCCCTTACTATCGCCAAATCACGCGACCCTGGTTCTGTAGAATTTTCCAACCAAGTGGATATAAACATCCAAGAGATAGACGTCACAAAATTCTTAGGAGTCTTCATAGATAATTTATAAATAATAAGTTTTAAGCTCTACTTTTGAAAATTTAAATAAAATATTTAAAGTGGTATTTTATTAAGTTTAATGACTTTAGATTATTAAATAAGTACATCTACTACCTGCCAGTACAGTATTGACAACATCCTACGTACACAAACAACAGAAAACACATATCACAAATTATGGCTGAGTCACTCCAAGAATCAATGAGCAGTCTGAGAGACATGTTCCACAAGCGGCTGGCGGTTTTTGAAGCTGAGCTCCCACAATCCCAAAGCTCTGCATCAATGATAGGATAGGCTTCGGAATATCACTCCTTCAAGGTATTTGTCATGGAGGCTCTGAATGGCTTTCAACGGCAGATTGAGCTTCTTGCGCACACCGTGGACACTATGGAGATGAGAGCCAGGCGGAAGATGTTGTTGCTGCATGGAGTGTCTGAGGACAGCAAGGAGGACACATCCAAGGTGGTGGTTAAAGTCTTCAAGGAACACCTCAAAACCGACTTGACGGCTGCCGATGTCCGACGATGCCATAGAATGGGGCGCCTGTCAAATGACCACAAACCCAGGCCCATTGTCTTAAAACTAAATGATGTATCCGTACGTGACAAGCTATGGTTTGCTTAAACTAAGTTCAAGGGCACTGGGATCACAATTTCTGAGTTCCTGACCAAGCAAAGACACGAAACTTTTATGGCGGCAAGACAGAAGTACGGTGTGTTGCAGTGTTGGACCAGGGAGGGCATTATTCATGTCCTGGCACCCGATGGTTCGTCATCATCGTGTGATCAGCCTCGCTGAGCTGCACAAGGCCGAGCAGAAGGGTATGGAGAAACCAGCGACAGTTTCGAAGCCAGCCACCAAATCCTAACGAACTGTTGCCCAGAAAAAGTAGTTTGTTTCCTTTGTTTTGTTTGTTTTTTCGGGCCGGGTAGTATGTCCAATTTTTATTCTACTCTTGTCAGTACCCACGGTATTTTCAATTTTACTTATTAGTTAATTACTACTCTTAGAAAAAACTAATAATTTATTATTCATTGTATTCTGTTGGTATTCGATACCTATTTTTCTAGTACTGTCAACTTCAAATCTGTCATTTCTGTAAAAGTACTTCCTTGGGTGCAAGGCTTTTTGGCTAAAGTTTTATTTTATTTAGTCTGTTCGTATTTTTTTAAATCTTTTAATACTTTTTTTCCTACTATCGTTCTCTTAAATTTTTCTTCGCTGCCTTTCCCAATTTTTTTACCCGTACCGATATTAACCGTTCTATTATTTTTGTGATTTTGTTTAAGCATGTATGTTAAAGTTACTTATTGGTTCGATTTTGCTAACGCAACTGGCAGGTGGTGTATTGGTGGAATTGTATTTTTTTATTATTATTATTATTTTTTGATTATTAATATTTATTCATATTTTATTATTATTTATATTTGCATAAATATTTCGTTACCGTTGGGTTACAAATCACACTAAGTATTTATAGATATTAATATATATTGTGTAACGTAATATTACACGTATTGCGTTATAATATCTCGCAGGCGCTTAACGCCAGCTTAGTCAGACATCGTTCGCAATATTACCAAATATGGTCATATTCACTAGCCAAAGGCAGTTGTGAGTCATAGATTTATGCCTATATAAGATGGGTGCGCGTCGTAGAATGGTCACTTTCCCTAGACATCGGAACGCTGCCGCTACACCTCGCGATTATTCTACATTCTACTTCCTATCTACTGTCCCGCTGGGAGTAAGCATATTCTAGTTGTCTGTGTGCCTATATGTTCTGTCTGTAGTATCTGTGTCTCCTAAGCATAACAGCCGATCTAGGGACAGCCTGTTCCTGACGGGTTGTTGTGTATTCTCTATGCTGTTTCCAGTTCACCCTACGGGCTACGTTCACCCTACGAGCTCACTGCACCTGTCTTCTTCCTACGGGCTACGTTCTTCCTACGGACTACAAGCCACGAGCTGCTGGCGCCGTGCCGCTACTAGCCAGCTGCCACCCAAGCCTCCGTTCCTGCCTACGAGCTCCTACAGCCAGGCCACGGACGCCTGAGCCTGACCGCTCGACCCACATCGGCTGCACCGCCTGAGACCCGCTCAGCCTGAACATCGACCACAGAGCTGCCTGCGCAGCGCACCTTGGCCAGCTCATCGGCGACCCTTCGAGCAGCTACCCTGCGAGCGTCGGAGAGCAGCAGGAGTCTACACTCCAGCCAGCTCAGGCCAGTGCTTACCTAGTTCGGTCATACTGTATGTAAGCGGTAGTGAGACATAATAAAGAACCTGTTCAGCCTAGCAGTGTTTCTCTCGAACTTCGACATCCTACCTGAGATCCTCCGTCTCAGTGGCGCCCAACTCTATTTGTCTCACTTCCAATTACTGCAGTTGTTCTTGTTTAGGAGGTCAGTCTTTGTAAACGAGGAGGTGCAGACATCAGCGAACTGGTACGTAATATCTAACTTGTGTGTATCTGTGTATTGCTGTCTATCTTTAATTTCTATTCTTGTATACCTATTATGTGTTATCTTACTATTGTCTAATTCAAATTTCAACTACCGATTCCCTACGTAACTGTTCGCAATTTGAAATAACCGTTTTTTATTTTTGCAAGTCACTATCTATTGTCTACATTTTTAAACCGAATCGTCGTAGTTTCTTTGTAAAGCAGAACTATTGCACATGGGGGGCTGTAATATACTTACGTTCTTTTCTATCATACTTATTTTATATCATCATGAGCACTAACCCTATCAAGTACTTTCTACTTAATAAAAATGAATTGGCCTACGAGGTCGCTATTCGCGGAGAGGAGCCGGCTACCTCTGTTTTAGGTTTACGGAAGCAGCTACCTAAACTACTCGAGCTGATTCCGAATGACGAAATCCTAGAGTCAGGCCTAGACATAGCAGACGACTTCAAGGGAGCTAGCCTGTCAGTTACCGATTTAGATTCGCGAATCTCTTCCCTTAAGGAGCTATACGACCACAACTTGGCTAAGCGAACTACGGCTTTGCACAACCAGGTCTACCACAGATTGGGCAGATTAGACAAATCCGAACCTAAATACGGCAAGAAAATATCCGACCTTACTGAACGCTTTCGGATGCTGTCGGCAGAGCTATCTAAGATAGAACACTCGAATGTTCCGTCGGCGGAAGTCGGAGCCACGATGACTTGCACGGATTCAACCCCTGCACAGGCAGCGTCGACTCCGGTAACTGTCCACTGTGAGCATTTGAGGGTTGGCGAACTATCAAAACTCAAATTCGACGGAACAGGCTGCGTTCGTGAATTTCTACAACGCGTGACGGAATTTAGGACGGTTAGAAATCTACCTGCCAATAGATTATTCGATTACGCGTCCGAAATTTTTACTGGTAATGCGTTACACTGGTTTCGCGGTGTTAAAAATTCCATTTCTACATGGGACGAACTAGCTAGTAAACTCACAGCTGATTTTACACCGTACGACTATGATTATAAACTTTTAGCCGAGATTCGTAATCGTACTCAAGGGCAAACTGAGGGTATAATCATCTACTTATCAATTATGTTCCAACTTTTTGCGCGATTGTCACCGAACACGGTACTAACCGAACAGTAAAAATTAAATATATTGCTTCACAATATTAGACCGTGTTATTCTACAGTACTAGCTTCATGTACTACGGCTATAGACACTATAGACACTCTAAAAACACTATGTCTAAACTATGAGAGGTTCCAGTGTTTAAGTGCACAATTTCACGAACCTAGTTACCCTACGTCTAACACAGTAGCACCTGATTTAGCTTACATAAATAAAAAGGACACGCACGGTCACTATAATAATTCACAGTACTATAAACCGTCTAAACTAAAAAACTACGCTTCTGTCGCATCTATTAATGTCGAACCGAACGATACACCTGTGCCTAACCCGCAACACTATAATGTCAACATGATATCTAAATCAGCTGTTCCTACAAAAATAACTAATAAGAGGTGTGTGTTTTGTCCGCGCTGCCGTTCAACTGATCACTCACTAGGGACGTGCAAGCGAGAACGTTATCCGATATGTTTTAAGTGTGGCCTTAGGGATGTCACATTTGTAAATTGTCCTACCTGTAAAAATAAATCATTTTCAAAAAAACTAATTTATTCGGATCGTCGTTCGTCAAATAAGATGACAAACCCTACCGTTTGTACATCTTCTAAACCTAAATATTTTGACAAGGAAGACTGGAAAAATTGGCTGAACACTCTAAAAGTGTATTTTTCTAGTCATTCTGTGGCTGCGACCCGAGATCAAAAACCTAATACTGATTTTCGACCCTATGTTAATGTAACCATTAAGAATCTACCCCTTACTGGTTTACTTGACTCAGGTTCTGCCGTGACTATATTGGGCAATAATTCTCATATAAAACTTATTTCTAAAACTAATCTCCCTTTGAATAAGTGTGACAACCCTACTATATTTTTTCGATCGGCGGGTGGTCATCGTTTGACACCGATCGGCTATATCAACCTACCCACCACTTTTGAAAATAAAACTTATAACTTGAAAGCGTACGTAATTCCAGAAGTCACTAGTTCGTTAATTTTAGGTATTGACTTCTGGAAAAGATTTAAATTGTTACCAAACTATATTAACTCTGTTTCTTTTTCTAATAATTACTCACGTAGTAATTCCTTGCCTAATAAAGTTAATGCTACCGTGTCAGCTATTGATACTAACACTGATAACGAGACTACTATAACCTCGGATCAGTGGTATACTACAATCTACAATGGCTGTAAAAACTCACCTACATCTTTTCCTAATTATTCTATCAGGAATGATAAATTGTACAGATATATGGTATCTAAATGTACATTGCGTAAAGTATTCGATTGGAAAGCGGTCCTACATACCTCGGATAGAACTACAGCTATTAAAGAATACCATTCGGAACTCGCTGCGGGTCATTTAGGTATTTTTAAAACGTATAAACGTTTAGCGCAGCGTTATTATTGGCCTGGTATGCACGCTGACATTATTAAGTTTATATCTTCGTGTGATACTTGTGTCGCACGTAAACTCCAAAACAATGGTACTTTATATACACACACATACAACTTACGTCGTAAACCGGCTGGGTTTAACGTGGGTGATACTGTGTGGAAAAGAACCTACGACAAACCATTTGGCAAAAAACTAGCTCCTAAGTTTACCAAGTGTACTATTATTGCTAAAAAGTCACCACTAGTATACGAATTAGCGGATTCGTCGGGTAAATCTATTGGCAGTTGGCACATTAAAGATTTAAAACTAATTAACTACACTGATTCCTAACCTAACTAGATTCTTTCATTGTACCTACCTGCAGTTTGAGTTTCATAGTCACTATCTACTTAGCACTGTCTACAGAAGTTCGGAGGACTTAGTTAGACGGATTTTTCTTGTCTAGACACGAAAAATCCTGCTGTACAGAGCGGGGTATTGTAACGTAATACTACACGTTTTGCGTTATAATATCTCGCAGGCGCTTAACGCCAGCTTAGCCAGACATCGTTCGCAATATTACCAAATATGGTCATATTCACTAGCCAAAGGCAGTTGTGAGTCATAGATTTATGCCTATATAAGACGGGTGCGCGTCGTAGAATGGTCACTTTCCCTAGACATCGGAACGCTGCCGCTACACCTCGCGATTATTCTACATTCTACTTCCTATCTACTGTCCCGCTGGGGGTAAGCATATTCTAGTTGTCTGTGTGCCTATATGTTCTGTCTGTAGTATCTGTGTCTCCTAAGCATAACAGCCGATCTAGGGACAGCCTGTTCCTGACGGGTTGTTGTGTATTCTCTATGCTGTTTCCAGTTCACCCTACGGGCTACGTTCACCCTACGAGCTCACTGCACCTGTCTTCTTCCTACGGGCTACGTTCTTCCTACGGACTACAAGCCACGAGCTGCTGGCGCCGTGCCGCTACTAGCCAGCTGCCACCCAAGCCTCCGTTCCTGCCTACGAGCTCCTACAGCCAGGCCACGGACGCCTGAGCCTGACCGCTCGACCCACATCGGCTGCACCGCCTGAGACCCGCTCAGCCTGAACATCGACCACAGAGCTGCCTGCGCAGCGCACCTTGGCCAGCTCATCGGCGACCCTTCGAGCAGCTACCCTGCGAGCGTCGGAGAGCAGCAGGAGTCTACACTCCAGCCAGCTCAGGCCAGTGCTTATCTAGTTCGGTCATACTGTATGTAAGCGGTAGTGAGACATAATAAAGAACCTGTTCAGCCTAGCAGTGTTTCTCTCGAACCCCGACATCCTACCTGAGATCCTCCGTCTCAATTGTATGTACATATAATACATATTGCCATCATTGATATTATTAATGTAAGTGATGACGATAGTTTCTATTCTACATGTAGCGTAGATGATAGCTTTTCTAGTGTGCCGTCACTAGCTGACTGTCTTAACTCACAATTTTCTGCTGTACCTAAAAATTTCAATGTCGTTCATATCAATGCCCAAAGCATTCCGGCACATTTCTCTGATATGTTGGCGAATTTAGACTGTAAGAATATTCACGCTATCCTTGTTTCTGAGTCATGGCTTAAGCCCTGTCTGCCCTCTACATTATACTCCCTTCCTGGTTTTCAACTTATCAGAAATGACCGTGCCGTTGGAGGCGGTGGTGGTGTTGCCATATATCTTCGTTCACATATTCCTTATACAATTGTTGGTATGTCAGCACAGCCTCCGCCGCCAAGTGCAGGCGAGCATTTATTTCCGGAAGTTGTTTTAAACCACACCAAAATCCTAATCGGCGTTTACTATTGTCCTTCTTTACGAATAGATTACTTTTCTACTTTCGAAACCTTATTGGTCAATACTGTGCCATCTTACAGTCACAGAATCATAATGGGTGATTTTAATACCTGCATGCTCAAAAATGATGCCCGCTCGTCTTCTCTTTCTTCAACTTGCGTATCATGTAATCTGTCAATATTGCCACTTAGCGCAACTCATCATTTTCCTAATTCTGCACCTTCACTCCTTGACCTTATAATGGTTTCTTCAAGAGAACATGTCGCCATGCACGGGCAGTACCCAGCTGACATGTTCTCATATCGACTATGAACTGGCAATAGGTCATATCTCATTTTTTTGTAGATTTCGCTTTTTAATGCCAATTTATACCATTTAATACTCCACATCGTTGCAAGAAATCCTTACTTAAATACATTTTAATTTAGCGCCAGAATTCGCTTTATTCATCTTGTACTAACTGCAACTCGCAGCGAATACGAGCATTTCATCCTATCTCGCCAAAAATATACGGACATGAACGTGATTTCGCGCACTCTTAAAACAAATAACTGTTTTATGTGGATTCATTAGGTTTCGGAGCCCTAAGTTATAAAGAGATATTATTGAGGACTTTTAGAAGCTAAAATTGTAGGTTTTGTTATAAATTTATTATTAATATTTAAGATTTCTACATTAATAATCTGTAAATCGAGATAGTACATCATGCATTGCCATTCAAACTTTTGGCAGATTGGAATTATTCAGAGATAGTATTTCTTGGTTCTATTCAACTAAGTATAACATCAACCGAAAATACCTTTCATTAGGTTAATCAATACATATACCTACGACGAAATACATGCTTTTAAGTTGCACGATTCCGCTATAAGTTGTTATTGACGTATTATTCAAGTATTATCCGCATTTAATAATGTGCCCGGTGGATGGCAATGGGGTCGCCAACTACTACATAGGGACCGAAACAGAACTGGCGAAAAGTGTGTGTGTAATACACCTCTGCCTACCCCTTTGGGGATAAAAGGTTCACGCCTTTTACCCCCTTTAGTTATATTATCAGCATTTACGGCTTGATGTCCTAGCCCATCGAGTCACACAGGCATGCTGCTTAGGGATTGCAGGACTATGTTCTAACTACATACCTACTAACTAGCCAATTGTTTGGTTGAATTAGATAGAGCATAAATAATAATGGAAATGATTTGTGATTACAAATGATTTATCCGTCTTGATATTAACTGCGAAATGCATAAATATTGGCGCCTCAATAGACAAAAATCTAAGTCTCTGACCCGCGATATCCGCCGATACAATACCAAATGTGTTCAAGAGGCGATCTAGCGGAACAAAGGCTCTAATGTATTCCAGAGACATCTGTCTATCGGGCAAAGTCAGCTAACAAAGCTGAAGACGAAGGATGACAGTGTTGTATCATCCCGACTTCAGTTCTTGGAGGAGATCGAAAGGTTCTATGGAAACTTATACACGACCCCGCGAACACACGTGACCCTAGAGCTAGATCGACCCGACACCATACCGAAGACGACCCGGACGTCAGCATGCACGAGATTAGTGTGGCCCTACAAAAGCACCGGGTGATGACAGAATTACGACAGAGCTTTTGAAAGCTGGCGGCATACCCGCTTCGGAAATGCTTCGTAAGCTTTTTAATTCCGTCATACACGAGGGTAAAACACCACAAGAGTGGCTCAGTAGTGTGGTGGTGTGGTGTTCTTCAAAAAGGTCGACAAAACCCTTTTAAGGAATTGCAGACCCCTCTCACTTCTGAGCCACGTCTATAAGCTGTTGTCAAGGTTAATCACGAATCGTCTCGCTTGCAAGCTACACGACCTCCAGCCTTCCGAACAAACCAGTTTCCGAAAAGGCTAATAGTAGGTACCACATACTGAACACATAGAAGCCCGAGGAGTATAACCAGCGCTATGTTTGGCGTTTGTAGACTATGAGAAAGCCTTCGATTCGATCGAAATCTGGGCAGTGCTGCAGTCTCTCCAACGATGCCAGATCGACTATCGATACGTTGAAGTGCTGAAGTGTTTGTACGAAAACGCGGTGACGTGTCAGTTCGCTTTCAGGACCAGAGCTCGAAACCTATTCGACTATAGCGAGGGGTGAGGCAGGGAGATATTATATCTCCGAAACAATTCACCGCTGCGCTTTAAGAAGTCTTCAAGCTTCTGGACTGGGAAGGACTCGGTATCAACATCAACGGCGAGTACTGTATCACTCATCTTCGACTCGCTGACAATATCGTAGTCATGGTTGAGACCATGGAAGACCTCGGCACAATACTTGGTGGCGTCTGTAGAGTCTCCCAACAAGTAGGTCGAAAAAGACGAAAATCATGTATAACGTCCATGTTGTACCTGCTCCTATAGATATCTTCACGTCCGATATCTTGACCAGTGTGTGTAGCCAGTGATGTCACTCAAAGGGCGATGGAAAGAGCTATGCTCGGAGTTTCCATGCGAGATCGTATCAGAAATGAGGTGATCCGCAGGCGAACCAAAGTCACCGACATAGTTCGCCGAATAATCAGGCTGAAGTGGCAGTGGCAGGTACATAGCCAGAAGAACCGATGGCCGTTAGAGTAGAAAGGTTCTGGAGTGGCGGCCACGCACAGGACGTTGTAGCAGAGGTAGGCCTCCTGCAAGGTGCACTAATAATCTTATTGGGATCGCCCATAATGTTCCAAGTAAAATGTCCTATGTTTGTTCTTGTGTTGATTTATATTGTTCTATCTCGATTTTATATTGGAAGGAAGCATATAATGTTATTTTTGTTTCTAAATACATGTGCAATAAAAAAAATATTAACTACGTATTTTTTTAACATACGTATTGTTGTGTATATGATGCAAACATGTTTTTTCTTCCTCCTCGAAAGTTGTCAAAATTGAGATATTACCGGTTGCCAGTTCACAGTCGATATCACGATCTGCTTTTCTTATCCTACAAAATTCGACCTCCTAAAATAAGACATAAAGTACTTATGCAGCGCAATTTTGGTGGAATGAACACTGACAACCTTTGTAAAGATGCCAGAAATATTGATTGGACTCAACTTATCAATTCGCAATCTATTGATGAAAAGGTCAGCATTTTTCAAGCAAAATCACGGAACTGTACGATAGGCATGCACCAATTTGACCTGTGAAAATAAAGCACCCTCCCGCCCCATGGCTAACTGAAAATATCAAACATCTGATTCACAAGAAAGCTGCCGCCAAATTTAGGTACAAAATAAGACCTGACGCTCTCAATTTGCAAAAATATGTTGCGATAAGGAATCTCTGCAATAAGGTGTGTAGGGATGCACAACGCCAACATATTCACAGATCTGTACAAAACGGTGATCCAGCTTAAGTCAGGAAATTTCTTAAAACCCTAGGGGTCGGCAAAGCTCGTCAACACCTCAATCCTAATGATTTCAATATTGACTTGCTCAATCAACATTTCTCTGCCTCGTCCAATATTGATAGGACTACTAAGGCAAGCACAATTAATTATCTTTCTTCTCTGCCTACCCCTAGTTACTCACAATTTGTCTTTAATCACTACACCGATAGTGATGTTAGGAAGAGCATAATGTCAATCACGTCCAACGCAGTTGGTACTGACTGTGTCAGCCGTAATATGATCCTTCCTATACTCGATTTAATTCTTCCCATCATATCTGACATCCTAAATCATTCCTGTTCCAGCGGTACTTTCCCGTCAATCTGGAAGGATGCCAAAATTACTCCTATTCCGAAAACTTCTCACCTGTCATCCTTTTCTGATTATCGTCCCATTTCAATCCTACCATTCCTCTCCAAAGTCCTCGAACGTCTTGTCTACAACCAAATGAACTCATTCCTCTGCATAAATAACCTACTTAATCCTTTTCAATCCGGTTTCCGTTCGGGTCATAGCACCGTCACATCCTTGGTCAATATTACGGATGACATCAGGGCTGGTATGGAAGGCGGAGAACTCACTATTCTTGCACTTCTTGATTTCAGCAATGCCTTCAACACAGTAGATTACGATATTCTACCTGGTCGCCTTTGCTCTCTTAACATATCTCCTACGGTGATTGATTGGTTTTGCAGTTACCTGTGTGGCCGCCGACAGCGTATATGCATTGAGAACTCACTTTCTTCTTGGTGTAATACATGTGCTGGCGTGCCCCAGGGCGGCGTATTGTCTCCTTTACTCTTCGCAATTTTTATAAATTCTATCTCAAACAACCTTGACTCCTCCTTTATGCAGATGATCTCCAAATATATACGCGGTCGTCATCAGCAAGTTTATCGCAATCTTTAGCTATCATTAACCGTGATCTAGCACTGATCAACAGCTGGAGCAATTCCTTTGGACTCAAAATGAACCCCACGAAAACCCAAGTCATTGTTATTGGTAGTACCAGAATGAAATCGAAAATCGACTGGTCTTCACTGCCTCCAGTTATTTTTGATGGCACCACTATTCCAATACAGGATAAAGTTAAAAACTTAGGTCTCACTATAGACTCAACTCTGTCTTGGGATCCACAGATCCAAGAAGTAAGTCGGAAAGTGTTTGCCTCAGCAGGTGCACTAAGAAGACTAAGGAACTTTCTTCCCACTACCACAAAAATTGCGCTAGCAAAATCTCTTTTGCTGCCCATTATTGATTATGCAGACGTCAGCTATCTAGATCTCACCGAAAACCAGCTTGATAAACTTGAGCGACTTCAAAATTTCTGCATACGATTCATATTTGGATTACGCAAATATGATCATGTTTCACAATTTCGAGCCCAACTCAAGTGGTTAACCCTTCAACACCCTCCTATCTTAAAGGACGATTCGAGTTCCTTCATGACACGCACAATCGATATTTAAGGTCATCAGAAAATTTACGACTGAAAATGCCAACACATTCCACAGCATTCTATCATAAATCTTTTTCTGTAACGGCCGTTCGCTTGTGGAATGCATTGCCTCTAAACATAAGGCAGGCACATACGGTTACTACATTCAAAACTTTAGTTAAGGAACATTACTTGTCCGTTTAATTTATTCCCTATTCTAAAAATATGTATTTAGTATTATGCACTAATTTATCTAGATATGTATGTATATATTATTAATGTATTAGTATATATTTAGTATGATGCACTAATTTATCTAGATATGTATGTATATGTTATATATGTATTGTATAAATGTATATGTTTATACTATAAATATTATAAAATTGGTACACCTACAACTACCACTTCTTTTCCTACCAATATCTCCATCCAAAGGTTGCCTGGTAGATATCGCTTTAAGCGATAAGGCCGCCCTTTGTACTTTACCTAATATATAAGATTACTATAATGTTGATACCGGTGTACAATAAAGTTTAAATAAATAAATAATAAATTGAATTGGAAAGCACAGGTTGAACATGTATCTAATAAGCTCAATCAGTTTTCATACGCATCATATAGGTTAAACAAAATAGTAAATCAAACAGCTCTGATGACAGCCTGTCATGGGTATGTTGCCTCTACGCTCCGTTATGGCATAATCTTTTGGGGCAACTCAACTGATCACGACCGTACATTCCGTGCGCAAAAGCGTTGTATAACGAGTATGCGCAATCTACAACAAACAGATTCCTGCAAACCACACTTTGTAAAATTAAATTTAATGTCACTGGCATCTATGTATATTTTTGAAACTGCTCTTTTTGTGAAAGCAAATCTTGATTTATTTGAATTTCGCACCGGAGCACGTAATAATGACAAATTATGTATAGTAGCTAGTAAAACTCATTTGTTACATAAAAGTATATTCTGCACCGCTCCACGAATATTTAATAAAGTACCGCCAGAAATTAGAAACATAACTGATAACAATTTCTGTAAAAATAAATTGTCAAGACTGCTAATTTGCAAATGCTACTATTCTGTTAAAGAATTGATATCTATAAATTCTTTAACAGAATAGTAGCATTCAAATTTCTCATGCATGCTATTCGGTTAAGGGTACTTCTAACCTGTCCTTTTTTTAGGATGTCACCAATCTGGTCAGAGAACGTCCGTCTAGGTCTTCCCCTTCTTCCTGTCCCATTCACACTTGACTTATATAACTTCTTGGTCAGTCTTTCATCATCCATCCTCTCCATGTGTCCAAACCATCTTAGCATACCTTTCTCAATAGTTGTTACCGCATCTTTGTTTACCCCACAACACGCTCTTATCACACAATTCTTTACTCTATCGTTCAAAGACATTCCACACATACTTCTTAGTGCTCTCATTTCTACGGCATTTATTCTCCTTTCATGTCTATTCTGCCATACCCAACTCTCACTACCATACATAAGTGTAGTACCCTCTATGCACAGCCAAACGTGCCATACCCAACTCTCACTACCATACATAAGTGTAGTACCCTCTATGCACAGCCAAACGTGCCTTTTTGTCATAAAAGCCTTCAAAGTTAAAGATACACCTTCTTATAATAACATATTACGAACAAGATATTACATATCTTGGAATCCCAACGTAGCTGTCAGAGGGGTGAAGTGGGGTGGTACAAGGAAGTTTTCCTTCAAATTGTAGTTAATGTAATCGCAACTAGAACCGCGCCAGAGTGCGCGGTAGAACTGGCAGAGTAGGAATTTTAGCACAAACGGTATAAAAGTTAGTATTTCCTCGTCGCATAGCGGTGAGGGCGATGTTCCTAAGCCCCGCTTCAAGAGCTTTTAGTTAAATTGTTCGGATATTATTCGCGAGCTATTCGATATAAGCGTTAAAAAAGTTACAGAGACTTTTAGTATTTTAACGCTATGTTGCTTTTGAAGTAGGTGTCTAATTTCTGCGTCATTTTTTTCGAAGTCCTTAATGGCTTTTTGTAAAATTGTATAACTTTTTTATTAATTAGAAGATTGAGAATATTTTGTACGTTTTATCATTTCAAAACAAAAGTTATAGGTAATAGAGCTCATTAAAATGGTAACCAGGAATTTTTGACGTTCATAAGTATCTGTAACTCAATTATATGGTTTAGATTTTTTTGGATTCAGCGTGTCTTTGAGTATCCTGGTACCGATTTTATATTTGTGAGTCATTTAATAGCATAATAATATGTTTCTGTCATAAGATGCCGTCTCATGGTGTTGGAAATAATATAACAAAAACGTTTAACTAGCCTTTTATTTAACATGTGTGTTTTACAAACTCACCATTAAAATCTTCATAGGAAAATAATACAAAGTAATACTACATCTCTTAACGGATTGGGTTTATTTCCAATTTCAATTCAATTTGTCAGAACCACTGCGGTAATGTATTACAATGACAGTATATTTCAAAATCCAGGGTATAAAATAGTAGTGTATGATCCGAGGCAGCCAACAGTAATCCTACTTACTCCCCGACTTAGACGTTGATTCAAAATCATAATTATGCCATACTAGCTGAGCCCGCAGTGACAAATACGTTAATTAGGGCGACTGCTCTGCACCCGCGGCTCATAGCGTAATAATATATAGCCTATCTCGATAAACGGGCTATCCAACACAAACATAAATATTCAAATCGGACCAATCGTTCAAACAAACAAACATAAAAATGAGCTGTATAGCTTTATAATATTAGTATAGAGGTAGGTATAGATTTTAATTTTTTAACCTTAGAAAAAACTTTTCGTAGCCCGCTTCCTAAATCAGTTCGTATTTCCTTTCCTTGTGCTTTCATTTCTGTTTTCAAACCAAAAAAAGAGATAAAAGATCGAAATTACCATTACATTACGTCTGCAATGGCGTAAAAAATAAACTTCGAATGAACGTCTCGACATACGGCGTTTCGAGCTGCCTTATAAACTGAGTGCATGGAAAACAAACCGAACAAATACAAAGTGGTTGTTTCATCAACGCTTCGCGCTTGTCCTTGTGTGTAAGGCTGTATGTATATGTTTATATGTGTGTCTGTGTGTGTTTCTACCGAGACAAGATCGGCACTAAGTGCCCACTTATTATTTTACGGCCATTTTCAATATTCGATGCATACATGGATTTCGAGATTCGAGATTCGTGTTTGACATATTTTGTATGGAGCTTATGTCAAAAACGAATCTAAAATCTACAGATCTATCTATAGTTCGAATATTGAATTCCGTAGTTAGTCATCATCAGCATCCTAGCTTTCTCGGTTGCATCCATGCCTTGCAGCCCGTGGTCTACGCACTAGAACCAGACTGCTGCAGAAGATCAAACAGGATATTAGTAGCTTTACCACAGAGCAATTATCGTCTGATCTCCGCAACCCGAAGAAATTTTGATATTCTACGTCTTAAACGAGTGTCAGTATAAACAAGGATACTTACTACTCATAACAACTGTCAGAGGTATTAATGCAGCCAACGGCTTAAAGAACTTTCCGAAGTACAGGGCAATCGATAATTTAGCATGCACATAGCTTCGAAAAGTCAATGGTGTGCGCCGTAGGTTTGATCTTCATAACCTTTGTATAGCAGTCCGTTGGTATCTCTTAAAAGCTCTCGCTGCCTAGGTTAAGACAATACTTACTATCGTTGGTTAATTTTCTCGTAAACCGCTCAACTACTATACACATCTCTTGTGGGCTCGCATCCTTACCTCTCGCGCTAAAGACATCCACTCACAACATTCGATGTCGAGATTACATCCGACTCTAACGAAAAATCTTTACATTATATGAAGTCTTCATGTCTCGGGACAGATGCTCCTAATTGTAACATAGTCAAGTTTTAACGAAAACAACTTTCTTCGATCAATATTTTACAAAGTTGAACTTAAATACGAACAAAATATTGCTGAATGTTTTATGTTATGTTACTGTTGATCTGGTAAATAATAAACTTCTTTAAAAAATATCTTCTTACTAACCTTTTTAAAGTTTACCTATCGTAGTACCTACTCCACTTGTAGCGCTCATAGCATGTACTTCGCCTTTTGATCTTCATTTGTATCAAACAGGCAAGAAAAAGCAACTTAAGGTCACCAGGTGGATAGTGATTGCTAGTTGTGGCACTTATATAGGTCGCTAGGTTTGCCAGTAGGAATGGGCGTTCCACAGGGCTCTTTTCTCGGTCCATTTCGTTTTTCAATATATATTAATAATTTGCCGTTCTTTGTACAAAATTTATGTGATATTGTTTTGTTTGCCGACGATACGTCACTAATTTTTAAAGTTGATCGTAATTTAAGTAACTTTGATACCGTCAATAACACTTTTGCACAAGTATTAGATTGGTTTTCGACTAATAATTTGGTACTCAACTCTAGCAAAACCAAATGTGTTAAATTCTCTTTGCCTAATGTCAAAAGTGTTCCTACCAATATAATTTTAAATAAGGAAACAATTGAACTAGTCGAAACAACCGAATTCTTAGGTGTAACTTTAAATTGTAAGCTTCAGTGGGGCGCCCAAATATCCTGTCTCGCAGTAAAACTTAGTTCTGCAGCGTTGCAGTTAGAAAAGTTAGGGAATTCACAGATATAAATACTGCTAGACTAGTTTACTTTAGTTATTTTCACAGCGTCATTACGCTGTACTTTACGTGTCTTACGGAATAATATTATGGGGTACAGCTGCTGATATACACTTTTTGTCATTCAAAAGAGGGCCATACGTGCAATTTATAAGTTAGGTGCTAGAGATTCTTTACGTGATAAATTTAAAGAAGTAGATATATTGACAGTTGCGTCGCAATATATATATATATATGTATGCTAACTTAATGTACATTAAAAAAAACTTAATTCTATACCGCAAAAATAGTGATTTGCACAAAGTGAACACTAGGAATAAGCATAAACTGGTGGGAAATAACTACCGTCTACATAAAGTTCAGAACTCATTTGCGGGGATTGGTATACGATTTTTCAACAAATTGCCTCTTGAAATAATGAATTTACCCATGCACAAATACAAACGGACAATTAGGAACTTTCTTTTACAGAGGGGTTATTACACTGTTAAGGATTTTTTAAGTGATAAGACACTGTGGGGATAGGCTTAGGCTTGTTTAACTCACGATTATTTTATTTTCTGACCGTTTAATATATTTTTTATATAAATCTGTTAAATTCTAGTTTTGATAAGTGACATGTTAAGTGGACGTGCCTCGTGAACACATGATTTTTGCAGGATTAGGATATTTTTATGATTTGTTGAATGTAGTTTAACATTATTTATGTCATATCGCTGTTCACTTGTCACCTTCACAAAATTCTTTCTACATTTGCATTCCTTCACGCGTTCCACTAATTTATGTTAATAATAACGATCTGGAAAATGGAGGCAATTGGCAGTCATAGTCAGTATACCAATATATTGTTTCTTACTGCCGGTTCGTTTACCGTTGTCGTCATGCTCACTAAAATGTCATTTCTTGTGGTGGCGTCGTGTGTCGGGTCATCCCTGTCTCTCTAATATGGCGAGAGGGATGATGGCTGGCACATGCGTCATACTCGTGAACGGGTGCTACTTGCGATGACGGGTCGATGACGGTTTTGCGGGCTGGTATTAGATTTTAATATTTAACTGCATCATTTCCATCATGGGTCCTGATCACTTTCGCGGATTTCCTGCATTATTCGGTATATATAATGTAAGTAGATGCTCCTGTTTCACCATGTCTATTCTGAGTAGGCTAACCAAATGAACATCAAAAGTATTTTGCTTGAGTATTATTATGTACAGTAAATATATACAAGTGATATAGAAGGTGTAACAGTTGCAGCACCATACAAAATGTAAATTATGTGTATTATGCAAAACCTGGCGATGAAAAAGAGTGACCGTGAGTTTTATTGCCCATTCTTTCTCATGATTCTACCTATTGCTTTGCGAACGTGGCAGTAAATGTAAATGTAGAGTCTTTGAGTAATTTTATAAATTTATTATTTTGACGTTCATAAGCGTCACATTGTGACCCAAATGAATAAAGAATTTTGAATTTGAATATATCAGACTTATAGAAGTATCTTCAGGCGGCATAAAACTCCGATAGCATAGTTGTGGCCACAATCACTCAAAAAAAAGAACGTCAATTTGATACAGCATGTCTGCAACTCTCTGTGCTCTTAAAACAGCTTGTGAGCTCGAAATCTGTAGTGTGACGCCCCTAACTCGCAGTGTTGATGCACCTGGCACTTTCAAACTTTATCAAATACAGGTAATTGTAAATTTTTAACTTATCGCAGCTATGGTTAAGTACATAAGTATAATTAGACAAGCTCATACCCTCGGCAGAGTGACACGAGCAAACAGCTGGTGTAATTATTTAGATGTACTTCATTACTGACACTTTGTACAGTCCATAATTATGTATTTACTATAAAAGCTTATGAATTTAATACTAAAGTGAATTTTACTAGAGCGTTCTCAAATAGTGAATGACATTGTAAAACTCTCACAAAATATTAAAGATGAAGGGTGATGTTTAAGCATCGTCTAAGCTTTTGAAATTAGCGAGCTAAGATCTCTAGCTCGTTAATCCGACATTCGAAGGCAAACTCCAAATAATTTATTAATCTAGGTTACGATAATACTTATGAACGTCAAAATTGAGGCTTTTGTATCCTCCTATTACGCTTGAATTTGAACTGCAAGTTCAAATTTAAGCGTAATAAGAGGATTTACTAAATATTAAGCCTACATAAGCCGTTTTAGCGTATTATATTGAGACCAAAAATGTACTATTATAATCGCAGGTACTGAATTTTTTTTTTAATTTTATGTCAGCTCAGATGAGTAAAATATTTGCCGAGTAATTATTTAAAAAATATTTATAATAAAACTAAAAAAACACTTATCGTAAGTGATATAACGTTTATATTAAAGAAATTACAAAAATTGTTCCTGAAAGATGGGGTAGTAAGCGGCACACTGAAGGCACCTTCTGCTCAAAAACGACACGGAGAAACCAAAATTCCGTCTCTGGAACAACACACTTTATTATAGTTGTGGCGTCACTCCAATGAAGTAATGCCTACAGCACATCGCTTTGTGTTAATATAATGGCTGTGCGGTAGCCGCCTCGTTTGTACTTCCAAACACACATTCTTTGTACTTGGAACATAATTCGGATGCCAAGCGAGGTCGTTAACTGTGTGGTATGAGTCCACTCGCTTGTCTCTAATGATATTAGCAATAGCGTTGTGTTCCAGCCGCTCAATTACCACCCATTATATACATTTAGATCATCTAAAGTGGAGGGGAAGACGATTTGATGAGGAGATAGGGAGACGGTGGAGTACACATCAGTCAGACACAAGTTATACAATTTGTTGGCGAACAATGCATGGCGTTCAGTAAACGAGTTTAGTTCGATAGCACCTCGACTCGTTTCGCTTCGCGCTTCTAGTATTTATGTAATTTAAAATAGAGAACTAAGAGCGCTAAATAGTTTTATTTGTGTAACCTTCTCTTATAAAAGATTACAAGAATTTCTAAATTAATCACAAAACATGAAAAACAAAAGTTAAAATTTTAAAACACATCATGTAATAAACAAGTAACCAATTTAAAAACAACACCGTAAAAAATAATGACATTATTAAACGATGCAACACATCCATATCAAAACTGAAATCGAGAAAGAACTGATTGATAAAAGGATTTATTTACATTTATCACGAGTAGGGTTTGAGTCTCCGGTTGTAATTTTAGCTGTCTCGGGTCCCGGGACTTTCTAGTTGAGGCTCGAGACAGGACACGTTTGTCGAAATTGTATATTTAAGTACTCAGTACTATCGCGTAAATACTGAGAATACACTATCAATGCGTTTGCCGCGCCGCCACATTAGTTGTTTCGTGGCGTTTGATTGATATGGTGTCTGTGTCAGGTCAGTAAGTGATCAATTTAATTTAATGGGGTGAAGAGTGGTGAAGGATGTAGTTTTCTTGTTGAGATACATATAGTTGTCGAAATTGTATCGTAATGTTATTTTTTTTCTTAAATAATTAAAATCTAAAATAACAAAATATGGCACACACAAAAATATTGTTTTGTGTAAGGATCTAACCCACAACACTGGACGCAGTGCTAAATAGCGAAGCGTTAAACCACTAACTGCGTACGTACGTACAGTCAGTAATTCCTTATTATTACTATGATACTAATTTAGGTGGTAACTGTTCTCTGTGGATGTTGATTGAATACTTTTAAAGTTCCCCACGACACAGAATTTATACCTAGTGCAGAGCAAAATTTTTTTTTTTAGAAGAAAAATATTATTTAGACTGCAATTAACCTAGATTATTAAATTGTTATGATTTAACTTGATGTTTTGTGATTGTTGATTTTATTAAAAAAAAATATTTAATTGACACATTTGGCCCGAAATTAATTGAATCCCTATTTTATTTTTTTAACAGGCAGGGTATCTCTTATCCTGGAACTTTGAAATTTTCAGGACTTCATAAACCCTATCTTGCACAACCTATTATTTCAATCAATGCTTTTTTTGTTTGTTTTAAAAGGCAACTCCCACGCTTAAGAATTATTTAGAACTAATGGAAGGAAAGAGGAACCCACCACGCACCCTCGGATTGACCACTCCAACCATTGCAATAGAAAAAAGTTGACAATACTGAACTCCTCTAAAAGGATAAGGGATATAGGAATGGTATGGGTTCCAGGAAGATACCTGACTTGCAGAGTGAGTATCCCGCTGTATGCGCCGACTATTCTTCGACACGTGTTTCGCCTCTGCACGAGGCATCCTCAGGAGCGATGGGCAACGACTGAGCGCTTTCCTACCGTGAGCTTGTCTTATAAACGATTGTACTTTCTAATTCCCTCCGCCGCTTGACTGATGTGCGTCATTATGACGGTATGCGAATATATTCAGCAATGGGGACCCGTTAAAGTTGGTTTGGTCGTTCAGTAATGTATTCTTGTCCCTATTTAAAATTTCTAATTGTTCCAATACGCACATTCTGATACCCTTTTGACAAGTGTGTATGACGTCAAATGAATGTCCGCTATTTAGACTATGGCCCGTTTGAAGTAAATGTTCGGCAAAATGAGACTTTTCTGACTGGTTGTTTCTAAACGCCGCTAAATGTTCTTTGTATCTCAGCTCAAAACTTCGACCCGTCTGTCCTATGTACTTATTTTGACATTGGTCGCATGTTAAGCAGTAAATACCGGACTTTTTGTTCTTGCATACTCTATCTTTACCATTGCAAAGAAATTTTAAAGTTTTGTAAGGTTTATAGGCTGATCTGATACCGTTCCTCCTCAGTATACGCGCCATACGGTCAGTTATACTTCCAAAATAGGTAAGAACAGTGGTATTATTTATAGGTTCTTTTATGGAGGGATACAAAAGTGACTTGGCCATTCTAATTTGTTTTCCTCGAATCATCTTATCAATTAGGCGTTTACTATACCCGGTGGATTGTGCTATATGATAAATAATATTTAATTCTTTGTTATATGATTCTATATTGAGTGGTACATTTAATAATCTATGTATCATACTGTGGAATGCTGCCATTTTGTGTTGTGATGGATGACAGGACGATGCTGGTATTGTAGTATCTGTATATGTCGGTTTACGATAAATTTCAAATGAGTGTGAGGTACCCTCCCTTTTGATAGTCAAATCTAAGAAGTTTATTGAGCTGTTTTGTTCCATCTCTAATTTGAACTTGATTTTGGGGTGTATACTATTAATTCTTCTAAGAAAACAGTGAAGCTGACGTTCGGTGCCCTTCCAAGCTAGCAAAATATTGTCCACGAATCTATAATAATACAAGATGTTCGGTTCTTTCACCAAATGCTCGTATTCATAGTTATTCATAAAGATATCTGCTAACAACGGACTAAGCGGTGAACCCACGGCCAAACCTTCCTTCTGTAAGTAGTACTCGTTGTTGAATTGAAAATAGTTTTGTTAACTGCATAACTCGGTTAATTTCAAAATGTTCTTAATCTGCTCTGGGTGTATTCTATTTCTTTCTAGCAGATTTTTAATTATAATTAGGCATTCTTTATAAGGGACGTTTGTAAATAAGCTTTCTACATCCAAAAACAAAAAGATTTCATGCAGAATTAAAACTCAGTATAAAGTCAAGTAATTACCTTTTTCCGCAAGACTGCTATTTAGCAAAAAGTATTATACCAATGAACCCTCAATGTCCGCTGTTGTATGGTTTGCCCAAAATACATAAAGATCAGGTGCCCATCCGTCCAGTCGTTTCATATGTCAACGCTCCAGCATATAAATGAGCGAAATATTTAAACGGATTAATTAAAGAGAAGACGTCATTCACCGCAAAATACAGCCTGAAAAATAGTTATGATTTGATTAGCAAAATAAAACACATATGTTTACCTAGAAACATAAAACTGTGTCTTTGGATTGACAGGACATTCATTTGACGTCATACACATTTGTCAAAAGGGTATCAGAATGTGCGTATTGGAACAATTAGAAATTTTAAAGTGGGGCAAGAATACATTACTGAACGATTAAACCAACTTTAACGGGTCCCCATTGCTGAATATATTCGCACACCGTCATAATGACGCACATCAGTCAAGCGGCGGAGGGAATTAGAAAGTACAATCGTTTATAAGACACGCTCACGGTACGAAAGCGCTCAGTCGTTGCCCATCGCTCCTGAGGATGCCTCGTGCAGAGGCGAAACACGTGTCGAAGAATAGTCGGCGCATACAGCGGGATACTCAGGCAAGTCAGGTATCTTCCTGCAACCCATACCATTCCTATATCCCTTATCCTTTTAGAGGAGTTCGGTATTGTCAACCTTTTTCTATTGCAACGGTTGGGGTGGTCAATCCGAGGGTGCGTGGTGGGTTCCTCTTTCCTTCCATTAGTTTACAATGGAGTTCCGCCAAGTAACGCCTGATTCAATCAACTATAATTATTTAGACTGAAATTAGTGCTAAAATTGTCAGGATTTCATTTTATGTTTCTGACTTTTGAATTTAACCGACATTTGGGTTCATTGTTACATATTGACCGAAATTAACTTCATCCTGAAAAGTCTCGAAGTCGTTACTTTGAACGTTAGCTGCCTCACGTTCTGGGACTTTGAAACTGTCGAGACTTCCCAGACCCTAATTATGGTTGTTAATTTTCACCAAAAGTTGTTGTTATTCATACATTTTGCCAGAAATTAACTCGATTCTAATTTTCAAAAGTCTCAAAGTCCCGGGATTTTGGGCGTCGGCTGAACTCTGCTCTAAACGTTTAAAAGAAGTCTTGCGCAAAGTCGAAATACGATCATCTCATGATAGCGCTTCCTTTGAGACTATGAGGAAACTTATTCACCGGAGTAACGCTCAAAAGCTTAAGTAGTATGGAGATAGCAGTTCAACCAAGCGGCTGGCTCCCTCGAAGCGATACACCACATTTTAACCGAGCTCGCACTGTTACAGCTTGCTTACCTTATATATCTTGATCTATAAAAGATACTGAGTTCTTTATGAAGCAGGTTCATGTTGACAAAATTAGAACTATAATAATACACTACAGGCATAGTCAAGTGACTGTATATTTATATAGTACGAGGCGTACGAGCATTTTGCCTACAACACTATGAAATGCATTGTGCGCTATACTAGCCTTTTTAAGTTTTAAAAAACCTGGCCATACAATTTACTACCATGGAAGGAATGCGATAACAACCGTGTCATTACGAAAACCAGACAAGTACACCTTCACGCCTAACACACAATCCGGTCAGCCTATGACATATCAGTATCATGACATTCAGAACATTCAGAATATAACACAATAGTCTGACTTAAACCGATAAGTAATATAAATAGTTTGCAAACAACTACAACGCCGGCTGCAGACATGCTTTTAAATTATTGTAGTGGTGTTATTTTACTCAAATGGTGTTATTGGCATTATCTTGTTGGTGCTATTCTTGTAACTAAATGATGTTATTGGCATTATCTTGTTTTATTGGGGGTAAATAATGGCTAGTGCACGTGGAGTGGAGGTCACGGTGACGTCAGCACTTTGACCCGGCCGCCCGCATGCGCTCGCTTTAGTCCGAGAGCTGGCATCAATTTTGAGTAGGTATTTGAGGCAAGCTGAAAACTTGTCTCATACCTCTCCTATTGTACCACAACACGAAACTATAGCGGTATAATAGGAGAGGTATGAGACAAGTTTTCAGCTTGCCTCAAATACTCATAATCGATGCCAGCTCTCCTACTACTTATACTGTGCAAGTAAGAATGTACTTGTTTCAAGAACGAGCGTGTTATGTCGGTAGTAGAGTAAAATTGGGGCTTCTGCATCACTTGCTCTCGCGTCGCCGCTCGAGCTGAGTGATACAGAAGCCCCAATTTTACAATCGAGATCGATTAATATAAATGTGATCTGCATCACTCAGAACAAAGTGAGCTGACGCAGACGCTCCTAATAATACCGTTGTTATCTGCGATCCGTCTGATTCACGATATAATATTGTATTTTATTCACCGACATATCATTGTAGTAGCAATGCAATGGGACAACTTACTGTCGTTTCTAGTTTGAGATGCTAATGTAACAACATTCTCAAGTTATACTGCTGTGTTCAGTCGACGCGATCAGTCCGATCGGTTGTTGTGTGTATCATAATCTGGTATGGTGTCGAACTGACATAGCCAATCAAAAATTATCGCGCGCACTTAAATAAGTACAATAAACAACAATATCATGTTCGATCACGGCACATCGTTGCATCGAAACGATTTGGTGCACATCTTGTACTAATGAATGCATAGGCCTTCCGTATAATGAGAGGTTAGCTTTTACTAGCAACTATAACTCAATAATAGAGTTTTGGACACTACCACAATGCAACAATATAGCTGAGTGTGCACATCAAGTGCACATATTTGTCACAGACTAATCTTATGCCTTGCAATGTTTTCTTTTATATGTAATACTTTTTCTGTGTCTGTGACAAATAAATAGTTTTTCTCTTTCTTTCTTTCTTAGTAAGTAGCCAACAGTATTATGGAGACATAATAATTGATTATAATACAAAAAAAAAAGTAAAAAAGACATAAAAACAAAATCCAAACCGGAACAATACTCATTTGTTCCGTGCGGGAGTCGAACCCGCAACACGTTGGTGCATTAGTTGCTGCGTCTATTAAACCTACTATTTACATTGTGATGCGAGTCATACTCTTAGCCTATGCGCCAAACGTGTCGTCAAAGATGTGATAAAATATTGGACCACTTTGTCTTAACATGACGTGTATAGAATTAACCAAGATAATCAATAACTCAGTACAAACGGTTATTTTTTATAATTACGATAATAAAATCTTCTAATATATAATATATTTAAGTAGTAGACAATTAGGATTCTTGATGGATGATTTATATATCTTAGTCTTAAAACAAATAGCACTTTAAAATACAATAAATGTTAGATTAGGAATCACTTATTTCTTATAAGATTATTTAATTACTCTTTTAATAATAATAATTATGCATTTCATTTTCATCTACTACAGGCATTCAATCCAGCAAACCTGCCGTCTTTCTGATTTAGTCAAATCGTAGAAAGGAAATGGTGGTTTGATTAAAAACACTTGTAGGTTTTTATTACACCATACAGCTATTTCTTTTAGTATAAATTCATTTGCTTACTAAATCACTCACCTCGCTTCGCTCCGTTCGCAATGCAGAGCGCCCTAAAAATCACACTACTAACATGATGTGCGATACGGACGGTTGGCATTAGAAGTATAATATTATTTCATTCATCGATGCATCGTAATACTGGTAGCATAGTAACAATGTTTTTACTTGGGATGACATAATATAAACAACATTCTCAAGTTCGTTGCGACGCGCTCAGTGCGGCTCGGGCACAGCGATGCATTCATAATTATTTATATGTACATACTGTTATCTTTACACAGCTCGTTGATAATTTTAATGAATGAAAGCAAAATCTTAACAATGTTGAAAGTAGGATCGGGTGGCTCCCGGGTTCGATTCCCGGGTCGGCCAAAGTGTTATTGGGTTTTTCTGAAAATTCTCAGTAACAGCATGAAGTCTAGAAATGTGCCCGGTACGGCAATAGGCTCGCCTCCCTATTACGTGGGACTTAAATATATCTGGCGAAAAATGGGTGTAGTAATACACCTTTGCCTACCTCTTCAGGGTTACAGGCATAAGACTATGAATGTATGTACTTATGAATTATATAATTGTTTTATCCACAGCTAGCTTTTGCCTCTGACTTCGTCTACATGGAACTTGAACCCACGGTCACTCGGATTCCAGGTGATGCGGACGTATCGAGATAAAGCAGATTGACTGCACGTGTAGTGTTCGATCGATTAATCTATCGATTAATGTGTTCTGACTTCTGCGTCACTCAGACGCCTCCAATAATACCTACTTTTGTTATCTGCGATCCGTTTTATTCACGATATAGATTATTAACATTATGTTTTCAGCTTAGAATAATAACACCCATTCTAAGGTTTTCAGGTTAGGAATTTAACTCCTTGTCTTAGTGACCAATGTAACTGTTCTCTTTGCTGAGTTTTTATTGTACTTATGAATGTGTATCAATTCATGTAATATTCCCATCATAGTATATATTAAAACTAAATGGGTATGTTAGTGAGTATAGGAAACGATTAAGTAAAATGAAACAATCCATATTGTATCTTTTAAAAAAAGTTTATTATCAAAGCACCATTTTTTTAAGCACATAACATTTTTTAATGCACATATTGAGTCATGATAGATACAATTGTACAAATCTCCGGAATATTTATAGCGATCATATAGGGTTAACAAATTAGGAAAACCTTTATCTTCTACATTAATTACATTAACACTCTTTAAAATATTTTTCAACCATGACACTTTTTCAAGACCTTTAACGAAAACACACTTATCTTTTAAGATACATATCTAAAACTAAATATTGATAATTTGAGTAAGGTATAAATCCTTCGCTCCAGTATATTTTTCTATTACGCTCAATCCAGCAAACTTGTTGTCTTTCCGATTTAGTCAAATCGTAAAAAGGAAATGGCGGTTTGATTAAAATCACTTGCAGGCTTTGATTACACCATATAGCAATTTCTTTTATTATAAATTCATTTGCTTCTGTTTTAAAGCCTTGGATGTCTACAATAGCAGTCATGATAATCTACGCACGATGTTGCTCAGAGGTTTGTATTCCACAAGTCGGTCGTTTATAATCAAACAGTATGCAGTTGTCTTATCTGGTATTTGTGTTGAACATTCAAATTCCAATCTTACATCCACTGGACCAGTTTTTAAACTATCGTTTTGCCTCGAGCAGTCTAAGATGAAGACTGGGGCCTTTTCTTTGAAATCCTGCAGATCAAGCAACGGTTCTACCGGAGAGTTGTAATACGACTGGCGAAATTTCACATACATTTCATATAATATACTATATTTGTTCTCACAAAACTTTAAAGATAAAGGCTCATAAGGATAATATTGCGAATTTAAAAAGAGCGTAACATTTGTCACATCACAATGATCAAATACCGAACTGTCTTTAGTTCTATTATTTTTTCTATTAGTTTGCAAGCAAAAAATGACATACCGAGGCTTTTCTAATTGAGAAGCAGTCTTTACTGACCAAGAATGCTTTGTGGTTTTAGGTAGTAAAGGATACTCATATAAATCCCAATTTCTAAAGGCCATCTGAATAGGTTTATCTCTTTCTAAGTGCTTTAAAACTATTAAACGTTCTCGATCGGAAACTTTTATATGTGGTACTCTCCATTGAATTCTCTGTATATCTATTTGAAGCTGAACGACTTCATCAGTAAGAATAATACTATTTAAGTTAGAATTACTCCTATTCAATATAAGTTCGTGTTTACAATTTATCACAATTTTATTGTAATCCTCTGCACACCCTAAAATCTTATTTAAGGGCACCACAACGCTAAAATGTCCATCACTTTGGAATCCGTTTAAATTCCAACCCCATAATGCAGAAACTTTACTTTCTGCTTCATTAAATGAGATGTATGACTTTATTGTTGATGTTATTCCAGAATTTTTTATACGATCTATTTCAATTCCATTCATTTCGTACCTGATGTCTTGGAACAAGTACATAACAGGGTTATTAGTAAACGTAACAGCTTTCTTGATCTGATGCCCATCCTTACCGAACAGCTTTGCTTGACCTTCTATGTAGATGGAACTGGCTGATGGTAGCACGTAAATATCTTGCTGGTGTATGGGGATTCTGATTTCATCTTTTTCTCTAAAACTGTTATTGTAGGGATTGTATGAATGGATTTCATAACTTTCGATCGAACTATCAAATTGTGGTAAATCGGTAATCTGTAGTATACTCATACTTTAAACCCTAAAGCTTTAAGAAAATCTTTATTTGATTTAGTCAATTTCTTCACGTTTTTCTTACGTCTGTGCACCTTTATGGTCGTTGACGGAATAGGACGTTTTATTTTCACTGAAGGGTTTTTATAATATACTATCATTTTGCTTTTCTTAAATGAAGACATAATTGAATATTTTCTTCATCAAAGTCAATACGGTAACCAAACTGATCTACAATCCTAACAGATATGGATGAAATTATATTTTTGTTAGCTGGAAAGTAAATAACGTTCTGAGGTATTTCTATGTAGCCGTGACTTGGAGCAGCATCAGATATAAATTCATGAATAAAATGAGTCGGTAATCCGTTGCAGTATGAACCGTGTACAAGATCACATTCAATTCTGATAACAGCTGTTAAACTGCTGTTATTAACGGGCACATTCGGTCTTGTTTTTAATACTGAAAAGTATAGTAAACCGCACTCGTACTGATCAGATAAATGAAGAGGTGGTTGAAAATATGAAATCAGTTCCGGTTTATTTCCAGAGATGGTAACCGTAGTAGACATGCTTGCATACCGAACTCTTTTAGATGATCCTTTTTATTTTATTTCATGATTATACCAAAAATTATTTAAGAAATTTAAACATAAATGTCCACAATTGAAGGGGTGATCACGTTGTATATTTTCATAATTATATTGAATGTTAGAACCTACATATTTTATAAATTCCTTCGGAGGTTTAAGATTTCCATAACTGTCAAAATACTCAACATAATCATTATATTTTGCATAGGCTACCCAATGAGAACCAGGATTTTTTGAACTATCCAAATTAATAACTCCACATTCTTTTTTATAAAGACATTTAGGGAGCTCATCTCTCATAAAGACACCTCTAAAATAAGGAATTCTATTCCCGTACTTTAAAATGTCAAAGTTAGTTAAGGCCCGTTTGGGTAGCCGATATCTTAGTTTTTTTTCTTTTGATACGAAAATTCCAAGGCCGCCTTTATGTGGTTTAAGGTGTAGTCATTTCCTAATACATAGAGCTTCCATTTTTTCATTATGTCTTCTCGATTCTTCATACAGCTTTTTAGCCATTTTGAATTCATTTGTGGTTTTAGCAATACCAGCTGCACCGCCTGCTTAAGTTCCCGCAGTTGATAATCCCGCAAAAATAGGAATCAAAGGTAATACTCCCCCAGTTTTTGGAATAGGAATAACGCGAGGGAGCTTAATCGATGAATCATCAGCCAATTCTCTAGTAGCGGCAATAGCTAATTCTATCGCCATTTTCTTGCTCTTAGGTTTTAATTTTTTGATATGCCTTTTTGCTTTTGTAATAACAGATTTTAATTTACTTTTTAACCCTTTTCCAGGTGTATTTTTTGGAGAATGCTTTTTGTCCAAACCAGAACCAGTTTTAATTTTTGCTGACTAACTTACTTACTAAGCGTGCCGCGAGTTTTTCAGCTATACTGGCATCGGAAGCAACCGCTCGCTCTTTCGCCATTTTTAACAAAATTAAATCAGCCTTATGTCGATCCTTTAAGTTTGATGACTTGTGATATGCAATATCGTGATCTTTGCAGTATTCGTCCAACTTATTTACGCCGTTATCTCCTTTTGTTAGTCTTTTTATTAATTTAGTACCTGGGCCACAGTAATTATATCCTGGTAAGTGTAATTCAAATGGTAAATTATTAATAAGCCAATTGAGAAGACTACTCTCTCCAAAACACATTATAAGACTGATGATTCCGGTTTGAATACTTTAATAAATAGTTATGTGATTCGAGTTTGTTAACGTTATTTTATTTATAATATTACATTCGATTTATCAATCCAACTGCTTTCAGCTGAAGACAAACCTAACCATTTTACTAAAACCCTGTTACCTTTTCTTCTAAGAACTTTCTCGACTAGATATATATTGGGATGTTTTGTTTTTTGAAGTTCTTGTGTATAAAATGCTCCTAAAATAGGCATACCTCTGATAGTGTCTTCAATTAAGTAAGTTATAGGAGTTGTATTTTGTATTTTACGAATTTTAAATATTTCTGTTGACCAGTTGGGAGTATAACCTTTTTCAAATGTACCTTTGTATTTACTGATACGCACATAATCACCTACTTTGTACTTGCTTTTTAAATTATCATTTTTTGGCAACTTTAAATACCTTTCTAATATCAGTTTTTTATTCATATTGTTCACATTAGCAGGGATTTCATTAATAGTGCGATGGTGAGTGTGATTGCATTTGTAAATAACATCATTGAGGGTATTATTTACCCAATTGTAATTGCCTTTTAAACTAAATTCCTTTTAGATTTTAGATTTCAATGTTCTGTTAAATCGTTCGACTATTGAAGCTTTTTTTGTTGAGAAGGTTGAATAATGGTTAATATGAAACGATTTCATAAGCTTCTGAAATTTGTTATTATAAAATTCTGTTCCATTATCGATTTGCAGATTTTTAGGAACACGCCCTTTATCCAACAAAGTTTTGAAAGAGTTATACACATCTTCTTTGCTTTTACTTCTCATAGGAAAGGCCCAAGCATATTTCGAAAATGAATCAATAACGGTAAGAATATATCTATAATTTTTATTTTATATACAAGTTCATATCTTTATATACAAGTTTATCTTTGCTCGATATTTGTTTCAAATCAAGTTTTCTTCGAAGTAAAAGTTCTTTTAAACCAGGGGTTAAATTGAAACTTTTGTCACCAACTTTAATTAAAATGGTATTATCATTATTTGCACTATCTATTTTAGAAAACGAAACTATTGCATTACCCATTAATATTTTTTTGTTTTCACTCCTTATTCCAAATGGTATGTTTAGGTCATAAATATCATGGATATCACGACCCTCTAATGATATTTCTAAATCATCCGGTAATTCCGTCTGGGGAGGCTTTTTAACGTTCAGTACAGAATTCAGTTCTGGGTCATAGCATTCTTCAAACTTAGTAGATGAGCTAGTATTAATGTCACCTAATTCCACGTCTTCAAAATTAGAGTGTGTATTTTCAAAATTTTGTATTTTTTCTAATGTTTTATTTGAATCAACTAGAGTTTTAAGGGGATCTGTGACAGGTTTTAACATTTTTTCAAGTGATAAGTTCGTAGAGTGTTCCTGGTTTTTCATTTGTTTTATTTTATTCTTTATGGAGTCTACAGACTTCATTAATTCTATTTTAATATTTTTCTCCATGTTATACTTATTAACAACTGTATTCAGCTAAAGAACAAATTATACTGAATTTGATTTGCCATGTTAATTACACATATATATATATATATATATATATATATATATATATATATATATATATATATATATATATATATATATATATATATATAAACAGTCAGTCAAATTTAAAAAAACATATCAAAGTTCTGTCTGTACCTTCCATTATTTAATGACGATTCTTTACTAATAAGTAGAAAATTATAAGGTTTACTCCAAACAGTTTGACAAATATTTCTAAACTCTTTCCACTGTAAATCAGAAGTAACATGCTCTTCATAAATATGTTTAAAATTCACATCATCTTGTTTGAATATAATAAGAAAATTCACATTGTCACGCAACAGTTGTTTTGGAATTTTGGAATAGGTTTGAGATAAATAGAAACAATCTATTTGTTTATGTCTACCCATACAAAAATAATTGCAAATATTAACTTGATTTTCACACGCAAAATCATCAAAAATAAACACAGAATTTGTTAAAGCTTCACTCGGAGAAATAACCTCCTTATCATCGCTAAATTTGTAGAAGTTAATCTGCGAGACTCTCCCTAATACTTCACTCAAGAAACGATACTTTGGTTGAAATGAAGTTTTGGAATAAAGATAAAGATTTTTAAATTTTAGACCATTTTCATGTAACAACAAGCTAATCATTACGTTTGTTTTACCACAGTTCGATGGACCGCACATTATACATCGAATCGTATTCGGTAATAAAGGACTATGTCTGATCTGGTGAGAAGTTTAATTTAAATCTATATTATTAATTTTCAAAGATATGGGTTGCTTGATCAACTTCATTTTGACAATTACTGTAATGAATGTCTAACACACATATTTATAGGTAGCTATAACTTTAACGCTAAATTAGATATAGGTACATATCATAAAGTATAAATAACAGCATTTAACATGTTTGAACAGGTCTAGAACGTTAGGAATTTTGTATTCTCGTATTACAATATTATATTTTTAATAATTGATTTCATTTGGTATTGAATATCATACAGATTTAAAATTGCATTCCTTATTTCATTATGCTGTCATAGTCAGCCGAAACGGGACCTGTTGCTAGCAGAGAAATCAAGTTTTATTGGTAAGTACGTTTTTAATGTTCTTAGTTATTACAATATTATATTATATTATTATATGAATAATTAGATATCTTACTTTAGTTTTATTTTCAGAATCATGTCATACAGCCCCAGCATTCTCAACATTGGAGGACTGAACAGATTTGTATTTGATAATGTTGATTCTCAAATCCCAAGTCCTTTGGACGAAGTTGACCAGACAGAAATACAAGAGGTTAGTAAATATTATTTTATTCCTCATAGTTAAATTCATATAGTTATGAACTTTTCATTTATATTTTTTATGTTATTATATTGCAGGACAATGCTTTGGCAGAGAATGGTAGACAGTTAAAAAACAAGCCTTTTTTTACTCTCAAGGAAATTATGAATGTTTTGAAAAGCATCGGAACAAATCCTCTGATCAGGTAAGCACTACATAAAATGTATTTATGTTTATAAACATTTATTGTGCGCGTCCACATTATTATATATTTATGTGTGATTTATTTTTTTACAGGTTACTAGCCCATATTTCTCCACTCAATACGATGGCATAACATACATTGAACCAAACTTTTCTACACAGTCAAAAAATTTTTCACCGTCTAAAAAGCGCCAAAGTTTATTAACGTCATCGGCAAATTCGTACATTGTTCGAAGAAATCGTCCTAAGCAAGGACGTCTTCTAATTAAGATAGATATTCGTGAATTAGATTATGTAGACAAAAATAAAAAAAACGAGGCTTGCTTAAGTGCACAATATGTGGTTGAGGAGCCTTATGATGATGTAATGGATATCACAGAGACATTAATAAAAAAAATAAGTAAGAAATTGTGTGATACTGAGTAGTCTTAAGATAATGTTTTTATTTAAGTTTAGTTGTATTTCTAAAAATAAATAAATGTTATCTTTTTAAAAATGTGTAATTGTTATGAGTCAATGTTTGTACGCATGCTTTATAAAAATTAAATAAATTGTAAAAATTTAATAAATGTTGTGGCTGAATTTAGTAGCTCAGTACCGAATTGTGGAATACAAACCTCTAAGCAACATCGTGCGTAGGCTATCATGACGGCCATTGTTGACATTCAAGGCTTTAAAACAGAAGCAAATGAATTTATACTAAAAGAAATAGCTGTATGGTGTAATAAAAACCTACAAGTGTTTTTAATTAAACCACCATTTCCTTTTTACGATTTGACTAAATCAGAAAGACGGCAGGTTTGCTGGATTGAACGTAACAGAAAAATGTACTGGGGTGAAGGCTTTATACCTTACTCAAATTATCAATATTTAATTGCAGATGTTTTAAAAGATAAGTGTATTTACGTTAAAGGTCTTAAAAAAATGTTATGGTTGAAGGATATTTTAAATACTAATAATTTAATTTATTTAGAAGATAAATGTTGTCCTAATTTGTTATGTTTATATCATCGCTATAAGTGTTCTGAAGATTTGTACAATTGTATTTATCATGACTCAATATGTGCTTTAAAAAATGTTTTGTGTTTTAAAAAATGGTGCATTGATAATAAACTTTTTTAAAATTGATAATATACATTGTTTTATTTTACTTAATAGTTTCCTAGACTCATTAACATATCCATTTATTTTTTAAATTGATAACATGATTACATTGATATTACATGGAGTGAGGAATTCATTAGGTACACACATTCATAATAAAAACTCACTAAAAGTAACGCTACCATTGATCACTAAATAATTGCTAAACTTAAAAAAATATGTAAACTATAACAGTATGGTATTACTGGGCACTCTGAGTTATGCAGAACACATTAATATGAATCGATTGTAAAATTGGGGCTTCTGTATCACGCAGCTCGAGCGGCGACGCGAGAGCAAGTTATGCAGAAGCCCCAATTTTACGCTACTGTCGGTATTTAGATAATAGTGAATAATCTTAATATATAAAATCCTTGCGTTACTGACTGACTGACAGACACGCTACAGCCGAAACTATTGGGCGCAGGAAGCTGAAATTTGGTATGTATGTTGCTTGGGGACCGTAGGGGTGCACTAAGAAGGTATTTCCCGAAATTCCCACGGGATCGGCCAAAACGGGTAAATTAAAAAAAAGTTGCAGGCGTAGCTGCTGGCGTCCTCTAGTTATTAATATATGTGCGTAAACCTCAGTTTCCAATAAACCAGTGGTTACCAGATCTCTGTCTTTCATTGACTTGTACTGACATAACATTGGCGCAGTCGGTCTAGAAAGTTCGATACTTACGTGGAATTCTGTTTACCAAAATGCCGATTGGACAAATAGAACCTTTTAACATCGAGGGACAAAATTGGGACAGTTATATTCGTCGCGTAGAACAATTTATATTGTTGAATAGCATCAGTGACAATCTCAAAGATGCTACGCTTTTGACGTTAGTAGGTTCCGAGTGCTACAATGTGGTTTGTGTTCACCCGCGGATCCGGAGACAAAGAACTTTGAAGATTTAGTCGTACTGGTCAAAAACCATTTGGAGCCGGAGAGATCAGAATAGCAGAACGACATATTTTTCGGCAGCGGACGCACCAGCAGGGAGAAAGCATTCGTGTCTACCTACATGTTCTAAAACATTTGGCTTAAACCTGCAAATTCGGTGGTTCTCCGGAAGAAAACCTTCGCGATCAGTTCGTGTCGGGTTTATACAGCGAAGAGATGCGGTCAAGATTGTTTGCCGAAAAAAGCATCACCTACAAAAGAGCTATGGAGTTAGCCACGGCACTCGAGGCAGCGGAACGGCATGCGAGTACGGCGTGCGCATCGAGCGGCGCGAGCGCTGGCGGGGCTGGCGAAGTGGCGGCCGGCGAGGGCCTGCACCGGGTCGGCGGCGGAGCGCGTGCGCGGACCGGCGTCGGCGCCCAGCCCGCGCCCTCCACGTTGCAGCGTCGTGTTTGTGTGCGGTGTGGTAAGATGGGCCACGGGGCCGGCAGGTGTCGTTTTAAAATTATACATGTGATGCGTGCGGCCAGAAGGGCCATTTAAAAGTGATGTGCCAAGGTAAAAGTGAATTTATGAATGCAAAGGAGAAAAAAGGTCAGTACTTTTTAAATGATTCGGACTCAGACAATGATAGTATTTTTTTTAATTTGGTTACAAGTAATGCCGATGACGGACCGTACTATGAGAATTTAGTAGTAGAAAAAGTGCCTTGCAAATTCGAAATTGATGCGGGCAGTAAAATATCGACTATTTCAAAGCATTATTATGATAAATATTTTAAACATGTACCTATACAATCTAAGTTAATATCTTTAAGATCTTATACGGGCGACGTTATCGAGACCCTCGGTTATAATTATTGTGGTTATGGTTGTTTGTGGTTCTAAGTCAGCGACGCTTAAGTTACTTTTTATTGAAAATGGTGGTCCATCTTTGTTCTCACGCGTTCCCTGTACCTTCAGTCCTCACGCGGCCGGCGTCGTGTTAGGTTGTGTGTGTGTACGTGCGACGGTCGGTGCAGTGCCAGGTCATTGACCTCGAGAGGCAACGCGATGTCCTCTAAACTGTTAAAGTGCTCGATTTGTAACATTGTAATTAATGAAGTTCTTGCCTTCGTTCAAAACAAAATTGAAGTGATGAATGAAGAGGGCATAGTGCAAATTTGTGCAACAGCATTTACAGACGAAGAAGTGGAGATGGCAAAATGTCTGTTATTCGAATCTATTGAGACCAAAATACGGAATATTACGCGTAAGAATTAAGGCAAAACTAACAGAAACTTGGAGGATATCATTAGTCTTCTAAAACAGACGGACCCGGAAATTATACCTATTTTCGTTGCGAGAGACTTACAGAAGCTGCTGTAACGGAATTCTATGGACCCCAGGCTGATGAAAATTTTAGTTTTCTTACTAACTGGGTTTAAAATGCCAGCCCCGCCCAGTCGGGGAGAAATTCAGCGCTCCTTCCCCGCGCAGTTCTTGTGAGCTTCGTCCCTGACTTGGGCAGACTCCCCACTGGCGTATTTACAAAGTGTAAATACAAATAGAATGAAAAGAGGACATCAAAATAATATATGTCTTTAATGGGATTGCCTCGCTTCTAACTAGATAACGATGCCTAGCAGTACCCTGAAAACCATATAGTTAACTATCCACCATTCATAACCACACACAAGCGAGATATGTGAAACCTCTCCGCTCTCAATCTCAGACGCTGGGTGCCGAGGCAGAGCCGAAGTAACTCATACCAGACCGTGGTCACAAATCAAGCATGTGAAACCCCTCCGCTCTCAATCTTCGGTAGCTGTGTACCGGGGCAAAGCCGAGGTAACTCATACGAGACCTGCGTACACTCTTACTTCTCCGCAAGCCTAATATCCTAAGCTAATCACATACGCAGATCCACTGGCAGGATACTTTTATTCTCTCCACTCTCAATCTCCGTACGCTGGGTCCCGGGGCAGAGCCGAGAACACAACCATCAAACCGTGGCTTACATATATCACACTCTCTCGGTCATACAGGACCTACGCTAAGCCAGGCGCACCCAGTCAGTCAGTCTGTAATCGTTATTATATAACTAACTATTATAAACTGATATATTATAACAAATTCTACCAAACATATTAATAAATAACATTGTTTAAAGTAATTTATTCAGCCTGGGATATCAGTACATACATATTTGTAATGTGTAATTAAATAAAACTTATACAATGATCTTTAGTGATTAAATTTAAGTATCAAGCACTCACCGGGATCAACAGCGTCATACCTCGTTAGGACTTCTCACCCGGTAACCGATACTCTGCCACTCGTCGCCCTATACCTTTTCTTGAAGCCCGCTCGTCTCTTTCCTTGTTAGTAATGAACACTTATTCTCAATTCTTGCCGAACACACTTTCCGCACCCTGATCTAGGTACGATACGTTTCGTGCCTCTAAGCCAACTCTTCTCCACCCTTACGTATACTTCCCAACCTATCACGCCGCGTCTCGTCAACCGCCGGGATCCGCCTCGCCTCGCGTACTCACATCGACCATCTCCAAACACCACAAACCTGTATTGCCTAAACTACCACGCCACGTTTTACCGAGATCTGTCAACCTCCGCGTCCTAAGACCGACTGTCCAGTCAAACACCACCACTACCACGTCACGCTGTCCTGGGACCCGACTAGCTCCGCCTCCTAAGACCGACTGTCCAGTCAAACACACCCAAGGCAACGCCCCTGACCTCTTACTACCTGACAGGGTCCGTTTCTTATGGTTGGTCCCTTTTTTATGATCCTCAACTATACCGCATGTGAACACTACAGAGCCAATATTTTCTCATATTTCATGGCTATTTCTTTACTCATATGCCTGTCACATAATTCTTATAAATTTGTCAACCTCTTGGAATTTATGAGTTTACTAATTGTATAACGTTTTGGTGCCATCGTAGCGATAAGACAAACACATGTGGAAACAAGTATGCGATCTAAGGACTATATATTATTATTTAATTTGGTGTAGCCAGTAACACCATTACACTGCTACCAGTATCCTTTGACCACATCGATGTGACAAGGTTACTCAAGGATATTCTAATCTTGCGAAGTGAGATGACCAACATCAAACAGAACTATGTTACCAGTGATCAACTTGATTTGGTCAAGAATGACCTAGAAAACCTCAAAATGGCATCTTTAGTTAATGAGCAAAATGTTAACGCTAATAATAAGAGAGGTGAATTTTTATGCGATACATATGTTAGCGGACCGTTGGAATTGTTATCGAACAATGAGTCAACGATAACTATGAAGCCAGCGGAGGTAGATGTGCCTGAGGAAGGGCTGTCTCTTTCGCACGCGTGCGCAAGCGATAGGCGCGTCTCGTTGGTAGAACCGGAGGTGGAGTCGCCGATCAACGTGGAAGCGGGCTTCATCACTGCGGTTTCGAATGCAACGTCGCTCGCACCGCCGGCTGCAACCGACTGTATGGACGAGCGCCTCTGTACTGCGGTTTCGTCAGATCGCTTACCTGTGTCTGCGCGTGTGGAGGTCACTGACCCGACACTAATAGCACCGGTAGTGGATGCAAAAAGAATGCAACGGAACATAATGTTGAAAAAGCGTACAATAATGGCTGATGTGGAAACAACCAGGTATTTGGAAGGATAGCGAGCCTGACAAAGAATTGATTCAAGTTTAGAAAAAACAATATAAATCCGTTTTCTTGGACTAAAAGGCACAGCAAAAATAGATCCAGACATGAGGTTTAAAGCTGCAGAGGTTAAAGTGCCATTGTTTATTAATAACGTAGACAAAGGTGCCTCAATGAGCAATATAGCCAACTTCATTCTAAATAAAACGCAGTTGTCAATAGAATTAGAAAAGATCACCATGAAAAAAGAAAAAGATTATGACGCGTATAAAATTTTTGTGCCGAGACATAAATTATCGCTTTTCATGGATGACAGCATGTGGCCTGATGGCATAAGTTTCAGGAAGTTTGTGAATTTTAGGAGTCGGACTTCTGATAAAGTGAATCCTAACAATGAGAGCAATGGAAAATAATCATTTAGTAAAACTAGTAAGTTTTAACTGTAAGTCCATACATAGATCCGCGGACTGTGTGAGATCTCTCTGCAAAACAGCTGACATTATTTCAATTCAGGAGACATGCCTTTTTCAACACGACATAGCTTTCTTAGGAACAATTAGTGACGAGTTCGCATTCACTGGCAAGTCAGCTATGGATTCGACGGAGGTAATTTGTGGGCGACCGTATGGCGAAGTCGCGTTATTGTGGAGAAAACGTTTATTTACTTCTGTGTCACTGATCGAGTGCAATAGTGTGCGGCTTACGGCAATAAAAGTAGCGGTGGCGAACAGCGCTATACTAGTTTTCTCTGTTTACATGCCAACAGACTCAGCGGACAACTTAATCGAGTTTACGGAGTGCCTCAGTGAGATAAGTGCTATTATTTAAACTCAAAATGTCGAGAGTGTCTTTGTGCTTGGGGATTTTAATGCACACCCAGGTGAGCGTTCTGGTTCTCAATTACTCAGTTTCTGTGAAGACCAAAATTGGTTATGTGTGGACATAGATAGACTAGGAGTGAACTCTGACACCTACACGTTTGTAAGCGATTCATTCGATAATTGTCGTAGGTGGCTTGATCACTGTGTGGTCACAGAGGCAGCGTTACAGACTGTTGTTGACGTTAGTATTAAGTACGATGTTTTCTGGTCCGATCACTTACCCTTACTGCTTACATGTGACTTAGGTTTACTAAAACCAAAAATACTCCATAGTAAATATGTGTGTGATAAGGTTATTTGGGGTAACAGGGAAGTCACTCAAATAGAGGAGTATCAAAGAATATGTCATACTGAGCTGAGAAAGATTAACTTTCCTGTTATATTCCGTGATTGCTGTGATAACATGTGTCATAAAATAGAGCAGAGGCTGCATATAGATTTATTGTATAAAAATATTATTAACATTTTAAGTTAAGCAACAAGTGTGACATGTAAACGTGGGCAGAACCGATCGCGGAAATATGTTACTGGTTGGAACAAGCACGTAAAAGAGACTCATGGGGAGGCTCGACTTGCGTTTCAGCACTGGTTGCAGCTGGGTAAACCTGGTGCTGGGCCAGTATATGATAGAATGTACGAGTCTCGAAAGGCTTTCAAGGCTAAGCTAAAGTAGTGTTAAAACAACCAGCAACAAATTAAAATGGACATCATTGCTTCTCACCACACAGCTAAGAGTTTTGGAAGCTTTTGGAGAGAAACCAATAAGCTGAGTCCTAGGTTGGGCCTTCCCGCGAGTGTTGAGGGGAGAAGTGACCCAACAGATATTGCCAATCTATTTAAGCAACATTTCACGATTAAGTCACCCCTCGGCCCATCAAACCAAACACACGATGTGAGAATTGATGGCTTAGGTGTACGTTACTTGGCCCGTGACGTGGATTGTGTCATTAAAAATATGACTAGAGGTAAGTCGTCTGGTCATGAAAGCTTGAGCATAGAGCATTTGCAGAACGCAGGTGTTCATCTGCCAAGAGTACTAGCATTGTTTTTTAATTTATGTATGAGTCACAGTTATCTGCCAGCTGATCTCATGAGAACCGTGGTGGTGCCCATTCCTAAAAACAAAACCGGTGATATGTCAGCTCTCAATAATTACAGACCAATATCCTTAGCCACGATTATAGCTAAAGTTCTGGATAGTTTAATGGACAGTTTACTAAGTAAACATTTGAATATAAATGATAGACAGTTTGGTTTTAGGAATGGGTTGTCAACAGAGACGGCGATCATGACCCTTAAGAACACAGTGCAGTATTATACTGGGAGAGGGACACCTGTCTATGCGTGCTTTCTGGATCTGTCCCGAGCCTTTGATCTTGTCTCGTATGATATCTTATGGAGTAAATTGTCGTGCGAGACAGATCTTCCACCAGAAATCATTAAAATGTTTTAGTTCTGGTACGGTAATCAGAGTAACACTGTGCGATGGGCTGGTGCTTACTCTGATGTGTTTAGTCTTGAGTGTGGAGTAAGGCAGGGAGGCTTGACCTCGCCCAAGGTGTTTAATATTTATATGGATAAGCTGATTGATGAACTCAGCAGCACTGGTGTCGGATGCTCGATTGATGGAGTGTCTTTCAATAATATTAGCTATGCTGACGACATGGTGCTGCTGAGTCCATCGATTAGTGCCATCAGGAAGTTGTTAAAAATTTGTGAGTGCTATGCCGAAGCACAGGGACTAAGGTATAATGCCAAGAAAAGTGAAATGCTAGTCTTTAAGGCACAAAATAAAACCTACGAGGTACCTACCAATCGAGACCGATGGTACGGTCTCGATTGGTGGTGTAATGCTGAGCAGAGTAAAGAAGTTTAAGTACCTTGGTCACTGGGTTACGGAGGATGGCACAGATGATTGTGACATTGAGAGGAAGCGAAGGGCATTGGCCGTGAGGTGTAACATGCTGGCCCGCAGGTTTGCGAGATGCGACAGTGATGTCAAAATAACGTTATTTAAGGCATATTGCCAAACCTTTTATACCTGCAGCCAGTGGACAAGATACACTCAAAAAGCGTACAATGCCCTTCGAGTGCAATACAACAATGCGTTTAGGATATTGTTGTAGCTGCCATGTTTTTGTAGTGCATCAGCTATGTTTGCGGGAGCGCATACTGATGACTTTTTTGCAATCATACGCAAGAGATCCGCATCCCTACTGCAGCGCGTGCGTGGCAGCGCCAACAGTCTCCTTGCGGTAGTTGCCAGCAAGACTGAAGGCCATTTAATTGAGCACCTGTGCGGAAGACATTTGTCAAAAACTCCCAATGCCTTCCTCTCCTTCCTCTTTCTCCCAATGAAGAATATAGTTAGTTACATGTTTATATTTTTACTAACATAGTTTTTTAAGTGATACTAACAAATGTATGGGTCATTTCCTGAAATAAATTTAATTTAATTTAATTTAATTTAATTTAATTTAATTTAATTTAATTTAATTTAATTTAATTTAATTTAATTTAATTTAATTTAATTTAATTTAATTTAATTTAATTTAATTTAATTTAATTTAATTTAATTTAATTTAATTTAATTTAATTTAATTTAATTTAATTTAATTTAATTTAATTTAATTTAATTTAATTTAATTTAATTTAATTTAATTTAATTTAATTTAATTTAATTTAATTTAATTTAATTTAATTTAATTAATGGGCCTTACTTAGATTAAGCAATTAAAATAGAAATTGTTGAATGTCACAATATAAGCGACTCTGACTCAGAAGCAAAAGCAGTGAGGGACGAATTTCCAAAAGTGTTTGCAGAAGGGTTAGGCACGTTCAAGTCACCTATCTCGCTACATCTCAAGGATGAAACCCCCGTATTTGTTAAGGCTTGCCCACTGCCACTGGCACCGCGCCCGCGAGTTGAAAGTGAACTCAAACGTTTGGAACAAGAAGGAGTTGTTTACAAAGTAGAAAGGTCGGAATACGGTACTCTTATTGTACCAGTAATTAAATCGAATGGCTCAATTAGAATATGTGGAGATTATTAAATAACAATTAACCCAATTCTGAAAGACTTTCATTATCCTTTACCGCGGACTGAAGAACTTTTAGCGACTTTGGGGGGTGGCGAACAGTACACAAAGCTTGACTTATCTAATGCATTCCAACAGTGTTTATTGGATAAAAAATCACAGCCGCTGACAACAATCACCACTCATGTCGGGACGTTTATTTATAAAAGAGTACCTTTTGGAATAAAATGTATTCCTGAAAACTTTAAAAAAATAATGGAGGAAACATTGAGTGGCTTGCCTTCAGTGGCTGTATTTGCGGATGACATATTATGTATAACTGGAAAAAATAAACGTACACACTTAGCAAACTTGAGAGCGGTGCTGGAAAGGTTAAAACAAAATGGATTAAGAATTAATTTCAGCAAATGTAAATTTTTTAAGGAGTGTGTAACGTATTTATGTTACAAAATTGATAAAAATGCCTTGAACACAGTCCAGTTTCATATACGGTGAAGTCTCAAGATGGTCGTGTACACAAGAGACATATAGATCAAATTTTAACCACTAAAAATCCAAAGACCAGATTTTCATTGTCAAAGGTACAAGAGGAAGCGTATGACAATGGTGAGCCAGCGGCGACGCTTGACTCTGATAAGAATGATCAATTCGCAGAAGAATGGGAAATGGCAAATGAGTCGCCTCCCTCGAGAACTCCGCCTGAAAGACATGATGATCCATTGACAACATCGCGGAATCATAGGCAGGCAGCTTTACGTTGCATTGATAGTTTTTTTTTTAATGATTTTTCATTCAATATTTTCATACATCACAATCATCATTGCACAGCTAGATAGAAGTACAGCTAGCTAGGTAATATTGTTATTTAATAATATATACACCACTATTTTTTAATTAGTACAAAAACTTTAAGGACAGATTAGCGAAGATATTATTATCATATATGTGACGTAAGAATTTCATAATATCAATAAAGAGCAAAGTTATTATCATTTGTTTATTGTAGAAAATCTCACTTAAATCATAGTCATATTTTACAATCCATTCACTAATTCATTGACAATATTGCATCCTGCTCATTCACATTCTCTCTGTCGCACTTATGATGTAGGTAGCCATAGAAAAAAAAATGAAGAAAAATAATAAATGTAGGTAGTTATTTTTTAATTTTGTTAATTCTACCCTCTCCTTCATACTTCATTCGGGCTTAGGACCGGTAAAATTTATCGTTTAACAAGTAATTAAATACGGAGGTATGTAATTAGAAAGCAAACAAATATCAAAATAAAAAAAAGGTGTTCTGGACTAAAAAAAAAGAGTAATTTTGGCGTATTTATGAAGTTAGAATCATCTGCTATTTACAATTATTTTATCATCATCATGTCAGCCTAGAGACGTCTACTGCTGGACATAAGCCTTCCTCAAGGTGTGTGGAGAACACAGACCGATTTTGAGCCGCCCGCATCAAATTATTATTTACTTAAGTACGTATTATTTACTAAACTTACAAGTATTTCCATTGTCCTTCGAAATGTCCACCACCGTTGTCAAAAGCATCCAATATGCACTGTTTTAATTGTTTGACACTGACCGGCTCACTTTTGTACACTCACAATAAGATGTTCATGGGTACACAGCTGCACTCGCGATTTTTCCACTCAAAAAGTACGCACGAAGCATAGCTACATACTCCCGTGATATGAACTGATATGATAAGCCATCGCGTCGGGCAAACGTAGACAAACAATTACTTTTGCAACGAAATTAGATACGCTCACTTTCGCTTGCAAATTAGCACTGTTTGTCGCATCGTCGGGGCGTGGCCCAGGTGCAAGGGGCGGGGGAGGGGCCGGAAACTTATCAATGGGTCATTTTACTATGATAGTACGCGGGTCGGTCATAGTATTAGTTATGCATTTACCAATTATCACGTATTTTTGTGGACAGTTTTGAGACAGTTTTGGGACTTATTGTTTTTATTTTTAAACTACATAAATAGGATCAGTTAAAGATACTTAGTGCTCAGTTAAAGATACTTAGTGCTCTGTAAATAGGATCAGTTAAAGATACTTAGTGCTCTGCTAATTTTTTTGTACTAATTAAAAAATAGTGGTGTATAAATATAAGTTGTATATTATGTATAGTAATGAGCTTAGTTAAGTTAGATTATAAGTATAGGGGGAAGTGTTATGTCAGTATTTAGATAATAGTGAATAATTATTAATGCATGTGGGTAAACCTCAGTTTCCAATAAACCAGTCGTTACCAGATCTCTGTCTTTCATTGACGTGTACATAACAGAGCGATTTGAAATTAAACTTTATTTACAAATTCTAATTTTCTAGTTGAAAGTTGGCCAAGGTTATGTTATTCGTTCATTCTTTTTTGTGTGCGTGTTTGATCAACTCTGGTGTAGCAGTTTTCAGACCGCCAAAGGCCTTCGACATGGTCTAACGATTCTTGTCCCAAGATAAGAACTGGGGCTTTGAATGCCCTTCGAAGCACGGTAGCTCTCTGATGTAAAGGCCACAACGGGTATAGCGCTCATCCATCCAAGTGGCGGCCTGTGCAATCGTTGTTTAACTTTGCCGATATGTTACGAACCGCAAGTGAAGGTAAGTTATGAGCGCCACGTTATATTATTACACAATGGACAGTACTGTCTTGAGTTGCTGCTCAGCTGCCCTGTCATCTAGCACTGTGCTCAAAGTTGTTGGTCCATTACACCTGTTTTGCATTTTATGTCACTCACAAATTAGTTATCGTGTCCTTTGTGTCCTTTGATTCGAACTTTGTAAAGTTCTCATAATAGATAGTTGAACATAAATCAAGCACATTTATTATTATTACCAAATATTTATAACGAACTTATGAAAGTTACGAATAATTACAATTGTTTTAATTTAATTGGTCACTCGCGTTGCCACTATAAACAAAAGACTGTGGGCAACTCAGGATACATGAAACAAAGCCTCCTCCTCAGTAGGTAGCATTTTTACCTACTTCCTGCTGAGTAAAACTATATCATTTAAACATTATAGAAAGTCTCCAGCAACCTAAGTGATATCTGAATCTTCGAAAACCCGATAGGTTAAAATCCGAGAACAAAATCTAGTACTTTTTGAGAGTTAAATATTACAAATACACGCATGCGTGATTATTGTCTTTCCTAGCTTAATAAGACTTGGCTCAAGGTTGCTTATGTGGAGAGCCTTCAAGGTCTAAGTCCAGCAGTGAATGTCTCTAAGCTGACATGATGATGATGATAATGATAGCTTAATAATGGCAATGATGCTATTAATAGTAATTACAACGTCGTCATCTAGATAGTGCATCGCTGTAACCAATGGGACTTTATCTACTTAATGTTGATTACATGGTTAATTTACTTCATGTCCATTTTAAATTATTAATTCAATGGGAATGTTGATTGAATGTTCTTACCGCACACAACAATTAATGTTGCCTGTACGTAAATAAAGGGTGCTTATTAGAAAAGCGTGTAATTTGAGCTGTGAACGCGTGTATATATGTTACGCGTGAACACGTCACTCATGTTTCTATAATGGCTCTTCTATGTCGAATGTTCAACTCCCTATTTAAATATAAAACAATAAATCATTTATTTCGGGTAATGTTGTCACTCAAAGTCAAAGTTGAAAACGTTTCTTTAAATAAAGACGTAATGTTTAGGTATAATTCGAGCTCCTTTACACGAGATGAGTAATTGACGATTCGCCAAATTGCACGATACGTCATGACGAATGGACAGTCACACTGCCCGCACAATCGTGTTTTTCACGATTTGTCACAGCACCCGGAATAATTAATGATGGCAGTCGTTTCACGATTTGGAGTGGAGTCGTTGGATGATCTACCAAACGTGCAACATAACAAAAAATAAAACACGACTAGTGCTTTTTCAACAACGTGATTTTTAATAGACCTGAATCAAAAAGTTGCCGTAATTTTACATGTTTTCCGATACTGGCATTTAAAAATGATTAAAGCTGTAAAAATACTACATACAAATCTTGAAAAATACTAGCTATTCTATTGTAAACGAGTCCTTATCAAGATTGTAAATTAACGTAGCAATATTTGAACATCAAAAGAAAAGTTTCAGAAATAATCAGGCTTGAAATTATTATTCATCTTTTGACGACACGTGCAATGCCTTTTAAGACTGATTGTAAGAATTGATTTTAATGAATACTTTGTGGTGTTCGCCATGTAAACAAGAACCCAATATCCTTTACATGGCTGTGTCTGTAAGTATCTCCACTACGATTTCATTCAAATTTCAAATTCAAATTGTTTATTTGCGATATATGGGTATTACAAATATTGTCAGTTGTTACAATTGGGGTAGTAAGGTATCACCATATTTCAACCAGGTAGGCATGCAAAATGTTAATTAATTGTGCTAAATACAACTTTTCTGTCTATTCTTAACATTTCATAATAGTCCACGCAGGAGAAAAGCGGTATAATACGTCTATATTATATTATCATTGAGTTAAAATTCAAGTGACTATATTATCTCAAGTGAATATTTTATAATTACAATTAATACTAAGCAGAAATTATAATAAAAGCAAATGTATAATTATTATGTCAACTTATATGTCAAGCCTATATCAATGTCAGGAATAGTATGTCAATAAATATTAAATTAAATTTATATTATACTTATAAAGGAGTTAAAATTATGTAATCAATAATGTCAATTTATTAGAAATGTCAAACTTCATCAATTATTTATAAAATTTTGTCACTTAAATATTCATTGACCGATTAGTAACACTTATTTAGTAATAATAATCTTATTCTATTTTTGAATGCATTATAATCTGAAGTTTGAAGAATAGATTGGGGTAATTTATTGTAAATACGTGATGCCATACACAATATACTTTTATTCAATAAAGCTGTCTTATTTGGTGGCATAGTTATAGTTAAATTATTTATTTATTTATTTATTTAACACTTTATTGTACACTAAGTTGGACATTACAAATTGATCATTTTACAAACATAGTACAATGGGCGGCCTTATCGCTAACAGCGATTTCTACCAGGCAACCTTTGGATGGATATTATTGGTAGGAAAGAAATGGTAGTTGTCAGTGTACCAGTAAATTATGATTTACTTTAAATATATACATATATAAAATAAATAGTACAATAATATACCTACTCATACATAAATAACTATACATATATATATATATACACATACATAAATAATATTTAATACATACTTATAATTTTATTTAAGGAATGTTATAATGATAGATAGTGATCCTTGACTAGAGATTTGAACCTTGTTACCGTCTGAGCCTGCCTTATGTGAAACGGTAATGCATTCCATAGCCGAACAGCAGTCACAGAAAAAGATTTATCATAAAAAGCTGTTGAATGTACTGGCATCTTCAGTTTCAAATTTTCTGATGACCTTAAATAACGGTTGTGCGTATCATGAAGGAATTCGAATCGTCCTTTAAGATAGGAGGGAGTTGAAGGGTTAAACAGTATATTGTACAGCAAAGAAAGAATGTGAGCATTCCGGCGATATCGTATTGGTAACCACATGAGTTGTGTTCGAAATTGTGAGACATGATCGTATTTGCGTAATCCAAATATGAATCGTATACAGAGATTTTGAAGGCGCTCAAGTTTTTCAAGCTGGTTTTCGGCAAGATCTGGATAGCTGACATCTGCGTAATCAATAATGGGTAATAGAAGAGAGTTTGCAAGTGCAATTTTGGTGGCAGTAGGAAGAAAATTCCTAAGTCTTCTTAGTGAACCTGCCGATGCAAACACCTTACGACTCACTTCTTGGATCTGCGAGCGCCAGGAGAGGGTTGAATCGATAGTTAGGCCCAGATTCTTTACTTTATCCTGTATAGGAATAACTGTGCCATTAAAAATAATGTCAGGAAGTTGTGACCAGTCGATTTTCGCTATCATTCTCGAACTACCAACAACAATAACCTGGGTTTTCGAGGGATTCACTTTAAGTCCATAGGATTTACTCCAGCTGCTAATCTGTGCCAGATCATTGTTGATGGTATCTATAGAATCTGATAACTGTGCGAATGGCGACTGCGTATAGATCTGGAGATCATCTGCATAAAGGTGATAGGAAGAGCGAAGATTGTTAGATATAGAATTTATAAACATTGCGAAGAGTAAAGGAGATAACACGCCACCCTGGGGCACACCAACAGTAGTGTTACACCAAGACGAAAGTGAATTTTCAATGCGTATACGTTGTCGGCGGCCACACAGGTAACTACGAAACCAATCAATCACAGTAGGAGATATGTTAAGAGAGCAAAGACGGCTAAGTAGAACGTCATGATCCACTGTATTGAAGGCGTTGCTAAAATCTAGCAGAGCTAGGATTGTGAGCTGTCCGCCTTCCATACCAGCCCTTATGTCATCCGTAATATGTCATCTCAGAAGTAATTTATTTAAATATATATAACATATATGTATTTATATATATTATGTATACGTATTTATTATATTATATATTTATGTAGGTACTTATAGTATGTATATTCTATGTATATAGTATAACTATTTGTTTTTATTTTAAATAGTATTTATGTATGGACATTGGTGTTGTGTGAATGTGGTAGAATATTATTATTATTATTATTATTATTTGTGTTTTTCATTTTTAAGTATTTATTAGGATTGTCATGTTTCTTATTACTTCAATTTGCACCTACCTTGTTCTATCTCTGCATCACCCTAAGGTAGACTGGCAGAGAATGCCTCAGGCATTAAGTCCGCCTATACATGTTTTGCGTATGAAGTTATAAATAAATAAATAAAAAAATAAATAATATTGACAAGGGTTGTAGCGGTACTATGACCCGAACGGAAACCGGATTGGAAAGGATTAAGGAGATTATTTTTAGATAGGAACAAGTTGATTTGACTGTGGACGAGACGTTCGAGGACTTTGGAGAGGAATGGTAAGATGGAGATAGGACGATAGTCAGAAAAGGATGAAGGATCAGGGGTTTTTGGGACGGGAGTTATTAGGGCATCTTTCCACATTGATGGGAATTGACCACTGGATAGGTAGTAATTAAGAATGTGGGTAATTATGGGCAGGATTAAATCGAGGATTGGAAGGAGCATATTACGGCTGACACAGTCGCTACCAACTGCGTTGGAAGTGATTGACATTATGTTCTTCTTAACATCACTATCGGTGAAATGATTAAAGACAAATGATGAATAACTAGGGGTTGGCAAGGATGAAAGATAATTTATAGTGCTTTCTTTAGTAGTCCTATCAATATTGGACAAGGCAGAGAAATGTTGATTAAGCATATCAAAATTGAAGTCATTAGGAATAGTGTGTTGACGTGGTTTGCCGACCCCCAGGGTTTTAAGAAATTTCCAGACCTTCGCTGGATCTCCGTTATTCACAGAATTATGGATATGTTGGCGTTGTGCGTCCCTACACGCCCTATTGCAGTGATTCCTGATCGCAACATATTTTTGAAGATTCTGTTCATCAGGCCTAATTTTGTATTTAAATTTTGCTGCAGCTTTTTTGCGTATGAGCTGTTTGATGCTATCAGTGAGCCACGGTGAGGGAGGGTGTTTTATTTTTATAGATCGAATTGGTGCATGCTTATCATATAGATCTGTGATATTAGATGTAAAGATGCTGACCTTTTCATCAACAGATTCAACATTAAAAAGTGGAGTCCAGTCAATATCACTGACATCTTTACAAAGAGCATCGGTGTTCATGCCACCAAAATTACGCTGCATTAGGACGTTACGCTTCATTTTAGGTGGACGGATTTTGTAAGATATGTAGATCAAATCATGGTAAGAGAACATGTCTGCTGGATATTGCCCGTGCATGGTGACATGTTCCTTAGAGGAAACCATGATTATATCAAGGAGAGAAGGTGTAGAGTTAGGGAAGTGATGAGTTGCGCTTAAGGGTAGTATAGACAAGTTACAGGCTATAGAAGTAGAAAGAAGGGAAGAAGAGCGAGAATCATTTTTTAGCAGACAAGTATTAAAATCACCCATTATGATAACATGACTGTAAGAAGGCACAAGATTAACCAATACGGTTTCAAAGGTCGAAAAATAATCAATACGTAGGGAAGGACAGTAGAAAACGCCGAGAAGGACTTTAGTGTGGTTTAGTGCAACTTCCAGAAATAAATGCTCACCGGCATTTGGTGGCGGTGGTTGTGCAGACATACTTACAATTGTATATGGGATATGTGAGCGAAGATATATGGCAACACCCCCACCGCCCCCGACCGCTCGATCATTTCTGATAAGTTGAAAACCAGGTAGGGAGTATAATGAAGAAGGCAGACAGGGCTTAAGCCATGACTCAGAAACAAGGATAGCATGAAGGTTCTTACAGTCTAGATTGGCCAGCATATCAGGGAAATGTGCCGGAATGCTTTGGGCATTGATATGAACGGCATTGAAATTTTTAGGTACATCAGAAAATTGTGAATGAAGACTGTCGGCAAGTGACGGTATACTGGTGAAGCTGTCATCTATACTACATATTGAGTAGAAGCTTTCATCATCACTAATGCTATCAATGTCAATGGCTGCAAATATACTTAATTAATATAATAATATTATCTAAAATATAAATATATATAATCAGAAGATAAACTAATAAAATACCTATTTTATATAGACTACTACTACTAAAAACTGAATATTAATTCAAAACTACCAATAATACACCACCTGCCAGTAGTGCCAGGAATAGAAAACGACGACGTTCATGACATACATATTATGTTACAAAAAAACAAAAAAAACAGAATTCGAATTGGTCCGGGAAGTAACAAGATCATTGCAAGAGTTTATTAATAAAAGCTAGTATGAAATAAAATTATATAGATGGAAATAAGAAACAAAGATAAAGAAAATAAGAATAAAAGGAATTATATGTAAACAGTCCAAAAAGCCCTGTACCCATACACGTTACAATTTGACAGACATTAGATGACAGATGACGGATATAACAGCTGACGGCTGACAGACAGCTAAAGAGAAACAAAATAATATGTCAGACACCCTCAGTAAATACTTATTTAATTATAAATTTATTACGATAGAGAGTAAAAGGAAATATATTAGTAAAGTGGAGCATAAAGTGGGTACAAAGCAAGAAAGAATATAAAGATAGATACTTATTACTTACTACCCGGACCAGAAATCGACCAAAACAAAGAAAGTTACTTCTTTTGGGCTATAGTCCGTTTGGATTTTGCGGCTGGCTTCGCTGGTGTGGGCTGCTTCTCCACGTCCTTTTGCTCAATTTTGTGCAGCTCCGTGAGGTTGACCACTCGATGACGGGAACCATCAGGCGCAAGAACATGGATAATGCCCTCCCTAGTCCAGCATTGAGTTATTCCAAACTTGTGACGAGCGGCCATGAAAGCTTCGTGTCGCTGTTTGGTTAAGAATTCCGAAACCGTAATACCAGTGCCCTTGAATTTGGTTTTACTGAACCATACACTGTCCCGCACCAAGGAGTTGTTGAATTTCACAGCGATGGGCCTGGCCTTGCTACTTGATGTGCGACCCATTCTGTGACAGCGTCGAATATCAGCTGTAGTAATGTCCGATTTGAGGTGCTCCTTTATAACATTTACTACTACTTTGGCTGTATCCTCTTTGCCATCCTCTGTCACACCATGCAGCAGCAACATTTTTCTTCGAGTCCTCATCTCCATGGAATCCAGCGTATGAGAAAGGAGCTCTATTTGCTGTTGGAAACCTTTCAGTGCATCCATTACAAAGGCCTTGAAGGAGGTGTATTCGGAGGCCAAGCCGGGCATGGATGGAGTACCTAGGGATCTGGGCAACTCAGCTTCGAAATCAGCCATTCGCTTAAGAAACATTTCCTTTAAGCTGTTGATAGACTCTTGCAGTGGTTGTGTCATAGTGCAGTGAAGTAAGTGATATGTATGTAGGATAGAGAAAACACTTTACTGGCAGGTACTGCTTGTTATTATTGAAGTATTTTCATAAAAATCAATTAAAAATATAAACTTGAACTATTTATTTTAAATTTTATAAGTGGAGCTAAAAATTTTAGGTGTTAATGCTACAACTACCCACGTGGTATTTTTCTTTTACTATTCAGTTTTGTAAACAACTGAATGTTTTTCCTTACAAACAAAAGCACTCATTGCCTAATTATATTCATATTGATATAAAAATTTTACATTTTTAATATTATTTTTATTTCGAAAGGGGTAGGCAGAGGTGTTATATTACACCAACATTTCGCCATGAATTTTTAGGTCCCACGTAATAGGGGGCGAGCCTATTGCCGTTACCGGGCACATCACCAGACTCCGTGCTGCTACTGAGAATTCGGCAAAACCCAGTAATACTTTTTTATTTTAATAATACCTAATAGAATAAATATACAGAATTTTGCACGCGAAGTGTTTTCGAATTTGTATATGCATGTTCATCTTTATAGAAGACATAGTATCAGCCAGTTGTATTTTAATACAACTTTTATATTCCGAACATTACAGTAAAACAAATACAGAACACGTCAAGACTATACAATTGGTCGCGATTATACATTGGATGTACTTAATGTTAGTTTGATTACCCGGATCGGGTAAAGGTTAAGGTGTGCTACGCTAGCCATTACAATAATTTTACTTCTTTCTTTTATTTTCGCAATCCACTGCTGGACTTGTGTAAAATAAAAAAAAAAAAACGTTTATTTCAATTACAAGTGGCATTGTGATAATTATTATTAGAGATCACCTTTTAAGCAAGGAATTGCTTGTTTTAGGAGACTCCGCGCTTCCACTTGTCACTTTAATGCAATTGAAATGTAGACTATGTAAATTATGTAAGCATGCAAAAATAAAATGTTGAGATATAAATTTACACTTTCGTGGTTTTTAACATTAGTTAACATTGAAAATAAAGTGGTGACTTAAAATTATACAGGTGTTCTTCCTAATAAATGAAAGTTACACAGGAAGAGGCCAGATCACGTGTGTAGGTGTGGTATGTGTATCATGAATTAGTGTGGGTGTAAGTGTGTGAGAGATTGTGGGTGTACGTATGAGAGTGTGGTTGTGTCGTGTGTATATTACAATGAGCGTGCTCAGTTCATTTTTGTTCACTTTTGATTGATATTAACATGCTATGCCTAGACGAAACGTAGGTCCAAATGTATGTTATCGTTTATCGGTTAGCCCTGCGACACCCCTGCGATACTGTCTTGGGATCAAAAGAAGCTCAATAAGTCTTATTGACTTTTATAATTCTTGTGTAATATCCAAATATGAAAAATAGTTGTTGTTTCCAAATTAGATCTTTGTATCCATTGTTTTCCACCCGCGCCAGCTAAGACGAAATGAAAATACAAGAATTCAGAACTGAGGTTTCACAATCAACTGAAAACATACGCGTAGACAATGTTTGGATAAAATTAAACTAAATATTTATTTGATTATTTTGTTCAAAAACTTAACACTTTCACTGTCCGACACCAGACACAATAGAAATTCAATTGTTATGAGCCACATGTGGCTCATGGGACTGGGAATGGGTTAATATTACATACTATAATTACTATTAAATATAGACTTACTATACTTAGTAGTAATTAGTAATAATAGCAATCCCTATGGATTGTTATTACTAATTAATAAATGCAAAAAATAAAAAAGTAAAAGAAAAATTTAAAGGGTGTCATGAAAATGCTCCACATCGCCGTCGATTGCAAAAGTGCTCAGAAGACTGGCAGCATTGCCACGTTGTATAGCAATATTATAATTTCAACTTAACTTTGATAAAATAGCAGTACATGCAACTAAAATGTAAATAACAATTTATTTCAATAAAATTACCAGACTAAGTAAAATAAATTTCATAACGTAAAAACGAGCAGCACAGACAGATATACATGATTCCACTGTAAGACGTTCGTACGTTTCTAATTAAAATATTTTTTGTTTCATCATCATCATCAGCCTTTAACAGTCCACTGCTGGACTAGGCCTCTCCTTTGAAAGGAGGAATTGGCCTACTAAACCACGCTGGCCAAACGGGTTGGTATAGGGTTTGTATCAAGTTTTCCTTGTCTTACAGTGCTGTTCTATGCATAATAGGCTCCCTCTGTCGGCTCTTACGACACCCATGGGATGATATGGGGTGGTGACAATCCGTATTCTTAATCCGTCACCACACGGACAATTTCTGTTTAAATGAATTCATCTTTTTCAATTATAATGTTACTTACCGCAGGCTTATCTAAGTACTAGTCTAGTTTGCCCATAACTTCTATTACAAAAACAAACCGAAGATGTTATAAGCTTGAACCTAATGGCAATTTTGTTCATGATATACGCGTTTCTAACCACTGTGAAAGTAAAACTTACTTTCACAGTGATTAGAAAAGTCTACTTGCGTCAACTATATTTCGCCAATTGCACAATTTATTAAATTGCATTACACAATGCGATATAATATTTCGGTGTACCTAAAATAAAATAATTTTATCTATTAAACCATTTCTCAAACAATTGCACAATGGTGAGACTCAAGTAGGGTCAATGGTGACGATTAAAGATTAACTCATGTCGGAGATCCATAAAGTCCCCAATGGCCGCTAATTACGATACCTAAATGCCACACAAATTTATTGAAATCCATACGCGCTGCATGAATACATGCTCACAGTACTAAAACATTCACAGCAACAACTCCAACAAGTACTGCTGTAAACTTAGCTTTACATCTATTTACAGTCATCGCGAAGTCAATGACTCATTATCCTAGTAAAGCTGACTTATTTTTAACTATTCTCCATTTATTTGTATAGAAGTTGCTGCACTATTATGGGTGATTGTTGGTTATGCTACCAAAACCTATATGTAACCTAAAATGTATTTGTTTCTATATTGATATTTCAAGCGGTATATTTATTGTTTCCAATTTATGGCTCAGATATAACAACTTTGCATATTAAGGCGAGGATTTCCGAGCGCTCAAAGCTTTTGAGGCTCCCCTCTTCCCCAGTTCGCGAGTATAATTACGATCAATCGCGACGCGAGACGCGACGCCACTGCCGCCATATGTAGGTAACACTTTCGCGCCACAGTATAGAAAATTGAAGCAGTATATCAATTGAAATATAAACTTACTTATCGAGTATAAATAATTTGCAACGTTTCTGTTTTGAATAAACCTTTGTGAAATTCGAAAGTAGTTTTCCAAAATTGCTTTTGTTTATAGTGACAATAGTAATCTTAATATATAAAATCCTTGCGTTACTGACTGACTGACAGACACGCTACAGCCGAAACTATTGGGTGCAGGAAGCTGAAATTTGGCATGTATGTTCCTTGTGAACCGTAGAGGTGCACTAAGAAGGGATTTCCCGAAAATCCCACGGGATCGGCCAAAACGGGTAAATTTAAAAAAAATGCAGGCGTAGCTGCTGGCGTCCTCTAGTCAGTAGATAATTTTATGAACATTATGTTTGTTGTTAATTATAAAAAAACTTATATCAATCTTAGGGAAAAGGATTAGATTAATATAAATTAATTAATTCGTTGCTACTGTCAGCAAAACAACGGCATAGAACCAATAATACACATAAAGGGTAAGATACTCATAGCTGCTTTTAATCACTAATGATTACATTTTGTTATACTTATTTTAACTATGCAATCACTAAGATACTACTCTGTCAAAAAAGTACCGGAAAAAGATCAATAATACACAAGATTTTTATTACAGGGCAATAGTTATAGCAATATATACTCTTGCAAACACACGTGCATGCATAATAAAGGAGATCGCCCAGCTCCGTACAAATTTAGGCTATTCTAAAAGTGCCGGCCATTGATATAATATATGTACTAAATATATGTCAATGGTGCCAGCCAACTAAAATAAACTTATAGAATATTACGAAATAAACAGTTTTTATTACTACACTAAGGTTCTAAGTGCAGTCTGTGAGATCATATTCCAGCTTAAAGAATCTATTCTGTTCCTAAAATAAATCCTAAGTAATTACTGGTATTTTTTTGCCTAAAATAACGTGCATGTTGCAATTAAAATGGCATCAGGTAATGACAGGTAGTAAGCCAAGAGCGAAATATCTGATTGATAAGCATTACTGCCTCACAGAAAGAGACGGTGACGTTCTAAGCCATCACGCACCAGACTATGGGCAGGGCAGGTAGCGAAGGTACGACTGTTAGACTACAGGCCCATGTCCAAAATGGATGGGTCGTAAAAGCAAATGCCAGTTTATCGAAAGCAGCCCAACCCAAATGGATACGTGTATCAATCCTGTTCACTTGGTTTGCTTTGCCCATCTTTATTTCTTGCCCTATGTATAATATACTATTTATAGAAGAATTCTAATCGGGTACATCCTACTGCAATTGTTATTCCGCTGGAGTTTTCATTGGTCATGTTGCGAATTGGCCGTAAACTGATCGCGGCAATTGTTACATAGACTACAGGCCCATGTCCAAAATGGATGGGTCATATGAACCACCAGGTGACGTATATAGGACGATATAAGAGCATCAAATAATAAGATTCAGCACTATGCCGTCACTTGTAAGCTGTCCAACTGAGTGCTGATGAGAATTCAAAAGTGCAGGTAGAGTGAGTACGCATTTCGGTCATAAATTTTTGTACGGCATTATGACCTTCGATAGATCCATGATAAATAATAAGAAAGCGCGCAGTGCCGTATAAAAATTGTGCGCTACAAAGTCGGTATTTTTTTGGAAATTGTCAGAAAATCAAATTCTCACCAGCACTCAGTTGGACAGCTTACAAGTGACGGCATAGTGCTGAATCTTATTATTTGATGCTCTTATATCGTCCTATATACGTCACCTGGTGGTTCATATGTCCCATCCATTTTGGACATGGGCCTGTAGTCGCTGTAACAATTGCCGCGATCAGTTTACGGCCAATTCGCAACATGACCAGTGAAAACTCCAGCGGAATAACAATTGCAGTAGGATGTACCCGATTAGAATTCTTCTATAAATAGTATATTATACCTAGGGCAAGAAATAAAGATGGGCAAAGCAAACCAAGTGAACAGTATTGATACACGTATCCATTTGGGTTGGGCTGCTTTCGATAAACTGGCATTTGCTTTTACGAAGCAACAAAAAGCAAGAATATTCAACCAGTGCGTCCTGCCAGTGCTTACCTACGGAGCCGAAACTTGGGTTACTACAGAGGCAGCGCTACAGAAACTTGAAGTTGTTCAAAGGGCAATGGGGTGAAAACTGGCAGGAGTGACACTCAGAGACAGAAAGAAGAATAAATAGCTCCGAAAAGAAAGTCTAGTACCAGATGTTGCCAAAAGAGTAGCGGCCGGACATGTAGCCAGAAATCCCGAAACATGGTGCAAGCAAATATTAAAATGGCAACTATGGGATTGTAAATGACTAGCTGGAACGGCAAATGAGATGGAAAAAAGACATCATAAAGATAGCAGGCAGTAATTGGTTGAAGACTGCCCAAAACAGAACGGAAAGGAATTTGTTGTAGAGGTCTACACCAAAATGGTCGGAAAAGGCTTAAGATGGTGATGTTCACGGCGCTGGGACGCATAAGCGGGGCATTCCGCCAACATTTGTAGCACCGTTTCTTGGACAGGGTTGCGGCTGCTGTCACTATAGTGATATCCAGGCGTTTCCGACTGGCCTTTTCTCTACAAGAACCGGCCGAAACATTGGAAAGTGAGAACGTCGCGACGCAACATCTCTTCAACCACATGGTGCCATGCCTGTACATCATGCAAGACATCTGTACCTGGCCGGTCATAGACATTCCTACTAAAGGTTTAGACGATATTTTTATATTTGGTCAGGAGTATTTAAAAATATGTTTTATACTTTTTTAATGAGTCCACAGCATTTTAAGGCTCACGTATTTCACGTAAGGCTGAAAACGTATAGTTGACTGCCGTTACACCTCTTTGATTTATCACTTTTGTCAAAACAAAACTGCTCTACGGTACTTTTAGACATACATTCAAACCTAAATATTGTCTCAGAGAATACGCTTGTATCCTAAAATGTAATTAGCGATTGATTCGTTCCTTTATTAGATGTTAAACTGAAATACCTGATTTTTCTTCAAACAACAATCAGCAATATTACTAATTACGGCTTTTTAAAAACCTTTTTGAATTTGACACGAAAACGCTGTAAACCATCATAGCAGTTGAGTGATATCACAAAGTACAAAACAAAACAATCCGTGAATGAAGTCTGGTCTGATGCACCCACTTTTATTTTGTTATATTCGATTTGACAGGTAGAAACTTTTACTTTTTAGTTGTACATACATACATACATAATGTCACGCCTTTTATCCCCGAAGGGGTAGGCAGAGATGTATTTCTACACCCACTTTTCGCCAGATATATTTTAGTCCCACGTAATAAGGGGCGAGCCTATTGCCGTACCGGGCACATTTCCAGACTCCGTGCTGCTGCTGAGATTTTCGTGGAAGAAAAACCCAATAACACTGCCCGACCCAGGAATCGAACCCGAGACCTCCCGATCCCACGCGCACATTTATGCCGCGAGACCAACGAGGCAGTCGTATAGGGTTTGATGTCGAGTTTTCCGTCTCTACGCAAAGATGGTATTCGCATCGTGTTATCCCTTATTCGCCTCTTACGACAGCCACGGGAAGATAGGGGGTGGTGACACTTGTATTCTATGCCGTCAACCACACGGCAAAGTTGTATTTACTACTAAAACTTCAACAACATGAATGGTGGACGTACTGTTTGACGTAATGCTCACTGATTGGTGTTCACTATCACAAGAATAAAAACATTATATTTTAGTTTTAGAATCCTAAAAATTACATTAATCTTACCATTTTATAATAAATAATAAACTTTATTGACATCTTAAAATCATAGTGGATCTATAGATACTACAATCAAACCGATTTATTCTTAGTGGACAAAAGCCTATTGACTTAGAAGTTTGGTTTAATAGTTAAAATGTTTACAATTGTGAGTTCTACTAAAATAACACAATTTATTGATTGGCCGGCAAAATAAAAATTAGCCCAATTTGGGTGATCTCCTTTAGGCGCTGCCATCGGCAAGCAGTAGTGTAAAAAAGTTAAAATTTTACATACATACATACGTACGTACGAATTGATACTCCTACACCCACAACGCTTATTTTCCGCCAACCAATAATAAACTCTAGTTTTCGTTATTATTTGTCGGTCATATTGATATACTTACCTACCGAACACCTTACCTACCTTTCTAAGCTGTGACACCAGTGCATTCTTCCTCGGCGTGATAAATAATTACTATAATATTATTAGGTGTCCATTGTTCCGTGTTTGGTAATAGTGTGGAAATCAATGATATTATTGGTGGAAATAGTCAATAGAATTATTGAACACACGGAAATATATATTTTTTTGTTTTTGATCGCGCTAGTCTTAGGAACTAGCAGGCCATTTTCTAAAATTTATTTGCTTCTCTAGCCTATTTGCTGAGGTAGGTTATACCAAATAACATCACGCTACTACCCACGAGGGTGGGACAGTAACCATAAATACCACTAAGTAGGTAACTGCGGATATTTGTATTTATTTAAGTAGGTAGGTACCTATAAAATTCGCTTGTATAGCTTTTAGGCACATCTCACATTTTATTTCCGTATATAGGTACACAGAATAAAAGTGTGAATTATTGTATTAGGTAGGTACCCAATACAACAATAATACTATAAATCATTCACAATATACAACAAATCAATATTTTTCTAAAGTACTGTTACCTAACTATGCTGTTGTTATCAATTCGTTATCTTGTCCAATAATCAAAACGATATTTTTAAAACTATACTTCTTACTTATATACACTATTATTACTTACTAAAAATTTACAATAGCTATTTACAAACTAAACCTAGATGTAATATATTTATCAATAAGTGATGATGACATTCGTAACTGACGATAAAATAATTCGTAATCCTGCGGTGCGCTCTGCAAACGAGCGATACGTCCTGTCCCCATTACATCCCGCTCGGGACTGAACGACGCCGGAGAGAGCGCGTCGGCAGTAGGAAATTACGTATTTTCGATATTATATTTTTGTATATATTAAAATTCATAATGTGATTGCCGAGAACCATCCGCTTTTACATGACTTTTCTTTTGGTATACTTTTCAAAATTCTAATCCCAATACAACTCAAATGAAACGGGAAAAGTTGTTTAAACAGACCTATATTCGCGATTATTTTCTATCGTATCAAATGACAGTAATCGTGTTTCGAATGGCCGAAAAATAAAGGTCTAATGCTGTAGAATAACATATATTTTTTCCGAATTGAAATCTCTGTTATTTACAAATAAAACGCGTTTGACCACGCTAGATAACACTGTATTTTGGGAAATCCTCGCCTTAAGGCGCCGAGTACACCTATTGAGTTGAGCTGTTGCTGTCTCTGTCGGATTGTAAACATAAGAAAGAGAAGTGCGACAACGACGGGACGTTCAGAACTTAAAAAAACATGAAATAAATTAATTACAGAAAATATATTGATTGGATTAAAAAAATAAAATAGCATTTCGTAAGTATGTTGCTTGTTGAATAATTTGTCAAAAAACCAGAATGATTGTAAGTATTTTAATATGGTTTTTATTCGTTAAAATGTTTTTTTTGAGGTATCTTTGTGATTTTTTTCTATCGAATAAAGTTAGTTGTATTATGTTTTCAACACAGTACTTAACTAGATAATATCCTGAAGAATATCATATATTTTTCTGATTGTGTTAACTGCATTGAATCATATACTTAAAAGCATTATAAAACTCGCGTTTAGCTCTTGTAGTCCCCTTAATGGATGAATGAAATGTACCACTACGACCACTACGACGTATAACAAATATCTTTACTGCACAGCATAAATAAATGGTAATAAAATAGTTCAATCCATTCAAAGTCGAAGCGTGCTTACAGCGTATTACTTTTTAAATCGTTCATTTATGTGGCGATGCAACAGTAATGCGATCACGCGACTATTCCTCACTGCAGTACTAAATGTTACTTAATACGATCGGTATCGCTAAGTATTAAGGCTATAAGGTCGAACACGTCTATTCCACTAACGTTCAAAATGGATTTATCCCTCCCACCAACCTAGTCTCCCCTTGACCTACGTCAGCTATTCCTCTAATTTCAATCGAGCTGCGTTGCATATTAATTTACTTATTCGAGTCTTATTTCGCCTTTTTTATCTCTTTCGCTCATGTTTATGCGTTGTAGAGTACATGTATCACGTATTACGAACACATTTATTTCTATTTTATTTGCTTCTTCTCTCGTATCTCCTTATGCGCGGTGATTCATGGAGGCTCTATTATAAATGTGTACTGAAATTCTCATATAATATGTTTCATGTAATACAACCCATTAAAGAGTCGTATTACGCTTCATATATTTATATGTCAAAGAATTAATCATCGCGTTCACGACGTAGCAAGTTTGTAACGCCATCGTTGCGCTGTCGTAGCGTATTTGCAACTTATTATTGTTGTCTAAATGACGATATTCTTCGTGGACTGATAATATTTAAGATGGGTACTAAGCCGAAAATGTCACTCCTGGGACCACCATATACCAATATGTAACACCCACTTTTGTGAGAGCTACAATGACGGTAACATTTCGTAATTTCCTTTGTCACATTATAAACGTTTCCCCCCTTATAAGATTGGGTAGATTTAAGGAATATTATAATGTTGATATGGTATTATGTGCAAGAATCGAGCATTGCATGATTTATTTAATATATTACACACACGTGTTTACACACAATATCTAAGCTTTACACAAGTCGTCAAAATTATATAAAGTGTTTAAAAACCATATAATTATGCGAAAGACACAAATGTAGGTAAGCGTATTACTTTTGTGTACATTAAAGTCTACTTTAATAATCATGAGTGTACGTCAAACCGCAAAGAGTTGGGGTTTCAATGCTCGTGTAATTTTTAAAGCAAAACCGAATTTGTATACATAAGACGTCGCAGAAATCCTTTGGCCAGCGCGTTGCAGTACGTGATCTCTGGGCTTATTGTTAAGGATGTATGCCGAATATCGCGTAACATATCTTTTTTTATAGATTCAAGCCTGTATCCTAGAAAAGGAAGGCAGAGGTGTAATATTACACCCACCTTTCGCCATGAATTTATAGGTCCCACGTATTAGGGGGGCGAGCCTATTGCCGTTACCGGGCACATCATCAGACTGTGAAGAATTCAGAAAAACCCAGTAATACTTTTGCCCGACCCGGGAATCGAACCCGGGACCTCTGATCAGCAGTCTCATACGCTATCCAATGGACCACACGAAGGCACGGTAACATAACAATTACGAACAAATAAAATAAAGAGAAAACTGATCAATTTCAACGTTGTCGTAGCATCTTAAGCAAGCTTATTGCTATTAAAATAGTAGTATCGTATTTTATAGCTTGCTACAAATCCCTGATTAGTACGCTTTGATCTATCAAGGCTACCCGACTTGAGGAAAGATAAAGTAGTCCTTAGAATTTAACTTGATATTAACTATAATAATGAATACTAAGACTATGTGTACATTCAAGAGCATGAAAGGTAATGCCTTAGACAGAATATCAATAGGATAAATAAGTCAGCTGTGCGATATGAAACGGTACCAATATTTTTTTATCCCCACTGAGTTTGTCTATTATTGTCCATGCATGATTCTGTTCCACCACTGTTCGGTGGATTTCTAGAGGTGGCTCGCTTGTTGGTCGATATCATCTACACATACCTACCATTCTACTGTCTCACACACAGACTATATTCATCATAATCGTCCTAGAGTTATACCGGTCGCAGCCAAACTCAAACTCAAACTCAAATATGTTTATTTCCAAGGAACTTTAAATGCATATTAACATAGTTGAGCATTGAAAAAAAATGCCTGTTCAGAAAGTAGAGCCTCGTGAGAATAATCAGGCAAGAAACTCCGGGCCACTCTTTTCTACGTCTTGATTCTATACAATTTAAAAACTTAGTAACTACATTGAATTTTTCATAGGTATATGAGCTGGTGTGTCTATAATGTTCTTGTCAATTAATAGGGCTTTTTTAATAATAATATAAAAGAACTAACTAGCATAATATAGACACAATAACTCACACTCACATGAAACTTAACACTAATCAAACATAAGTAGCCTGTGGGACCGAGCAAATTAATCCCAAGCATTTTATCTTCAATATAATCTAGCACTGAATAGTACCCTTTTTGACAAAGTTTACATTTTATAATCTTTTTGAATTTATTATAACTTAAATTTTGAATATTGCTTGGCACTTTATTGTAAAAGCGCACACATTGGCCTTGAAAAGATTTTTTTTATTTTCTCTAGCCGGGTAGCCGGCACTACTAGCTTACTCTTATTTCTAGTATTCAAATTGTGGATATCACTTTTCTTTGAGTATGAGGCCTTGTTTTGGAATAAATATATTAGGTTGGAATAAATGTACTGGCTTGCAACTTTTAAAATGTTTATTTCCTTGAATTTATTCCTTAACGAAGCCCCATAATCCAAATTATAAATTGCTTGAATAGCTCTTTTCTGCAGAACAAAGATGGTTTGAATTTCGGCAGCATTTCCCCACAGGAGAATACCGTATGACATTATACTATGAAAATAGCTATGATATACAAGCCTGGCAGTGTCAATGTCAGTTAATTGGCGAATTTTTCTGACTGCGTATGCTGCAGAGCTGAGTCTATTCGAAAATTTACTAATATGTGGTCCCCATTGCAGCTTAGAATCTAGTGTAATGCCTAAAAATTTGGTGTTATCCACAAGATCCAACACATCATCCTTAACCTTTACTGAGGTGTTCACTTGTTTGACGTTAGGCATCAAAAATCGAATACATTTAGTTTTTAGTCTATTTAGAAGCAGGTTGTTAACCTCAAACCAGCGAACCACCTTGGAGATTTACATCGTCCATATCGATTTGCTGTCGTTTTAATTTAAATAAAAGTGAGGTATCATCAGCAAACAGTACTATCACGTGCTTGTCATTGACAAGGTGTGGTAAGTCATTAATATAAACTAAAAATAAAAAAGGACCGAGGATTGAACCCTATGGGACGCCCATTTTGACTACAGACCCATGCGAACGCGTTCCGTTGACATCAACTCTCTGAATCCTATTACTCAAATATGAAGCAAGAAGATGCAGAGCAGAACTACTTAAACCATAGTGATATAACTTTCTGATCAATGTATCATGTTCTACACAATCAAAGGCCTTGGACAAATCACAGAAGACACCTAAAGCATCATGTGAATCCTCCCAGGCATCAAAGATATGATATGTGGAGCGCCCCTTTGTAAAACCAAATTGTTTAGAGTGTAGAAGCTCGTTGTTATTAAAATAACTTTGCAGTTGGTCTAGTATCAATTTCTCAAAAATTTTGCTAAATGTGGGCAGCACAGAAATTGGCCTATAGTTGGTGGGGTCTGATGTGCTACCTGCTTTGTACAAAGGTATTACCTTGCTATCTTTCATAAGATCAGGAAATACACCACAGTCAATACACCTATTAAATATTAAAGCTAATCTGTTAGCAGCTAAAGCAATAATGGACTTGGTAATAGTAACGGAATTTCCCCACAAGTCTGCAGTCTTCTTTAAATTTATAGTACTAAAAGCTTTTATAACATCATTTGAATTTATATACTGAAATGAGAAATTACTATAGGTTGTACTCATGTTTTCTTTTAAAAGAGATTCCGCTGCATTGGTTGATGAGTCCAAAGATCTAGTAGTAATAACGGGGATATCAGTAAAAAAACTTTCAAACGCCGATGCAACTTTTGAGTCTGATGTAATAGTGTCGTTATCAATGTTCAAAATAAATTTTGAACTTTTACTTTTAACTTTCCCAGTCTCGCTGTTTATTATATTCCATATCATTTTCATTTTATCGTCACTACTCCTAATCCTTGAACTCAGGTAAAGAGACTTAGCTTTCTTGCAAAGTTTCCGAAATATCCTAGCATAGTTTCTAACATAATCCTGAAATTGTTCACTTAAATTAAAGTTTCTCTCGTCATATAGCTCATACAATCTCTTTCTACTTTTGTGAAGCCCAGTTGTTGCCCATTCACAGAAGGTTGCATTACCTCCAACTGTAATCGTTCTAGGTGTGAATACCGAATTAAAGTCTGTACAAAACGCTTTGAAATTATATTTTATGAAATTATTATTAATTTTTGCTATTATATAACAAATTAGGGTCACCTTCATCATCTAACAGTGACCAGTTAGTCATTAGTTTACTTTGAAACCTAGCAAAACGAGTTGCAGTTTTAGGTATTACAACTATATTTTGCCTAGAAACATTCTTACTGTTATCATTAAAGGAGATCTGTTGTCCACAATGGTCTGAGTCTAACTGTCTAATAATTTGCTTGTCTCTTACTATGATATCTGTAAATATATTATCTAGGCAAGTAGATGTAGAGGAAGTAACTCTTGTGGGCTCTAAGAATAAGTTCTTCAGATTATGTGATAGAAACAGCGCTTTCAATTTTGTACTAAGACTACTATCCTCCAATAAATTTACATTAAAGCCACCACACACAACAAAATTTTTATTTATTTTTGCAACTTTGTTTAATATCTCATCCATAATACGCTCGAAGCTATCATACAATGCTGAAGGAGGCCTGTATACACTTATTACAATAAATCTCCTCAGTTCCACACAGGCTACCTCAATAGTTCGCTCAACAGACAGACTTACAATATCATGACGCTCCTTAAATTTAAGGTGCTTATTAAGTAAAATCATCGAGCCACCATGTACTGCTTGCTGCCTGCTAAACGAGCTTCTTACTATATGATTACTGAAATTGAACATGAACTGGTTGCTTTTTAGCCAATGTTCAGTGATGCAAAATATATCAACAGCATTACAGTTCATAAACAATTCCATTTCTAAATCTTTATTAATCATACTTCTAATATTCTGATGTACTAATTTAATCAAATTTTTGTTATTATGTTTAAGTGTATTAGTCAATGAGTTACGAGTAATCTTATTATAGCTATTGTCTCAGAATTTAATTTAAATTATTATTATTATGAATGTCAATAATGGAATTGTCATGTACTCTAACAGTACTTGGGTCACTGTATAAATTAAATGCTAATAATTTAGCAAGTTGTCCTTTAAAAGAGCGAGAAAGATACATAGTATCTTCTGTTAAAATAAAATTACTTTTAATAAAAGTATAAGTGTCAAAGAATAAAATTTTGTCATTATGACGATATGTACTATTATATAATAATAGATTTAATTTACTTATCTGGTTGTTTTCTTTATCAGATAAGGTCTTTGAATAAGGAAATGCACAGACTATAAAATTGCACCCCACTTTAGAACTTCTATCAGGTCAATATATCCGATAAAGGTAGTATATCTTTCCTAGTAACTAGTAAGCTATCACCATACATAATAATAACTGTAGAATGTTTATTTAATTCTGCATGTTTTAACTTATTAACTAATGAAGACATTCTTTCTCCTGGATAACAAAAGTTTTGTAATGGACGGTTAGTGTAACTATCTATTAAGCTACCCAAACCCACTCCCAATTGGTCAGAAAATATCAATACAGTGTTATTACTATGAGTGTCAAGTGAACATATATGATTTGTTTGTAACAAGGCATCAGAACCGGAGTCATTGTATATTTTGTGAGGTTGTTCTAGTACTAGACTACTTTCTAAATCATTACTTAATTTTGAACAATTTAAGCAACATTTTTTGTTGGCTATAGAGAGTATTGTTCTAGATTCTCTCTACCAACTATAGAAATCTCATCATATTTTAATATGTATTCTTGAATTTCTTTCTGGTGTGTTATTGCCATTTTGTCGAGCTGTGCAGTCAGTTTTGATATGTGTGTTTGTAGCTCCTGAGTGTGCTGATCATATAATAATCTATTACTGAGTAATTGTTCATTGCTAGCCTCAAGCTTCGACACCAATGACTCCTGTTCCTTAACCAAGTCATGGTTAATTTGTGATAATTTATTTACTTTATTTGACCCCTTGTGACTGGATTCAAGTCGCTTTATCAATTTATTTAATTTTGATAATTGTCTAAATTTTCTTTTGGTTATCAATTTATATTTACGGTTGCACATTGAAATTAAACTACAGTTTACGGATTTTATCGCGTTATATTGGTTTCACTGGTTATTTGTTATTACATTTAAACCGAAAGATCTAGAAACTACATTTTTATTACTAGCCGACGTTTCGAATTCTTTACAGGATTCGTGTTCACGGCAGACTGAGGTGATATTTGTCTTTGTCTTGAATTTATAAGTTATCTCAAAGTACCTGAACACTTTTCAACTTTTGGTGTTACTATCTACGCAGAATGTGCTCACTGTGTCTTGATGTCTTCTGGTGACTTTGTCCTTCTTGGGTTTCATTAGCCTGATAACAGGGTCCCAAGCTGGAGGAACATTCCAACCATCTTCCCTATTGAAATTAGGATGTTTTTTAATTTCAATAGCTTCACGTATCATTCTTGGAATAAAGCGGTGTTCTTTTGCGAGTATCTTTGGTTTATCAAATCGCAGGTTATGGTTGGTTCCTTGTTCTACATGTTCACACACAGCAGACTTCGTCTAGCGTTTGTGTTTAATGTCAGCTATATGTTCCTTTAGTCGAATGCCTATGCTTCTCTTGGTTTGTCTAATGTATGAGAGCCCACACTCACAGTCTATCTTGTAAGCCCCGGCCTCTTGTAAGGGTAACTGACTCTTGACAGATGGTAATAATTGGCTTATCTTCGTTGGCAGCTTGTAGAATGTTTTGATTGAAGCTCGCTTCAAGATGTAGCCAATCTTGTCGGTCACGCCCTTGATGTATGGGAGGACAGCAGGTTGTCTCTCTACTGTGGCTGGCTTGTTCTTCGGGGATCTGTAACGTTGGCGCTGCGGTCGGAGCTTGTTGTCTTGCAGAACTTGCTTGACATGTTGAAGCTCGGCGTCCAGGTGTTTCTTGTCACAGATCCCCCGGGCTCTCTGAAACAAAGACATTCCCACGGTAGCTAACTGTTTAGGATGGTGGTGAGATTCACCGTTTAAGTACCTATTTGTATGTGTCTTTTTCCTATACACAGTGTGGCTCAAAGAGTTGTTTTTGTTCCTGATAACAAGTACATCTAGGAAATCTAAAGAATTGTTTGCCTCTAATTCCATTGTAAATTTGATGTGGTTATGAATAGAATTAAGATGGTCTAGGAATACATTAACACTATCTGTTGGTAAAATTGTAAAAGTGTCATCTACATACCGCTTGTAGAACCTCGGTGTGATGGTGACAGTCTGCAGGGCTCGCGCCTCGAAGTCCTCCATGAAGATGTCAGCAACAACAGGCGATACTGGAGAGCCCATTGCCACACCATCTACTTGTATGTAGTATTTCTCATCCCATAACAGATAGCCAGTTGTTAAGCAGTGTTTCAATATTTCTGCATATTCCTCAGGCATGTTGTTCTCTATTAGCTTCCTTCTAGTTATTTCAATACAGTCATGTGCTGGTAAGCATGTAAATAATGACTGTACACGGTTTTACGGTTGCACTTACATTTTAGTCTTAATAACACTAGCATTACCGCTAATTACCTCTGAAAACAGGTTCATGTTTGCTGTGGTGTTGAGCGTCTGGATTGATTCCTTTTGTGATAAAATTGTTGTTTGGGCTTCATTCAGACTCGCCTCCAACTCTATAATTCGACTGAGTTGACTAAGGTAGGTTTCATCACAGCTACTGTAGGACCTAACTTCCTCCTGTAGTCTGTCTCGTTGGTCCAAGATGTCTATGTGTTCAATGTGGAGTTCCGTCAATTGCGCTTTCAGCTGGGATACTTTATCATTGACATATTTTATTTCTTCTTCGCTATCAACACGTTCCTTCAATAGTTGACAGTTATCTTTTTTATATTTATTTAATTCTAACAGCGCTATCTTTAAGTTGTTCTCTGTTTCCTTAGCAAGTGCCTTGCGGGTTATCATGTTTGTAGACATGCCTCACAAATTACCTAAAAAAGGAAAAACAGGTGAATACTTTGAAGAAAGATAGGTATTATGTTAATATACAAGAGTGAATATATATAATTAGTACCAAATAAAAGAGATAAAAAAGTTATGAGAATTATAGATTGATGTAGGTATGTTGAACATAAGTTATGAAAATTGAAAGAAAGGTGTAAGAATGGTAATTTGGCTATTAAACTAAATAATGGTTTAGAATAATATGGTTTGTTGAACAACTCTTATATCAGTATCAAGTAGGTAGGATAATCCTTGCTGATGGCTGTACTAAATAACTAAATCTAGGCAGACAATCAATAAATATTGTATACTTAATTAATAAATACCTTATTACATATATGTATTGTGACGGGTTCTGGTAGTAAAAACGCAGTAGAGGTTCTAGATGCGTTTATTGGAGAGTATTGTCTCACTTCCCTTGTCACGAGTATGACCGACCAACAACACGACACTGGCCTGAACACTAAGGGCTGCAGTCTCCCACGCTGTTCCCTCCGGTAGTGTGTGGGCAGGCTGCTCGAAGGCTGCGCGTAGCGGTAGATCCTCGCAGGCCGTTGGTTCAGCTGGCAGACGCCGGCGGTGCGAGTACGATGAGCAGGGCAGGCCAGACTCTTCGGCAGAGGTGACGCCGAAGGCGATGCAGGAAAGTGTAGCGGTCTAGGAGCGTAGCCGGAGTCTTAAAGTTAACCTGGAACCTGAAGGAAAGCAGCATTAGGAGAGCCACAACCAATAGAGTCAGGCAGGCGGCGTCAGCCGGCCTCAGCTAGCAGGTAGAGAGATGGGCAGTACGCTAACGCAGTAAATGTAGTAACTTACCCACAGCTGGGACCAGGATACACGTATGAAGTAGTATAATTATAGATATAGCGGTATAGAATTTAGTAGCGGTAGTAGGTTAGTGTAGAGTAGCGGTGCCGGCCTCTCTCTGGGCCCCTTTATATACCGGGCCCTCCATCAGTTCGTGTCGGCGCATTACCAAATATAGGCAAAACTTACGAGCGCGGCCGAGCGTATGGACGGTATTATGACGTACACTCGGTAGGTACCGGTCATACGCCACAATACCGCCTGCCTTAGGAGAGGATTTTACGTGGCTAACAAGGAAAATCCGACTAACTGCGTTAGGTCTATGAGTCCGCTACTGTCCAAGCTAAGACGGCATATAGAGAGAAGGAAGGAAAAGTCTTCTACGGTTTGTAACAAATAGTTAGGCACCATAGTGTATAAGTTTTAGGTCCTTAATGTGCCAAAACCCAATAGAATTTCCAGACGCGTCCTACAACTTGTAAACGAGAGGCGACTTTTTATTAATCACTGTGCACTTCACGAATTTAGGGGCTAGTTTCTTACAAAAGGACTTATCCTTGTCGCTCTGATAAAAAGTCCTTTTCCACACAGTGTCTCCCACATTAAACTCAGCTGGTTTACGGCGTAAATTATACGTTTGGGAATTCCTAGCATGAGCTTGAATGAGGAGTGCCTGAACTTTGTCAAATATGCCTGATAAGTGACCTATGTTTTCTGCGTAATCGTCCCTAGGTATGTATACTATATCATCAGCGTCTGTGTCGACATAGTGTGAGCCGCATGGAACTAGTTCACGTCCATAGACTAAAAAACTAGGTGTATAGCCCGTGACTTCATTAACTGCAGTATTTAATGCAAACTGCACCTTAGGTACGAGAGTGTCCCATAATCTCCGGTCATTTCCTACAAACGCCGCTAAGGTAGAACCAATGGTTTTATTATAGCGTTCGACCGTATTGACATGTGGGGAATATTTAGGAGTATAATGAAGATTAGGGATTTTGTACTTGCGCAACATAGCTTTTAGAGTAGCACTGACAAACTGTTTACCATTGTCCAATATAATTGTAGATGGTATACCATGAACTAAAAATATTTTTCTTCCAAAATATTAGTTATTATTTCAGCAGTTGCGCGCCTGATAGGAAAAAGTAGACAGTATTTACTAAAACAACAAGTTACAACAAAGATGTAGGCGTTTTGTTTTCTTGTGACGGGTAGTGGCCCCACCAAATCTACACTAATGGTTTGGAAGGGTCGTGAACACACTTTGGGTCGTCCCATGGTTCCCAATAGTGCATGGTTCTGATGTTTGTGCGCGATACATGTGTCGCAAGAATTTATGAACTTAACTACGTCATCGCGCATTTTGGGCCAATAGTAACGCAGTGCTAAGCGCTTGTAAGTTTTAAATATACCGAAATGCCCCGAAGTGGGTTCGGCATGGTTCTCTAATATGGCATTATTTCGATCAGAAGAAGGTAGTACTTCTTTCCATTCGAACTCCTTACGTAGATACACCTAGATTTAATCAAACGACCACAGCTGGGACCAGGATACACGTATGAAGTAGTATAATTATAGATATAGCGGTATAGAATTTAGTAGCGGTAGTAGGTTAGTGTAGAGTAGCGGTGCCGGCCTCTCTCTCGGCCCCTTTATATACCGGGCCCTCGATCAGTTCGTGTCGGCGCATTACCAAATATAGGCAAAACTTACGAGCGCGGACGATGGCCTTCTCTGATTGGCCAAGCGTATGGACGGTATTATGACGTACACTCGGTAGGTACCGGTCATAGGCCACAGTATATAAATGTGAAGTGTAAGTGTAGTTTGTGCTTGTATGGGGCATTTGTTCAGTCCTCGATTTTTCTTCCACTTTTGTCAAGCAAAAGGAGACAGAAACAGTGGCAGTGTGTGATGGACGAAGCTCACGTTCAGTGAGCCGAGTAAATATGTGCTGAGGAGTGTAAGTTAATAAGTAAAATACTCCCCGGGTTTAAGGATGATGATTTGAATTCCGTCCGTTGCCACTGGGTAGTTGATCTATCCGCCAAGAACTGTCTGCAGCGAGGTTTCAAACCGCAAACTCAATGTATTTCACACTTTTATTACTATTACACACGATATTAATGAAACATAAGCGTTTAAATATTGATTTAAACTTAAATATATCTTTAAAATCACGGTGTGACGTCGTGCCTCCGCGCTTGCGAGCCCCACTACGATGACGCACTGGAGTGGGGACCCTCACCCGCTTGCCGACGACATATATACCGGCGACACACGTGGTTGGCTTGCTTTTTCTTCGGCTGGGACACGTGAAAGCTGAGTATCCATCCGTGGACCTGTGGAGTGTTAACTTACGACCTACGCCCTGGATAACTATCTAGCCGGTTAACCCCTAGTGTCGGTTCTTTTATTAATCAAAATTGTGAATCTGGAATATAACGCGAGTTTAATCTGTCCTGGTGATATTTTTATTTATTTCCCGTAAGACAACCTAAGCATCTCTTTTTATTGCTCGGCGAGTGATCGATCCCGGCTATCCCGTGAAAATCGATCACCCGTGAGACATTGGCGCCCAATAGAATTTTTAAATATATTTTTAAAACGTAAGTTGGCACTTTACAGGTGAGTGAAATAATTTCTTTTTCTCTTGTATATTTTTCTCCTGTGTGTGCATATATTCTGGTGTGGTGAATTGCGTACAGGTACAGTTTCTATCTATTTTGGTTGGCCATAAGCAATTTAACTGTGTAAATAACATAACGGTGATTTAATTAACGTCGGTCTAAAATCACGTTTCACTGCGGGCAGCGTGCCCAGCCGCCAACCGGTTCTAACCGCTTTGCCGTTGAACTACGTGCCTCGTGTTCGCGAAAAAAATATTGTGATTCAACCTTTGAGTGACCTTTAAGTAATTTTTCTTAATCCTTTACCAATCATCACACCATTGTATAATTTAGTGTATTTCAGCTTTTTTAGCACGGTATTCGATTTTCTGGCGATATTTAATTTTTTTTCTAGTACCGGCGTAAATACTTAGATTTTCTATTATTGTTTTGTAATAATGGCTTACATTATAAATTTCTCATTATTAACTAAAGCGGAATTAGAATATGAGACCACAATACGCGGCGTTTCAAAGCCTGACGATCCCCGCATACAAATCGCTAAACTTTCAGTTAAAATTCCCTCGGAGGATATATTATCTTCACCCTTCCCACCAGAGGAGGATGTGGCTGAAGTGGAAAAGTCGTTATTAAGATCAAATAGACACTTATCTATGTTGGAAGCAAACTATACCTCCGAGCTTCAACAGAAGGTCGAAACCGTGCTTCACCATTGTTTTCATCGACTGAATAGGGTGGATACCGGCAGTCTTGATATTAAAAAAATTGAGTCTGTGTGGAATAAATTTAATGACTTATATGCGAAATTACAATTAATCACGCGTCGTAGTTCGCGGTCGGATTGCTCAGTGGCAGAGGGAAACACTTCCTATAATTACGACCGTAAGCTTTTCTCGGAATTAGGTAAATTCAAATTTAACGGTAAATCATGTGTAAGATCTTTTATTGAAAAAATTGATGAATTTATGTCCTGTAGATCTATTCCACATGACAAGATGTTGTCTTTCGCTTTTGAAATATTTTCGGGCGACGCATTAGTTTGGTATCGTTCTGTTAAAAATAACGTAAAGACTTGGTTAGAACTTTGCGAACTTTTAAAACGAGATTTTAGTCCGCATAACTACGATTACCGTCTTATGACGGAGATTCGTCAGCGCTCACAAGGCGAGAACGAATCAATAACTATTTACGTGGCAAAAATGCACGGTCTGTTTTCGCGACTTAGTTCTCCTATCGCTGATTCGGAGAAGCTAGAAATTTTACTAAATAATATTAGACCTTGTTACACTAATTGTCTGCTCACTGCAAAGGTTGTTGACGTTGATAGTCTGGTCGAAGTTTGTCGTCTTTTCGAAAATTACCAAAGTCGCAGTAAGCAATTTTCCGAACCCCCTAAAGTTTCAAAGAATACTGTAGCACCCGATCTAGCGTATAATTATCCGTTTTCTAATTTTTCTTCAAACAAAAATGTTTACAATCATAATAACTTCAATAAATATAACTCTGTCGCCGATACATCGAGATACAAGTCTGTGCCACAAGTCAACGCCGTATCGAGTACTTCTAATATAAATAAAACTTTTTGCGTGCGTTGTAGATGCAATTCGCACTCATTACGTAATTGCCGTCAGCCACACTACCTAATCTGTTTTATGTGCGGCACAAAGGGTTTCAAGGTGTCAGACTGCCCCAATTGTAAATCTAAGTCGACCCCTACAGTTTCAAAAAACTAGTTAATAAGGATTGTGGAAAATCAAATTATACAACTAATTGTAATAAAACAGAGTGGAATAATTGGTTAGACTTTTTAAAAAAATTCTTTAATAGCTATCATATTTCCTCAATCCGTAATTCTAAAGTAGAATATTTACCTTACGTTACTCTAAAATTAAACGGAATACCTACCACAGGTCTTTTAGATTCTGGATCTTGCGTTACAATTTTAGGTAATAATTTGCATAACTTATTTTTGAAAGACAATGTTTTGGATAAATCGAAACCTTTAAGGTTAATAACAGCAGGCGGTGAACGATTTGAGTCCTTGGGATCGGTGTTTCTACCCTTCGAGTTTCAGGATAAATTGATTAACTTAGAAGTTCATGTTGTACCTGGGATTCAAAATTCCCTTGTCCTTGGCATGGATTTTTGGCGAAGCTTTGGCCTATTTCCTAACAAATTGGAGTCTGTTTTGATTGTCAACAAGTCTGACGCTCAAGTAATGGAGTTGCAGGCAGTTCCCCCTACACATCTTGTTTCTTTTGATCATCTTACAGTCGACCAGAGAGCTACCGCTGACAACATTATTTCTAAATTTACCGATATTTCATACGAGAAGCGGGGTCTCGGTTGCACAAATATTATTTCTCATTCAATTGATACAGGTGATTGTCCCCCTATTCGGCAAAGATTTTATCGCATGTCTCCCGATAAACAAAGAATATTAATAAAGCATCTTGACGACATGCTCTCAGAGGATGTTGTTGAACGATCAGAAAGCCCGTGGTCAAATCCGGTCATTTTGACACCAAAGAAGAATGGTGAACTGCGTTTCTGTTTGGACAGTCGAAAATTAAATTCCGTTACAAAAAAAGATGCTTATAGCTTGCCTTATATTTCGGAAATTTTAGATAATCTGAGAGATGCTAAATACTTGTCTAGTTTAGACCTGTCTAAATCTTTTTGGCAAACATTAATTAAAGAAGAGGACCGTTGCAAAACAGCCTTTTATATTCCCACGCGTGGCACATTTCAATTCAAAAGAATGCCTTTCGGTCTTACGAATGCGCCAGCTACTCAACAACGATTAGTTGATATTTTATTTTATGGCCCAGAATTTGAAAATAAGGTTTTCTGTTTTATCGATGACATAATCTGTATCACGTCCAGCTTCAGCGAGCATATTACTCTTTTATTACGCATTCTTGATAAACTAAAAAGCGCTAATTTAACAATTAATCTCGAAAAATGTCAATTTTTTAGAGATAAACTAAAATATTTAGGCTATGTTGTCGACTCTAGTGGATTGCATCCCGATCCGGATAAAGTTAATTCAATGAAAAATTATCCCACTCCTTCTAATAGAAAAGAAGTACGTCGATTTTTAGGCGCAGCCTCGTGGTACAGGCGTTTTATACCGAATTTTAGCTCTATTGCTGCACCCTTAAATAAGTTAACATCTCAAAGTAAAAACGCACCTCCATTCTGCTGGACGACAGAGGCTAATGAGGCGTTTAATAACCTAAAGAATTGTTTGATTTCCTCCTCGGTGTTGGCTTGTCCTGACTACTCGCAACCGTTTGAAATACACTCAGATGCTAGCGATTTTGGTCTTGGCGCGATCCTCTGTCAAAGGTTAAATGGTGAGGAAAGAGTCATAGCGTACTATAGCAAATCACTCAGTAAGCAAGAAAAAAATTACAGTGCCACTGAGCGAGAGGCCCTGGCTGTTCTATCTGCTATAGAACACTGGCGTTGTTATGTTGAAAATGGTAAAAAGTTTATTGTTTACACTGATCACGCTGCTTTGAAATGGTTCTTGACCTTGAATAACCCTACTGGCCGGTTAGCCAGATGGGGAGTTCGCTTATCTTCCTATAATTTCGAAATACGTCATCGTCGGGGTTCCGATAACGTTTTACCTGATTTTCTGTCTCGCTCTTTACCCGTTTCTGCTATTGCTAATGATATAAATATAGATATTAATCCTAATCAGAATTTACCAGTTTCTACTAATGATCCTTGGTATTTAAATATCTATAAAGGCTGTTTAAGTTCTCCGACTTCCTTTGTTAACTATCAAGTAATAAACAATAAATTGTATTGTTTTAAAAAAACATTAAACCCTCTCACTAGAGAATTTCAATGGAAAGAGGTTATTCCGTCTGACCAAAGAACTGACATTCTAAGGGAGAATCATTCTTCGCCCACTGCTGGACATCTGGGTATCTTTAAGACATACAAACGTCTTGCACTTAATTACTTTTGGCCTGGTATGTACTCCGATGTTGTCAAGTTCGTCAGTTCATGTGAACCTTGTATCACCCATAAACACCAAAACCACCCAAATTTAGGTCTAATGGGAAAACCCAAATCATGTCAAAAGCCCTTTCAGACGATTAGTATTGATTTGATTGGTCCATTGCCCCCCAGCAGAAAACAAAACACTTTTATATTTGTGGTCAGTTGTTGTTTCTCTAAATATTGTTTGCTTTTCCCCATTAAACGGGCAACTGCAGAAGTGATAACAAAAATTCTCGAGGAAAATGTATTTTTGGTGCATGGAATTCCATCTACTATTGTTTTGGATAACGGTAAACAATTTATTAGCGCAACCTTTAAAAGTATGTTGTCAAAATATAAAATTCCAAATTTGCATTTTACACCGTTGTATACTCCCCACGTTAACTCAGTTGAACGCTACAACAAAACCATTATTACAGCTATTTCAACTTTCATAGAATCTGATCATCGAATCTGGGACACTTTAATCACTAAGGTTCAGTTCGCCCTTAACTGCGCAGTTAGTGAGGTTACTGGTTATTCTCCTAATTTCCTTGTTTTTGGTAGGGAGGTCATAACATGTGGTTCTCAGTATATTGACAAGGAATTTAATTCCAATATGGTGCTCGAACCACGGGACGGCTATGCCGAAACTTTAGGCTGCTTATCCTCTATTTTCGAGAAGGTACATTCAGCTCTGTTGTCGGCCCACCAACGAAATTGTTCATCTTATAATCTTCGCCGTAAACCGGCAGAATTCAATGTCGGTGATATAGTTTGGCGCAGAACGTTTCTACTTAGTGACAAGGATAAATACTTTAGCAAGAAATTGGCGCCTAAATTTATTAAATGTAAGATTGCCTCAAAAAAGTCACCTCTAGTATACAAACTTAACGACATGGCCGGTAAACCTTTAGGAGAATGGCACATCAAAGATCTAAAGTTGATTAATTACAAAGAATAATAAAAGCATAAACACAACAATGTAAGACGCATATCTACACTAAGTTATAATTACCTACATAACCATTTGTGAAGGCCAACAATGGTTCTTATGTTTTCGAGTCGAAGCCCACAAGATAATGTATTGTGTTGTGTTAATGATTTATGTAAACAGGCTAACATAAAATGAATAAATGTTTCAGTTATAAATGGTAACAAAGTTTATTACATGTAATATTGTTACAAAGAATCTGTTGTTTATCTAACTATCAGTTATGGCTCAATGGTTAAAAAGTCGTTGTAGGATCGGTCTAGTGTTCGATTCTCGCATGTGTATTTTCTATAAATGCATATTGATTGGCGTGTTGTTTTTCGCTGTGCCTTGTTCTGAAGTTCTGTTGTTATTCTTAATTCTGTATAAATTCCATAATCAATTGTTATTATAGGTACTTTATAAACATTCAGAGTAATTAACCGTGCGTCGCGAGCTCGGAATAGTCGAATCGTACCTACCTAGTTGTCGTTATGATGCACGCGCGTTCACTCAGCGACGCGCCGATAAATAAATGCCTAACTAATGATTCACCATTGTTTACATTCAAAAGGTGTTTACTGGTCGTGTTGTAGTATTAATTAGAGCAAAATATTTATTAAATTCTTTCCTTTGACATTGAGCGGTCCGGTCGTGTCTGAGGCTTATATTACTTGTGTTCATCGTTACGAAAAATTTGTTGTTACACCTAACTATATTCAAAAAGTTTACTTATCTAGTGGCAAAGGCCGAACCCAAGATTTTTAAGTCGTAGGGCTAGATCAAGTTCTTATATCTACAAACCATTATTACCTAATAATTACCCTAAGCGCTTCTCCATAGATTGTTATCTTTGCTATTGGGCCATTACACTGGCCTTGGCATTTACTTGTAGGTATGTGTGATGAATTATGAATGATAAATGTTTATGTTCAAGTTCAGACTGCCGTTGTACGCGTGAAGAATGCAAGCGTGGGTCATTATTATTTAGGTATACTAATTAGCGTATAGGGTTGTCACTTGTTCAAGGTACTCATGCCCCTGTTTTCTCTAATTCCAGGGAGTATCTTCAGGGCTGCTACGCCCGTTGGGCTAGGGAATTTTCCTTAGGGAAAATCCCGGCCTAACGGGGGGGGTGTGTGACGTCGTGCCTCCGCGCTTGCGAGCCCCACTACGATGACGCACTGGAGTGGGGACCCTCACCCGCTTGCCGACGACATATATACCGGCGACACACGTGGTTGGCTTGCTTTTTCTTCGGCTGGGACACGTGAAAGCTGAGTATCCATCCGTGGACCTGTGGAGTGTTAACTTACGACCTACGCCCTGGATAACTATCTAGCCGGTTAACCCCTAGTGTCGGTTCTTTTATTAATCAAAATTGTGAATCTGGAATATAACGCGAGTTTAATCTGTCCTGGTGATATTTTTATTTATTTCCCGTAAGACAACCTAAGCATCTCTTTTTATTGCTCGGCGAGTGATCGATCCCGGCTATCCCGTGAAAATCGATCACCCGTGAGACAACGGAGCTACGTAATTTTACGACTTACACCCCTTGGAGCCCGGAGTCCGCTTACTGATCTAAGCAGATATGATAGAAGATCAACTTTTCCACAGAGTGACTGCATCTAATCACCGCAACCCAAAGGGATAGCGATATTCCATGGCCTAGACTAGTATGAGTTTACTTGAGAACTGTCTACTTGACTGTCCAAGAACTTCATGAGAGCCTGGACTGACAGTTTTACGTGCTCTCCGAGGTACAGGGTAAGCGATAGTAAACAATTGAATACGCACTTAACATTGAAAAGTCATTGGTGCGCGGGGTAGATTCGAACCCGATACCCTCTGCAGGCAGTCCATTGGTATCTCCACTAGGCTATCGCTGACACCGACAGACCATGTGATTAAATTGTAGTAAGTGGTCCGTCTGTGGTCTCACACATAGTGGGTACGCAGTTTTGAGGCAGTAGTGGCCTGCGCATACGAGTACGTCACGCGTGCGGGCATCGGCAGCGCGCAGTACTTAACGTTACACGGTTAATTACTATTTATTTGGATGTATTTTAACAATTAAACGTTTTTCCTACTAAATGTATATCGCAGATTAGAATACATATCAAAAAGAGAAAACCACAATTTACATTCACTTGCTAGAATTGTGAGTCGATCCAATGGCTTTTTTTCTGCAAACAAGTACTTGCCTTTTTGTTTGATACGTGATATTATATAAATAGTTCTTACTTTGAAACGGATATTTTTTGTATTTTACCTTTCGAATTGCTGTTCGTTATTTAGCAAATCTCTGTTTTCCATCATTGGTCAATGTCGAACACTGAACCAAAATACAGGCACGCAAATAAAAAATATAAGAAAGTAAGTATTTTATTTCTAAAACAACATTAAATATTATTTAATGTTGTTAAAAAGTTAACACAAAACCCAAAGAAAGTTACTATTAAATAGCTCAAAAAAGGAAATTAAAAAGCTCAAAGTATACTTAAATTGTTACATAAATAATTGTGTCTCCTTATTGCCGTAACCAAGCATCCAGTTCAGCATATGCCAGGCTACAAAGGTCTAGAGCTGGTTTTTAGATTAAATATTGTTTGCAAAGTGTGACACAGTTATCCGTTACTATTCCCATTGCGGGATTTGGTTGGGGAAGAAAAACATACCCAAAAAAAGGAATTGATTTTTTGTCAGTAAGAGACTATGATACTCATAATTAAATATATGAAATACTTCCTATTACAACTAATTTAGATTTATAAAGTTTTCAAATTGAATACCGTCTCAATGAACTGAGTAAAGATACAGTTGTCTTCATTCTTGCTACTTATGAAGTAGTTGCTTGCAACAAGTGCTAGTAAATTGTTTACAACATAGAGAGCTGATGATGTTCTTAGCAGAGACAAAATATTTTTATATCTTGTTTATTATGGTTCGGTATACAGCAAAAGAATAACTATATCTAAATTAATTATAGGTGTATATTTAGTTGTTGACAAAATAATTAATTTGAAAATAGTTTTTTACCAGCAGCGATAGCCTAGTGTAGATATCAACGGACTGCTATGCAGGGAGTATCGGGTCCGAACGCTAGAGGGATGATTTTTAGTTGTCGATAAAATTCTCGAGAAGATGTCGCTTGATTATGTCATTTAAATTTTTTAATTGGAATTGTTGGGCTCTTAGCCTAACTTGTATTATAATATGTATATCTGTCGTTCTTAATAGAGTAGCAAAGGTAAGCATCATTTGCACAGATCGTAACTTGGATGGGAGATCGCATTTGGAAGATTGCTCTATCGTGTAATCGTAAGACTATGTCGGCCGCCTACGGGCGCACACTCACACAAAAAAAGGCATAATAACAACTCTTGTAATAGTGATACATTAAGTCTTAAGATAATCTTAGAGCAAGCATTACCTACTTAAGCTGCTTGAATCACCGTAAACTAAAGTTGAATTTTTTGCACCCATTAAGGCAGACTTTTTCTTAATTCCAAAGGAAGGTGCTTTGAATTTTAATGATAATGCGAAATAAAGACTTCCGAAAGCACGTCCATAAATAACATTGCTTCAAATAATAATAATATTGTAATATCGAATCTCAAAACTTAAGTCATCGTTGCCGTGAATTTTACGTGTTTTTGTATATGTGATATTTGTAAAATATTGTTGTCAAACTAAACTGTGTTTTTTTATAATATCATTTTTAATGAAGAAAAATGTGTTATATTTATAAAATGTAAATAATACAGTTGCACCTAGTCTGATTGTTTTTTGTGTCTGTTATGAATTCGTTAGTGAATTCTTAGCAGAGATTTCTTTGAAAATGTAAAAATAATAAACATGAACGCTTCTGATACAATAGTATATCATATAACAGATGCTCAAAACAGAGCGAACTATTCTCGTAATCGTTACAATTGATTCGCTCGCACGGCCAACGAGATTTTCCCCGAGGTGCACGTACATGTGCCACTAAACTACTGATCGTAAACTGAATATACTGCTGGTTTATATTTATCGCTCGTCTCGGGTTAGGCTATGTTCAGATCACATCAATCTGACGTGCGTTAGACAAAGTGTATATGTGTGTATGTCTATATATACCGGTTTCTCAATAAAGCGCTTGAACCGAATTTTATGAACTTTAGCCTACAAAATAGATTGTGCACTGGAGACCGACATAGCCACCTTAGACTATTAGATGAAAAATATCTCGAAATGGTTCAAACGGGAGGTAGTTTACAACAGGGTTCTATAACAATTTTAATTTGGATACAAAATGTCTTTATACTACTATTAGAAACCTTATTACTTATTACCTTTAGATATAATATAACTTATTTTCATCTACGTGTAATGCTGCGGCATAAATATAGGTAACTTTCTGATACATATGTAGTTTCGAGAAAATTGTCTAGACATATAATAATTAGTAATAAATATTTTATCGTTTCATTTTATTTATCTAGTTTTATTTCATTCCACCTTTATTTCATTTCTTATGTTAAGACGTGTTTGCTGAATTAATTCTGTAACTCTCATAGTCTGTAGATATTGCAGCTACGCCTAGTTACTTGCCTAGCTTTCACGCTCTGTGCGTTACCACGTATAATTTAACTAGCGCGTCAACGCGCGTTGTCATATTTCAAACTCACGACTATCTGAATACACCCTTATTCGTAACAGGACAATACCGAGGTTTATCTTTATGTGCCCACTTGTAAGCGGCGCAAGTAATGCGTCACTTAGTAGACGACTCGTAAATCTATGTAAGTCTTATGAGTTCATTATGCACGTCAGTATTGCTTCTTCTGGGCTGTAACATTATTGGTTGTATTGTAAATCGTACATTATTATGTTGTTCGATTGGCCTGTTCACTGCATATGAAGAAGTTGGACATTATTAGATAGAGATAAATTCAAATTATAAGGAATATGTGGATCATGCGTGGATCACAATAAATTTGGTATTGTTTCGAGGATCAGACCTTCAGAAATTGACGTAGTGTATAACAGAGAGGCGACTGCTAGAAACAATCCACCATCAGTGCAGTCAAATCTATTTCAGGGTACCCTTTGTAATAAATAAACATTTACGAAATACCTTGTTAATCTATGAGGCATACTACTTTGCAGTGGCGGCTCGTGGGTCAGAGAAGTGGTGGTGCACTTTACCAGCACCCTAAAGCCCCGTTTAGCTGCCCATGGATCGGAATATCTTCCAGATAAATTAACGTTGAAAGTTTGTTGAAACTAATTTATAGGCATACTTATATTATACGACAGCTAATTTATAGGCATACTTATATTATACGACAGCGGTGAAACTGGGCTTAAGTTATAAATACCTATTCTATTTCTTAGATAAAGTAAAACAACATTTTGTCTATACTAGCTACAAACTAGGACCCTATTTAAGTACTTACTTACCTTTTTAATGTATTCAATTAATACGCAAAGAAAATAATAATTTAATGTTGGTAAACAATCACAAACATTTCTTTAATTTCAGTCATAAAACTTCGCGTAATAGTTTTGTACCTATTTACACTCTAGTTTCAAATTATAAAAATGGCGCGTCTGACACTGCCTATTTTATACTTATCTAATTGATCGAATCGAGTCAACGTTATAATTTATTACTAACTTTCAAAGTTATTTACTCACACTTACTAAATCACAACTTAGTAAAAACTAAACACAGTAAAGACATTCATAAGTGTATATCAAATTATCAAAAATCCTTTCAGTATACCAAAATGTAAACAAAACAAAGCGAACTTTGTCAAAGCTTGCCCGCTTTCGGGAGTTTTCGGGTCACCCGTGCGCCGCTCGGCAAGGTGTTATTTCATGGTACATTTTATATTGAACTATCTCTGTCTCACGCGCCAGGCGTTTCGCACGTATCTCGTAGAAGCCGTATGAGCATGCGGCGTGCGCTGCGTCGAGTGCACGGGGACTATTTGTGACGCCGTAAAACATGTCTTAAATACATTAACAAAGAGTTTAAATTATTTTGTCATTATTTCGTTAATGTTGTATAATTGAGCCCTAATCAGATATTAGTATAGTTTATATATTAATACCAATGTATTTTGTTTATTTATAGAACTTTTAAAAACTGGTAGTTCAACGCACGTTTATCAAAATGTGGATAACGTTGTGGGCTACATACTAACCTATGTTTTGTTGCACCATTGTTTATTAAGTAATGTATGTATCTGTTTGTTTTCCCATACAAATAAATAAATAAATAAACGCACGAGCGCACTTAAAGTACAGCCGTCCCTGCTACTTTGTCAAATAACAATAGAAATATAGGCCACATAATATGTCCAGACTGCGTGTCCTAAACCCGTCACATTTATAGCCACAAGGAAAGCGAATTAAATCCAAAACGCACGTTAACACAACACCAGTTATTCGATCACTGCATAACGTCAAAGAGTGTATTTATTTCCATACACAGTGTGACAATATAACAAGCTATTATTAATGTTCGTTTTAAAACGTTGCATTAGAACTTTACATTCTATATATGAATGAAAGTTGGTATGGTTCACATTTACTTCTCTCTTTTAGGTTCGTTTAGATAACGTGGAAGATAATCATCATCTGCGCAGCGTTATACTGGTTGCGTCCTAAAGTTTTGCTTTACAATCCAGGGTCCTCTTTTCTAGTCTTGTCAGTTGTGGAAGAATATTTTGCCTTCCATAGAGCGACTGTCATCAAGCTACCGCAAACTAGGGATAGCAATATAGACTTGGTGTTAGTATGTTCAAGAGTAGCGACTTCCTATCATTACCTACTGCTAAAGGTGTTCATAACAGCCGGTATCGACCGCTCAATGTCCTTTCCAATGCACCGGGCAAGTGATAAGTAACAATTTACGTGACAGATAATATAATATACAAATACCGTTCTATTTTAAATTTATCTAGATTTTAGGTGATACTATATGCGAACTTGCGGTATGAAATAAAATAGTGTTAAAGAAATTAAGGACAAGTATAGGTGTCTGAAAGCTAAAGTTAAAGAATGTATAGAGAGGAACAAGAATGAGAGAAAGGAGAAATATGAGAAGCAATTCAGCGCAAGTTTCCAACTCCATATAAAACTGTTTTGGAAACTCGTCAAAGAAGCGCGAGGGAAAAATATGAATACATTGATGAAAGTGATTAGGAATGAACAAGGTGAGGTCATAAATGAAGAAAAATGATACTGGACTGCTGGAAAAAATATTTTGAGAGTTTATGTGAGAAAGACATGAGTGAAATAGAACGAGAAGAGATAATAGAAGAAGAGTGTGTGGGCCCGAGTGACGAAATTAGAATCAAATCAAATCAAATCTTTATTTTACAGAACATGTGTAGATATAAAAGCTCTTACAGTGATATTAGTCATCATATTCCGCTGTCATAGCAGCATGCAAACTTAACACAAGAAATAATACGGATTACATTCAGAAAATTCATAAATACATGCTGTTTATACAATTATTACTTGAATATGAATGAAATTGAATTAAAATTTGTTTATTATTAATTAAATATGCACATGCTTACATTATATTACTTATCAATGAAATAATCGTTTACCGAATAGTAACTCTTTTCAAGTAATATTTGTTTCACTTTATTTTTAAATATATACTCGCTATCTGAGATATCGAGCACTGTTTTAGGTAAACGATTGTACAATCAAACAGCCATGCAAAGTGTACTCTTATTTAATAAGGCTGTTTTATTTCTGGGCATACATATTTCCAAGTCTCGCCTCTTACTGTTAAGGTTTTTAAATAGTTGAATATTTTTGCGCACAAATACGACAGTTTCCAATATGTAAATGCATGGTAGTGTTAGAATTTTAAAATTTATAAAATATGATTTACAACTATCTGTAGTTATAATACTGAATATTGCCCGTATGCATTTCTTTTGCACCTTAAATGCAGTTTCATTATCAGTAGAATTGCCCCAGAACATAACACCATACCGAGTAAACGTACCCATAATGAGCTGTTAAAACAGCTGTAATACTCGCTGTTTTCTTTAACCTATGAAGTGCATATGTATTTAGTTTGAGACACAATGTTTCAAAATGCTGTTTCCAGTTAACTTCGTAACCCCTACTTCCTCAATTTTTTGATCCAAATACCGAATATCCATGTTTGTCAATTTACTTAGTCTATTTCTGTATGTATTAATTTCAACCAATTAATAATATTATTCAATGTCAAATTTATTTCTTGCTCTATATATATCTTGTCTTTTCCAGTAAATATAATTGTACTGTCGCCAGCAAATAATATTGTGTTATAATTTGTCACTTTTGGGAAATATATATATATTATATATATATATATATATATATATATATATATATATATATTAAAAAGTAGTGGGCCCAACACACTACCTTGCGGCACACCCAACTTGACAGTTCTACCTGCTGAAGTATATACTGTGGCTTTGTGCTTAGAAATTTATAAAAAGCCATATCAATTGATTTCTTCTTTCTGAAGCCAACCTGTTCTTCACAAAATAAATGTTTCATTTCAAAATAGTTATAAATACTGTCATGAATAACTTTCTCAATTTTTTTTGAAAGAACTGGCACAAATGCAACTGGGCGATAGCAACTCATGTCACTTTTCCCTTCGTCTGGCGCCGCCATTTAGATCATTTACGCAGATCTGGCGCGTTCCCGCTCCGGGGAGAAAATAATAGAGTAAATATGGCGGTCACCATTTTGCAAATTATATCACATTTGGCAAAGCCTAGGAATGACAATTTAAACTAGTCTTCGATGTTTAGAAAAACTTAAATTTTACTGCTTTTCTGTATTATATGCGTAATAAAATATAGCATTTCAGATTCTTGATTAAGTACGCTACCATATTGCATACCGTAAGTATGTATAAAGTGTGAAATTAAAACAATATCGTAAAGTAAAGATAGGGTCATGGCATTTTTTCCATTTTTCGATACATAATCTACCATAATTCATAAATTATACTTTTCTCGTTAATATTTGTGTTTTATTTACAAAACTATACCCTAATTTAAAACATACAGTCATAAAATCACTTTACTCCATTCATTTTTTTAGCAGTAGGAACAATAATAAATGTAGTAATTTTCTTAAATAGTGGCTTGATGATTATTAGTTTTAGTTCGGAAAAATACCTTGTGCTATGCATAGATTTATTATGTGACATAATACATATGATAGCTTAATAGACACATATTTGAGAACTTTCGTTGCTATATTATCATAATCTGCACTGCTAGTGTTTTTTAGATTTTGAATAGTTTGTAATATATCTTGTGCTATGCACGGTTTTAAAAAAAAAGATTTAAGTTTGTAAGGAATATTGGCTCTTGTATTGTTAACTATTAAATTATCCATTTGGTCAGTAAAAAAATATTAAAATGGTTTGCTGTCGCTGCAGGCTCATCAATAATTTTTTCAGCAGTTTTAATATATTAATTTTGTCTTTAGGCACATTTAAATGTTTTTCATTGATTATTGCCCAAGTAGCTTTTGATTTATTACTTGCATTTTTTATATTATTATCATTTAAATACTTTTGCGTTAATTTAATTAACCTGTTAAGTCGTGATAATAGAGCTTGGAGGCGGCTTTTACTACTGACAGTTCGGGTTCTACGGAATTCCCACAATAATTGTCTTTTTCTCTTACAACATAATCGGATACCTTTTGTGATCCATTTTGGTCAAGCAGTTAATGATTTTCTCACTTGTTTTATAGGAAAACATAAATTATAGAATATACAGAATAGGTCGTGAAAGTTATGAAAAGCAATATTTGGATTTTCACTAGCGAAGACATCACTAAAGCTAAGGCTATCAATGCACTCTTTAAATTTCGTCAAGTTTTCCTTGTTGTAGTCGCGTATTTCAACTGTCCACAATTTATGAGTAAAACTGGATTTCACGAGACATGTGAGCAACTGTGCTGTATGGTCTGATAATGCTAGTTCAAAAACTTTTGCTGTGCATGCTTTTATATTAAAAATTACATTATCGATACAAGTTCCACTCGATAATCGTGTTGGTTCATGTATGCCTAGCTTCAGATTATAACTCTGTAAAATATGTCTAAATTCTTTAGCGTCACAATATCATAACAATTTTTCAATAGATTTATATTGAAATCACCACAAATTATAACTTTCTTTTTACCAGAACAAAAGCGTCGTAGAAGTGAATTAAGTATTTGAATTTTTTTTTAATATCCTCTGCATTTGACTTTGGCGGTATATATATGCATAATATATATATTTTATGTTGCAACAACTCGATCCCTGAGCATTCAATAATGTTCTCTAAAGAGTACTGATTGATATTATTTATCTGAGCACATGGATGTGTATTTCTGACGAGAATGCAAGATCCTCCACGGCGGGTTTTCCTACAGAACAATGAAACAAGTTTATAATTACCAATATATAACGAGTCCTTATCAGAGGTTACCATGTTGTGTTCAGTTATACACAAAACGTCAATGTTATTTTTATATTCAACAAGAGATACTGCTAAAAGATCAGATTTAGATACTAAACCATTTATATTCTGATGTAGAATATTTAAATATTTTGCATCGAAAAAAGGCTTCTGATTTTTGTGGCGTCGAAGCATCTTTTACATATTCTAAGGGTGTATCAGTTTGAGTACATTTATCTATCAACAAAGGCAGGTTATGTTCCGGATTGTCATAATGGGTATGGGTGTATAGGTCATATTGTAATTTATAGTCGATATGAAGTATTTCTTTTAGAAGAGAACGACATACATAGATAGAGCGTAATACTGATAAAATATTAAAGTAATTCATGTCAACATATGTACAGTGATTAGTGTAGTCAGAACATACAAATTTAATTTCATAATTTAACTTTCGTTCGTTTAAGAATTTGTTATATGGTATTTCGGAAATTATTACATTAGTATTACAAGCGTTATGCAAGAAAGGATGAAATTATGAAAGCTCTAAAAAGTATGAGGTTTTATAGGTAGTAGAGCCTTGCTGATTTCAGCATGAATGGGCCGGCTCGACCGAGGAAGTACTACCCTCTCACAGAAAATCAACGTAAAGTAACGGTACCTATACTGTTGTGTTTCGTTCGGTGAGTGAAAGTTCCGGAGGCCTTATCCCCTATTCCTTCTCCCTTATCCCACTCCTCATCCTGTTCCCATTCCCAACCCCAAGGGGCGGCAACACACTTGTGATCAAATACGTCTGCTCGTTTGCCGCCTACTAACATAAAAAAAAGAAAGGTCAGGAAAGTCTGCTGGGTGCACTAGAGTGACGTCTGAAATGTTGAAGGCTGGCGAGGGACTTACAGTAAACCTGCTGCATCGCCTTTTTAATCTGTCCTTGATACAGGGCCAAGTTCCAGATGACTGGACAAAGGCAGTGCTTGTTACAATTTATAAAGGCAAAGGCTCACAGCAGGAATGTCAAAATTATCGCGGGATCAGCCTTCTTAGTGTTGTTGGAAAAATGTATGCCAGAATATTGATTGATAGAATAGTAAACGAGACTAATGACAAGATATGGGATGTGCAAGCGGGATTTCGGAAGGGAATGGGATGTACGGATCAAGTCTTTTCCTTGCGCTGCATTACCGAAAAATGTCTGGCAAGAAACCAAAAGGTATATTGCGCGTTCATAGACTTGGAAAAGGCTTATGATAGGGTAAATAGAAAGGAACTAAGGAAGGTGCTATCTATGTATGGGGTGGACAACTTTATAATTAGGGCTCTAAAATCTTTTTATAGGGATTCTAGGGCCTGTGTCCGAATTAATGGTGCCTATGCGGACTGGTTTGACATCTCTAAAGGTGTCAGACAGGGCTGTGCAGCCTCGCCCTGGTTGTTCAATTTATTCATGGATAGCTGCATGAAAGATATGAGGGAAATTGAGTGCGGGATCGATATGGCAGGATTGCGTGTTAAGTGCCTCTTATACTCCGATTTTCAAGTCAATCTTGCATCATCGGCGAATGAGTTGCAACAAATGATGGACTGCATGAACGAGAGTTTTAAAGCGAAAGGTATGAAAGTTAATGCAATAAAGACGAAAGTGATGGTGTTTGAGAAGGATGAAAGTTTGACTGAGTGTAATATTACGATTGAAGATGAAAATGTGGAACAAGTTGAAAGATTTGTATATTTGGGAAGCATGTTTACAAGAGATAGAAGATGTGAAGGAGATATTGAAAGGAGACTGTGACTACGGGGAACAGTGTGAATGGAGCGCTGCATGCCTTTATGAATGGCCAGACTGTGCCTAAAAATGCGTGACTGGCGGTTCATAATGGAGTGATGGTGCCCATCTTGATGTATGGAAGTGAGTGTTGGGTGTGGCAGAAAAAGCATGAAAGCAGAATTAACGCAGTTGAGATGCGATCACTGCGTAGTATGTGTGGGGTGAGACTGGTTGATAGAATTCCGAATGCAGTAATACGAGAGCGATGTGGCCTGAAAGCAGATGTCATGACAAGGATTGAGAAAGGATGCTGAAATGGTTGGGACACGTGGAGCGAATGAGTGAAGAAATCGAATTAACGAATCAAATATATATGGCAGAGGTGCGTGGGCAAGCCGGTTGCGGCAGACCTTGTAAGACGTTCGTCGACCAAATTGGGGACGTCTTGAGAAACGGAAAAGTTCAAAGCATCCGTAACCGGCGAGGATGTATGAAAAGAGTAATGAATGTAGAGGAAGCGTGTGAGGTTTGCAAGGATCAAAGTTAATGGCGTTCTGTTGTCTCTGCCTACCCCGGCGGGAAAAAGGCGTGAGCATATGTATGTATGTATGTTATATATGCAATGAAACTCGCTTTTATTCTAGTTTACCCGTGCATGAAGCTAGAAAGTGTAACGCGAGCTCATCAGGTTGACAGGGCGCCTGGGCCGCGTCCTAGATATTGTCTCCGAGTATCGATAGTGTCATGAAAACCCCCCAGCACATCAACCCCGTTCACATTCGCGGAAATGCTACCGCGACACCCGTTGAATTATTCATATGAACACATAACAAAACAGAATCATGTATGTACTACAAAATATGCATGCAGCTGTACCACCGATATTTGCAAATACGCGACCGCGTTACATGCCCGCACGGGCATTATTCGGGTTGCGTTTTAAACCGGCCCCGCTTAGACACCGCAAATTACAAAAGATATTGGGTTAGTTTGGATACGTTCATTATCTTCGGAACAAAAGACGCTTTCAAACAAAACAGAACGCAAAATACAAAACATTTTAACAGTTAAATTCAAGCCGTAACGGCTTGAATTTAACTGTTAAAATGTTTTAGATATGTTTTCTGAAACGCAGACATGTACCTAAAGCGTTTTAGCGAAATTGTGTGTTTTAAAGAACGATTCAGTCCCAAATATGCATACACATGCGTTAAATATTCGCGATTGATATAGCTTACATCAGTAAAAGTAAAAAAGTATGTAATTTAAAATAACCACGGCGCGTTAGTGTCATGATAAATACTAGGTACCCAACCATATTTGAAATATCCATGAATGAATACGTCACTATCGCCGGCTTTTCTTGACGGCTGTTGACTGCAACTTGCTTCAATAGGGAAAGTTTCGTTATATGCAAAGGCAGTGATAATCTAGTTAAGCCTTTTTAATGTAATCGTATCGTGGTGTTCTTGACTCTCGTGGCGGTATCCTTTGCAGAACGTTGTCCTAGTAAACTATGATTCAACGTCATACAATTTTATTTAAACGGGTCTTATTCGCGATATTTAATTAATTTAAGGTATAAATACAAATTAATTAAATATCGCAATACAAATTAATTTATAAAAAAATATACAGCCTTGGTCGCGGCAGGACGTCCTGCCGCGACCAAGGCTGTTGTAGGACGGCCGAAACGTCGGTAAAACATAGGTATTTATACCTTAAATTAATTAAATATCGCGAATAAGACCTGTTTAAATAAAATTGTATGATGTATACAAGTCGCGAAAGTTTAAAATCGATTATATGATTCAACGACCTATTCTAATCCTTGTCTGCTATATTTAAGACAAGACAATACAAATATGTCTTCTTGTCGTCTCATTACTAGGGGATGCCCGCCTCATTGGCGTTGACATTATTATAATTACGCAATAAACTGTGTGTTGCATGGAAACTGGTTCAAATACCCTCCTATAATAGTTCTCTATAGAGACAATAATAGTTCAAGCGCCAGAACAAAGATTTCTGTACTCTCTATTTATCTTTTTTATGTTGACTTAAGGCAGTAAGAATATCCATATACTATAGTGAATATGAAAATTACGAAACGCTCTCATGGATATGTCAGATAACTATATCTTCATAAACATGTTATTAATGTAGGCAGTTCTTTCATAATGCATAGTATATAAACCAGGCTCAGACAGGTAACAATATCCTATTTCACGGCAACAACCCCTCACTATAAGAACTAGCGAACGCGCCCCACCTACAAACTCTAAGCTATTTGTAATTTTTACTCCAACTATGTAAGACGCCTGGAGCGAAATTTGAGGCTGTTATTTCTACAGATAATAACGAGTGTCAAACGAGGCTATTGACCTACCGACGCCTCAGAGTTTGCAAAAGAGAAATAAGTATATTTTAGTTATCATAACTACAAATATAAGGGAATTGAATCAACATTGAGATTGACTGTTGACTGAACCAAAATTAAATTATGGTTTGACCCAGGATGGTAATTCCGCTTCGCCGAAAAATTTGTCTTGTGTACAAAATATATTACGAAATGAAAAACAAAATGCGTAAATGGCGTGTGTACACATTAGATTGAATTTTGTTTATTTAAGGTACTTTAAACATAAAGGTGTCTCCTCTTTCTTTGTTAACAAACAATGTACATGTATTTGTTTACTAGCATACAAAATACATAACATAGTCGAACTGTGCAAACTGTATGTGTAATTGTTACTGTAGCCGTCTATATATGAGCTACTTGAAATACCAATAATCTGTTCTTCTAAAAGTAGTTACATAGCCGTCTCAAACACAATGATGTTTTGCCTAAGGTATTTTGGATAGAACATATTTGTCAATAATTAGAAACCGAAACTGATTTAATATGAAATTTAAACGTGATATTACATACATACATACATAACGTCACGCCTTTTATCCCCGAAGGGGTAGGCAGAGGTGTATTTCTACGCCCACTTTTCGCCAGATATACTTTAGTCCCACGTAATAAGGGGCGAGCCTATTGCCGTACCGGGCACATTTCCAGACTCCGTGCTGCTACTGAGAGTTTCGTGACGGAAAAACCCAAATAACACTGCCCGACCCAGGAATCGAACCCGGGACCTCCCAATCCCACGCGCACATTTATGCCGCGAGACCAACGAGGCAGTCGTATAGGGTTTGATGTCGAGTTTTCCGTCTCTACGCAAAGATGGTATTTGCATCGTGTTACCCTTAGTCGCCTCTTACGACACCCACGGGCAGATAGGGGGTGGTGACACTTGTATTCTATGCCGTCAACCACACGGCCTTCAACCACACGGCCTTCAACCACACGGCCTACGTGATATTCTATTTTTATAAAATTTATCTGCCAATTCAATGTAAGCGTTAGCGTTAGAGCTTTTGGATTACGAGACCCGCGTAGAACAACAGATCAACATAAAGCATGAAATAGTCATTAAAACGTCTTGCGTATGTTATGTACGTAGCTACTACCATATGAGGTATAATATGATACGTTGAATAAATAAAGGAGTTAGAGCATTGCAAATCTTGCAGTGAAAATCTTATTCGATCTTTAACATCTTATCTAGCTGTCAAATATTTGGTAAGCTACTCTATGACTGAAGTCTTATCCAAACAAAAACAATAAAATAAAATATTTAAAAAATGTCATACATAAATCGAACCTGGTTATTATGCACTGGAGAGGTAAGCCCTCCAAAAGTATTTTATGCTTTTATAGAAATTACATTGTAATGTTATTTTTAATAATAAGCAAATGGCCGTGCCCGCAGCTCTATCTCAATAGTAACCGTCTCTTATACCATACTAAGAGTTAGAAATGCTAGTTTTAAAAACGCAGAGACGCTTGGAAATTCATATGAAGCTGTAAACATTTTACCAGTTCAAAAATATATTATACCGTTCTGGAATTTTCTTAAAAGAATTTCTGTATAATATTTTCGCACATAAAATATCACTATCGCCGAAAACTTAAAAATTTGGGGTACACAGTGTGGAAGTTCACTGCAATTTATTACTTGTGCGTATATCAGTGTAGAGAAGGAAAGAAATTTAATCTGGTAAAATATTCTATGCAATTCACACCTGAGAGGCTTTAGGGTGGCACACACATTTGACGAAATACACGTCGTCATCCACACCGACTTCAATTAAATACATTCGTAATGCAAATAAATGCAAGATTGCCGTTTGCAGAAGTTTTGTTATCCATGTTTATGTTTTGGTATTATGCTGATGCATCTTTCTTCAAATGTATGTTCATATTTATTTGTGTTTCCGCAATTTAAGTCAATAATCAATTCTAATCTTTAGCGATTTCAATACATTATACAAGCTCATTTAGCGAGTTTATGCCTTAAATACCTACTATAGTATCCGAAACAACGTGATACATAGCAATCATAGAAAATAGCAATAGATTACAATGAGCCGCTCTGTTAAATGTGCACTAGAACTACTAAGCTAGTAATATATATTATAATGGGTGTTGATATTTATGTCCTTAAGTACTGTGTCAAAGTCCACTGCTAGCTGAAGGTCTATCTATCTATCTATATCGTCACGCCTGTCTCCCATTGGGGTAGGCAGATACTATAGAACGCCACATGCTTTGGTTCAAACATACCTCTTTCGCTTCCTCGACATTCATTAACCTCATCACGCATGCGCGTCGGTTATGGGTACTTTTAAGTTGGCCCTTTTTCAGTACGTCACCTATTTGGTCGGCGTACGTCCGTCTAGGGCGTCCCCTACCGACATTTCCATTCATTCTTTATTTTAGCTGAAGGTCTCACTGAATATTACAACTCTGCCTACCCCTTCAGCGAGACCGGCGTGAGTCTATAAACAAATATATAAAATAACTACGAAGATATATCCCACTATATCACGCTGGCCAGATGGCTAGTTATAACAAGTTTTCCATCTCTACGTAAATTTCCATAGTCACCATTGTATAGAACCATTGGGTAGTAAGCCTTAGTATTCTTAATCCGTCATCACACGGATAATATTTATTAATTAAAAAGAAACATATAAAATAACGTACCTAGTAGGTACTTCAATTATAAATATTTTTAAATTGACATGGTATTTAATTTTAATAGTGTTAAAAAAGCTACATAAAGGCATTTGATTGCATTCATCACGACACGGCCCTATCCCCTATTCCTTCTCCCTCATCCCACTCCTCATCCTATACCTTTTCCCAACCCTAAGGGGTGGCAACGCACTTGTGACTCCTGTGGTGTTGCTTGTGTCCATGGGTGGCGGTAATTGCTTACAATCAGGCGATCCGTCTGCTCGTTTGCCGCCGATTATTATTTAAAAAAAACGACACACTACTGCGTAAGCTTCGCCACTACGTCGTAGAGGAAACCGCACTTAGTGTTGTCGAGCCATACCTGCGGCAGAGATTTCAGTGTGTCGATGTAAATGGGACTACATCCTCTAAATTACCTATACAGTTAGGCGTTCTACAAGGTTCAATTCTAGGTCCTTTTCTATTCCTTGTATATATTAATGACTTACCTTTTTATTTAAAAAATCATCTGTGAGTATACAAGTTACACAATGGTTTACAGCAAACAACCTAGTAATTAATTCTAAAAAAAACGAAATGCGTTAAATTTGCCTTACCTAACGTTAGAGTGGGAACAACTGGGACCTAATATTATGCTAGATAGGGAGGAACTTGAGACAGTTGACTCTACAGTGTTTCTAGACATTACATTAGATAATAAGTAACAATGAGGTGCACATATAGCATGTCTTGCAGGTAAGCTCAGCTCTGCTGCTTATGCTGTCAGAAAAGTTAGGCAACTTACTGATGTTGACACAGCTCGTCTAGTATATTTTAGCTATTTTCATAGTGTCATGTCCTACGGCATCTTGTTATGGGGCAAAGCTATCTTCCTTCTACAGAAACGAGTGGTACGAGCAATAATTAATACCTAATATATGTTAGGTGCAAAATATACTCTTAGGGAACGCTTTAAGTCTATAGGAATTCTAACAGAAGCTTCGCAGTTCTTATTTTCTAATATATTGTATATTAGCAAAATATAGGTTTATTTACTACAAAAAGTTATATACATAATATAAATACTCGAAACAGGCATAATTTATATGCCCCTTATCATCGTTTACATAAAGTTAACAATTCTTTTGTAGGGCTAGGTATTCGTATTTACAATAAAATACCAATTAGTCTTTTAGAATGACTATTTAATATTACGTTTAAAAGTAAAATAAAAGATTGCCTTATTAGGAAAGGTTATTATACTGTTAATGTTTTTTTTTTTATATTCTACCACATTCACACAACACCAACTAGTCCCAAACTAAGCAGAGCTTGTACTATGGGTACTAGATAATGGATAAACATACATATATACTTTTTTTTTTGTAAATAAATACATATTATACATAGAAACACCAAGACCAAGACAAACATCCATGTTCACGCACACAAATGTTTGACTTGAGCGGGAATCGAACCCGCGACCTTCGGCGTGGCAGTCGCTTACACTCCCGCTGCGCCAACCGGTCGTCAAAGATGGTCGTCGATTATTTCAGTGATAAGGATAGATGGTCACTTACACTAGACAACTTATGATCTACTACTTATTTAGAATTTATATATATATACGTAGCATTTTTCAGTTTATCATTAAATAGTATTTCTAGTCCTTTTAAATTATTATTCGTTTATTATTAGGTCATTCCGCTTACTACATTTACATTTGCATTTTTGTCCCACAAATTTTATTAAAATTTTACGGTACTGTAAGATGAAGATAACCCGTGATCATGGCCTGTAAACTAACGTTTTTGTAATTTTGTGTATTCATATACCGTCACTTCTATAACATACATTTCCACCATAGTTCTGAACATGATCGCGAGTTGCCTACATTATAAGACGTAAGTGGATGCTCCTGTTACACAATATTCACATTGAAAGGCTAACTCAAGCACTTAATTTAGTAACTGCATTCATTGCTTAAGTATTATGTCTGTATCGAATTACTATTTACAATTAATTAAGTACAATGTGAAACAGTTGCAGCTCCTTACAAAAATAAAAATATGTTCCATAATATTGGCGATTTAAATGAGTGGCCACGAGTTTTTTTGCCCGTTCTTTCTCGTGGTTCTACCTATTGCTTTGCGAACGAGGCAGTAAATGTAAATGTAGAAGCATTAAGTAATTTAATTTTAAAATTGACGTTCATAAGCGTTACCTTGAGACCTAGATGAATAAATGATTTTGACTTTGACTATAATACTTCTCAAAAAACTATAATAGTAAATTACTGGAAAAGACGCTATAGTTACCTAATCTTCTGCTATCCACAAATCCCTTTAAGTTCCCAACAAAATTAAGCATCTTATTGACCTCCAGATATCATCATCCTCTTAGCGTTATCCCAGTTTCAATCTGGGGTCCACTTTCTAGTCTAACCGGATTTGGCTGAATATTAGCTTTTCCACAGAGCGACTGCCTGTCTGACCTCCGCAACCCGAAGGGGTAGCGGTATTCTATGGCTTAGACTAGTGTCAGTTTATTTAGAAGGTACTGACGCCCTGTAACGACTGTCAAAGATCTTCATGACAACCGGGACCGACGGCTTAACGTGCTCTCCGAGGCACGGGACAAGCGATAATTAACCATTCAATGCGCACATAACTCCGAAAGGTCATTGGTGCGCGCCGTGGATTCGAACACATTCTAAAGAAATTCGATACCCTCCGCATGGCAGTCTGTTGGTATATCCACTCGGCTATTGCCGCCTTTAACCTCCTTCCTAATTGACCTCCAGATATATAATATAACTGACTGGAAATTGCAATCAAATAACTCCGTTGTTTTTTGTTACAGCAGCCATCTAAGTTGCCAGAATTTTTTGCAGCTAATTGCTTTATTGCGTTTCAAACGTACGATTTTAAATCTGCCGGAAAATGTATTCGTTTCATAAATTGCTTGTAAAAATGGACCACTTCAAACACATGTATATTTTATTAGCGACTGTTTTACTAGTCACGTTGATTGTATTATTGTTATCCAGTAGGTCAAAGGTTTAGCATACGAAATGCGTGCCTTTGTAATATGACGATACTGGCATGTCGGTCCTCATAACGCAGCGATCGCACACGACACGTCTTTATTGGCTTATACTCTTAGTAATATATTACGTATGTACATAATCTTAATATATAAAATCCTTGCGTTACTGACTGACTGACAGACAAGCTACAGCCGAAACTAATCTGCGCAAGAAGCTGAAATTTAGCATGTATGTTCCTTGGAGACCGTAGGGGTGCACTAAGACGGGATTTCCCGAAATTTCCACGGGATCGGGCAAAACGGGATATTCGAAAATATGTGCGTGCGAAGCCGCTGGCGTCCTCTAGTATTATAATATAATGATAATATTCTACCACATACACACATCACCATCTAGTCCCAAACTAAGCAGAGCTTATACTATGGGTACTAGATAATGGATAAACATACATATATACTTTTATTTTTTGTAAATTCATACATATTATACATAGAAACACCCAGACCAAGATAAACATCCATGTTCATGCACACAAATGTTTGACTTCAGCGGGAATCGAACCCGCGACCTTAGGCGTAGCAAATAAGCAATCGCTTACACTCCCGCAGCGCCAACCGGTCGTCGAACCATCATTCACCATCAACCACCCATTATAATATATGAATGTATTGATATTCAGCTGGGCTGTATGACCCGGGTATCCGGGCATTCTTGCACTTGTACACCAATCATAGTTCCTCGAAACTCGCACCAGTTTGCTCATACATGTATTTACATAAATATACATACATATTTTTGATTATGAGATATGAGATTTAACGTTATATGAGATATCGATGCAGGCTGACCTTTACACGCTCGTGAAAATATAGATGTGATAACCTCTTGAAATAGCTTATCGTATGTTTGCTTCTGTCAATTTTGCCTATAAGTGAAGATAGGTTGACCTAAAATGATTTAGGCTTCAGTGAAGGAAAATATGTTATATATTTACATCGATCTGCTTTGAAAGTATCAATACATTTGGTAGTTCGCTTGTATTGAATAATCTTGTTATTCGATAGGCAACCTGCATGAATGAAGCGTAATATCTTTTCACATTTTTGTATATTTTTGATACGTAACATGACTAACTTATTGATGAAGTCGACGGATTCCAAGATTTAATATTCGGTCTAAAAGGCCTTTAAGAGTCACTGTTTGAAATTCTCGGAAGCAACGTGACTGACTACTGCGTAGACAGATGTACCTATGTCAGTAAATTTTATAGTATGAAAAATGTACTAATTTTTATGAAACTAGCGTTTTCCATCTGCATTTTTTCAGCTTTTATTTGAACAGTATCCAAAGTAAAACAAATTTTGAAGGTAAAAAAAACAAAAGCTAGTTTTTTTTTCGTGTGAGTGTGTGGCCATCGCTAGTGTCGGAGTTTTTAGACCGCCCGAAGGCCTCCGACGTGGCCTAACGATTCTTATCCTGAGACAAGAACCGGGAACGACAGCTTTACGTGCCCTCAGAAGCACGGTATCGCTCAGATGTAAGTGCCACACTTAGTCACCTATCTAAGTGGCGACCTGTGCAGTATAAGTAAGCACAAATTAAGAAGTTTCCCCGCCTAATGAAATTACTTTTGTAGTTTGAAAATATTAGCTGTATTACTTTGTGTGTTAATTATTAATTTTTATATCAGTACTGACCGCAGTTATATTCTTAAGATAAAGTTTAGGTTGACTTCGATGCAGTAGATAGCGCAGGCAGTAAATGACGCGGAGAAAATCAGCTTAGCGTATATGTATAACCAGCGAGTAGATAACACTACAGTTTGTTTTCATTATTATTACGCAGCGATCTACTGCGAATGCGATGATAAAAAGTTCTAAGCTGTGCTTTCTTCGGTTCACTTCTTGTCCTTCGCACATGCGGCACGCTGATTAAAAGTGGTAGTCAAATAACACAGCGGACTGTTTTAAGTAGACATTAACATAAATAACTATCTTTGTATTATTTCATTTGAATAACTGTCTAACTTTTTCGAAAATATTGTTCCAAGATATGCAGATTTGAACCCTCTGCGTAAAAATCAGATGATCCCTCCACTAAAATATCACTGCATTGATATAAATACGAATATACATATGTGTGCTTAGTCTAACTCTATACAAGTTTCGTCAAATGACCGCCATTTCAGCACTTCTACTTCCCATCCTCGTACAAAACCTTTTCTTTTGGAAACAAAGAATCTGCTTTCTCATCGAGAATTTTGATTACGTAACGTCCATTTTTATATCAAATCTAGTTATTGAATATTTGTGATACCCTTAAAATAGTCCAGCGATTCAGTGAAGATTCTAGGTATTTGTGGGTCCAACATATTGGCGTTATTTTCTGAAAATTTTCAAATGTTATTACAATTAAGCAGAGCTATTAACACGCTTTTATTAGGTCGTCGTGTACGTAACTAACTATATAATGGAATCTAAGCTACCTAATTTAACCATCTTCCAAGGGTCGTAGCGTAATGAAAATTGGCAGCTGTATGCAGTAGTTTTGATGACAATACAATTATATGGTACTGTCAAACTAATCTGATGATGGAGCCGGAAGATATGAACTGGAACTCGACATAATTGTATGTAACTAACTATACAATGGAATCTAAGTTAACTAATTTAACCATTTTCCAAGGGTCGTAGCGTAATGAAAATTGGCAGTTGCATGTAGTTCTGATGACAATACAATAATATGGTACTGTCAAACTGATCTGATGATGGAGCTGGAAGACATGAACTGGAACTTCCTGATGGAAAATAGTATCATACCTGTTTTGGATTTCGTAAAAAAATCTTGTAATGAACTTTGGCCACGATTAGGTTTCAAGGTCTGATGATGAAGCCGGAAGGTAGGCACTGGCATTCCATGTTGGAATAACGTATCATAGTCGTATTTGTACGCGTGGGAAAGGTCATGTAATGGACTTTGAACACAATCAGGTTTCCAGGTTATATCAAACCAATTATATACTGTAGACCACGCAGTGGTGTAGTTATGTGGCCTTGTGAAGAGTAAAATCACTTAGCCTCCTGATTGAAGAGCTAGATTGTTATAGGCTGACAGATAAAACACCATGCAATACAGACGCACAGGCGGAGATGTAGAGGATGCGGGCTCATTCGCTTACTTAAAATAAATGTATAAATGTTAAAAATATTTCGTTATCAAAGACCAAAAAGTATAAAATAAATTAATAGTTTAAAAAAACACTAGAAAAACACGCTGGATCGTTCAAGTTGACTCTATTTCTGGGCTGAAGTGTAAACTATGTGATTTTAATTATAATTTTTTATTGTAAAAGCGTGGCACGCTGGAACAGGAAATACTTTATTGTTAACAAATACTAATACTACCTTCCTGGCGGAAGCTGCATGAGGTTTCACAAGAGCATAGCATTTATGCCGCCAAAGGGTTACCAAAGGGAACCAAAGATGTCTCGTCCGCGAACAAGAACTCTACATTTTGCCACTGTTGACGCATTACCCTTATGTACTTAATTTCCTGAAAGAAGAGGCAATAAAAATGTCGGTGAATGTCGTCTTCCTCGCTGATGGCGCATGTTTTAGCTGAGTTCGAAAAATTGGCACTTAGAACAGACTGTTTAATGCAGAACCACTTACTACTCGTGCTGCAACTCCAGTTAGAGCGCCAATCTGTGTAACCTGCTACCTGTAACATCTGTTCACTTGATTTTTGAACAAGTTAAACAAGAACGTCTTTCCTGTACCGGCGCCCCACACTTTTACAATCAAATATTATAATTAAAAGCACATAGTTTACACTTCAGCCCAGAAATAGAGACAACTTGAACGATCCATAATTAATCTTTGGTTTTTACGTGCATTTATAAAAGCGTATTTTTCTAGTGTTTTTAAACTATTAATTTATTTTTTTAAGATGAAGACGTGGGTATTCACGAAGCGACTCGAACCAGTATGATATGTCAATTATTTCCATGGTATTCGTTGGGACATGTTACGACAACGTGCCACCCTGTTCTCGGGTGATAAGAACTTGTGTAATGATATTGAATATCTCAGTAATGTCGGCATTTCCACTACAAGGGCTCATTAAATTGAATAGATCGTATGATCAATATTGTGTTGCAACACCCTTGTCAGTCTGGAAGTGGAGGCATTTCTAATAGTTTACAAACAAGTTGATGTTGTTTTACAGTTTAATATTAAAGAAAGGAGTTCGAATGGTTTTGGTTATGTAGACATTATGAATAATACGGATATGGATTAAGGTTTTCGGTTATAACATTGCAAAACTATCACATAAACTTTTATCTTTACCTGTGTATCTAAGAAAGATTATATTATATAAACTTACACTTTTAATCATAAGCTATGGACGAGGTTAGGTTAAAGAATTTTGAGAATCAAAAGGTTGAAATATACCTACTCGTTGTAATTATGATTGCTTTGTAATTATGATTACGAAGAAAACTTGTACCTTTGGAATATGTCTTATGTTGCAGCAATTTTAACAAACTAACTACTTAAATAACCTTTAGAAGAGAAACAACAATTTGTTGGATGCAGTGGATACAATTTGTTAGTGCAGTGAACTAGATCACAGTGTTGCCCCGTATGGGGATGGAACCCACAACACTCAAAGCAGTGTTAAGCGGCAAAATGACCACACATCTGTGAAGTTAACCTTCAAGCAGGCGCGCGGTATTTTGTAACGGGAGCAGTCGCGCGTAACCTAAAAGACTACTTGGACATTAAAATAATTTTAAATAACCTTGGAATCATTTATTATTTGGTTTATAATATATTGTTTTTTATTCAGCTTAGTAATAGGAATAAAAAATATAATGGAAATTGTTTTAATTCAAATGATTCATGTTGTATTTTGACAGTCCCATTTTCGTTCGATGGGTTAACTATATAAACTTTCTAATAATTATGTAATAATCAAATACAGTAATAGACTATATATTTTAAAACAAAATTGTAAAATAATAAATAATAGGGAACATAACCCTCCGATCCTTCATCACTGAGCTCAGATACTCTCTTTCTATATTATTTTCTTGTAATTGCGCGATATCTGAGAATCGCTTCTAGGCCTACAAGCCATTTTATATTAAAAAAAATAATACGAAAATGCGCCAAATTGGTTTAAAATAATAAAAAAAAATGTTCACACAGGGTCGCGCGTATACTTTTCGACGACGAGCGCGCGTAGTGCTTTCGGCTACTACGCCGCGACTTAAACAAAAGCTAATAGTGCAACACGTGACAGGTAGAGAGGAGGGATATATGGCTCTTTTTGTTATTAATGAACTTAGAATAGGGTACTTAAAGCAAGAAAGATTTCTATCGAAAATATTGGCAATTGTAAGCAAAAACGTTTTAAGTGCGGTCGATTCGACGCTGCTCGCCTTCTTGAGGGTTAAACTACTCTACAATATAGTACTATTAGATATTCTGTGCTACTACTTTGGACTCACTCCAAAGGTCAGCTTTTCTTATAAGATTTTCCAAATGACTACTAATCATTACACCTAATTACAAGTGTAGCCCTGGTTCGTATCGCTAAGAGAACAATTTAAATAATATATTGTTAAATAATTAACGGTAGTAGAGCCTTGCTGATTTCAGCATAAATGGTCCGGCTCGACCGGGGAAGTACTACCTTATCCTATCACTTCTCCCAACCCCAAGGGGCGGCAACGCACTTGTGACTCCTGTGGTGTTGATTGTGTCCATGGGCGGCGGTAATTGCTTACCATCAGGCGATCCGTCTGCTCGTTTACCGCCAATTACAAATATATATATATGTATATATATATATATATTTTACACAATCCTGTTTCACCTTCAAACTTGTATTGTAGACGATGTGACGCATGATCCGTGGGTCATGCTCGAGAACGTGAGCCACTTGTTGGGACTTCACGACTTCGCTATTATCAACTAACTTATGAACTTTGGAAATATTAGCACTGTAACAGTTGCGTTTTATCTTCGAATACAAATTTCATTTTGTTATTTTATATAAATGTTAGTGCGTGTTCGCAGTTCATTCTCGTAGTGCTGTAATATTTGAATATAAATATAAAGTAGTGCAACAATATTTGGTTCAGGTGTTTATTTGGTTCAGTTATCTGTTCTGTTCTAAAAATCTAGACGAAGATTTTACCTCATCAATTTATTTAAACATCTGATGCACTATAAAGCCACACTATTTACAAATGTGAAACAAAAAACATGCACTGTGGCGACACGTGTGTCAATATATGATAGCATCCACAGCACATATTCCGGTGCATACAGCCGCATATTACACCTCGTCAGCCTCCGTCAAGCGCGCCATGCGGCAAGTTGCGACGCGACACGACATGACGCGCTCGCGAGCGACTCACTTAGTTTAATGAACTGCCATCCAGAGCTTTTCTTCTCAACGCGTTGTCGCCAATTTTCACACACTACTAGCTACTCTATAAACTAGCGTGCTCTAGAGAAATGCCCTTTTCATACTACGTAGATATGGTTCAAACAGATTTTTCTATTCCATCAAAACTCAACATCGGGGTGTAGCATCCGTTATTGGCAACGAGCAACCCTATTCAATATTTTATCATGCTCTCGCCTTCTAACAAAGAGATACCTTTTATTTTGAATCTGCGATGTGAAATGCTGACAGGAAGCGCTGCCATGCCGACGTGAAGCAATATTTTTATGTTTTGAGGAGATTTAGTGAATGTTTCACTTTGTAAAGAGCTGAGCGACACGGCTCGCGGTGCACCCTGCTGAAAAGCCTCGATCTGGTGGCGGGAGTGCCCTACCTACTTATTTTACAGTTTGATAAAGCAACTCTTTCTTGCGTTTTCTGTTGAAATGCAAAAATTTACTTTGCTATGTTACTCCATAGCAAAGTATTTTTTTACGATCCATAACTTCAAAGTGTTACACAACAAGTTAATAAACAAAAACAAAAATTCAAAAAATTGGACTATTATCGATAAACATAGGTATTTGTTTAAATCATATTTTTTTAGCAGATTGGTTTAACACACAACTGCAATGCAAAAAAGTAAACATAAAAAGTAACAGACACGAATGGAATTTTCCTGACATCCACGAAGTATCGAAGCAGAAGGTTTGTTTTAATATTGCGAACAAACAAAATATTTTTTTAAATATTGGACATAAATATTTTTAATTCATCGTTGAACTTAATAATCCTCAATTATGATCCTGGGTCCTTTAAGCGGGGCGTGAAAAAGCTTTTCTCAAGGCGGTCAAGGTGAGGGCCATCATGCCATAATGCCATGCTGGCTGCTGGGATGATGGCCATCATTATGGGACTTCACTGACTGCTTAATATCAGGCAGCATGGAGTCAATTTGTTCGGCAGAAAAAAAAAAACTATCAGCGCGTCAATGTACAGGTTAAACAGTATGGGTGATGTCAATCCGCCCTGCCTCACGCCACAATCAAGAGTATACTCTTTAGAATAGTGATTATCCCAATTTACAGCATTAGTTTGATGGTCATACCAATATTTAAATATTGCAATTATATTGTACGGAACATTTGAGTTTTCCATTTTATCCCACAACAAATTATAATTAATTGTATCAAAAGCGCGGCTAAGATCTAAGAAGCAAGCAAACAGGCTTGTATTTTTAGCTAAGTAATATTTAACTGTATTTTTTAACGAATATATTGCCATATCTGTCGACAAATCCGAACGGAACCCAAACTGAGAGCTATGCACAGATATGTATTTAAGTAACTGTGGATGTAACACTCTTTCAAATATCATAGACGCAACTGTTGCTAAAGAGATAGGACGATAATTGTTAATAACTATCAGATGGATTGCCAGAGCCTGGGGTCGTTAAAGCTACTACAATAGTTTTCATAAAACTACCCGGTAAATAACAGTGCGATAAACATAAGTTATAAAATTTGCTAAGCAACTCAAACAGTACAGGACCTCCGTATAAGATGTGCTCAATGCTCAGACCATCATGGCCCGGCGATTTATCTCTTTCGGCAGCTGCAGCTGCTGTTGGTGCAGCAGCTGTCCGGGCGACACAGGTACATAACGGCCCGAAAGCGGTGAGTCACAGCTCTGACCGCCACTGTTTACGTTAAACTTGTTTGCAAACATCTGTGCGATTACACTTTGATCTTGAATGCTATTGACTGTCAATGGTACAGAATGTTTAAAGGATAATTTGTTAGTAGATTTCCAAAATTTAGAAAAGTCGTCTGTTGATCTTTGTTGAGCTATGATATCCATTTTTATTTGGGTTTCGTTATTTTGACACCATTTTACCTTATTCTTAAACCTTCTTTTACTTTCATACATATTATTGTACAAGTCACCATCCGTGGGCCTACCGTGTATTAACCATGTTTGATACGCTAATTTGGCACGTTCTTGCAAGTCCTTAATGTGATAATTCCAACCTATAATACGGTTTCTCTTATTAAGAATATGTTTCATGCTTTTTCTACGAATTGATGAAAACTTTGACGCGTTACGCAAGCTATTTATAATTTGTTCGTATAATATATCAATAGCGTTAAAGTGAAACTGATTACTACACGTTAGGTAAACGCAATCCAATTCACGTTGGGTCTTTAGTACGTTCTGTAAATATTTTACACATAAGTCATTATACAAAGATATATGCTCCTTGGTCCTATAACACCACGATACATTATCGACGGCGACACTATCCGTTATGAGAGCTTTAGACGGTAACACTGAGAGATCATAAGTAATCAGCAGTGGATAATGGTCCGACCACGACACATCATTCATAACACTTATACTTTTAACCTTTTATATAAGTAAGTAAGTAAGTTAATCATTTATTGACACACTAAATGCTACGCACAGTACAATAAATATAATACAAACAGCTAGGTATACAATTCACAATACAACAAATACAATACATACATAGTAGTCTACTAAGGTATTTAGGTATTTTATTGTATATACGTATACTGAGCCCAATAAAAGAACTATGCATTTTGTGCAAACGAAAATACGGAACACACAATTTATGTCTATTTCTAGTATTGATATTGTGTATGTCACCATTCATTTTAATTTTATATTTAATCTTACATGCATAACGCTGGCATAAATTTATTGTGACGCTACAGTAAGGATACCAATAGCTTTAAATTTTTCTTTGAGTGAGGTTCTTGTCTTTAACTGGTAAATGACTCTAATTGCCCGTTTTTGCAATATAAAAATATTTTCGATATCAGCAGCTCTACCCCATAACAATATGCCCTATGACATAACACTATGAAAATAACTAAAATAAACCAATCTAGCCGTATCGACAACGGTTAACCTACGAACCTTCTTAACGGCATAAGCAGCTGAGCTAAGTTTCCCTGAGAGATAATTATGTAACGTGCGCACCCCACTGTAAGTTCGAATCAAGTGTTAAACTGAATCCACATTATTTCTAGGAAGAAATAATGTGGATTCAGTTGTTTCGAGTACATCGTCATTTAAAACTATGTTAGGACCAAGATTTCTGACATTAGGCAGAGCAAACTTAACACATTTTGTCTTTTGGAGTTCAATACTAGATAGTTAACATTAAACCATTTAATCACTTAAATGAGTGTACTGTTTATTTCGTTGAAGTGTTCCTAATTTCTATCTACTTTAAATATCATTTCGGGGAGATGGGCCTCGTTAGCCTTGGTTGGCAACCTGTCTAGGAGAAGGAAAACTCCGAAATTAAACCAACTTTCAGGGAGCATACCCGACACAAAACCCCGATCTAAGGTGTAAACCGACCCGTGCCGAGGGATTCGTGGCCAGAGGGCAAGCTGGTCTCAAACGGAGGGTGCCTGTGTTAGTGGTCACAGGGCACAGCTAGGATTCCATCTTACCCCCGTACAGGGCTCTGCGGGGATGGACCTTTTAAATCCCTATTACTCGTGGGAACGCTATGAGGACAGACATTAATTATTCTTCAAATGGCGGCGACACGGTTCGCAACCTGTCACGTCTCGTTTCCCGCGAGGGCGAAAAGCGGCCTACGGAAAGCCGATTTGCAACATTGAATGTTGGCGGTGGAATGGACGGAAAATTGGATGAAGTATGCCAGATGATGGATGATAGAAAGATTGATGTTCTGTGTGTGAATGAAACAAAAAAGAAAGGATGTGACACTACAAAGCATGGCAGCTACACGGCGTATTGGTCCGGAGTAGATAGTACCACCAGAGCCTGCAAGGGAGTTGGCTTAATACTGTCTGCGCGAATAAATGAGTGCGTAAAAGAGTTTGAATGTTTAAATGCAAGGCTACTATGGATGAGAATGAAAGTAGGACTTACTCGTCTTCTTATTGTAGGGGTTTACGCCCCGGTCAATATAGTAACGGGTATGTCACAACAAGAAAAAGGCGAAAGGCAGGAGTTTTGGGAGAGTTTAAGAGAGATTCTGAGGACCTGTAAGGATAACGAGAGATTGATTTTGTTGGGTGATTTCAATGGATTAAAGCGAGATGGGTGGGAGTAAAGCGAGATGGATTTGAAAGGGTTTTAGGTGGATTCGGTGATAAGAGTGCGAACGAAAATGGAAAAGAACTGCTTGAGGTTTGTTTGGAGTGGAGCCTTTGTGTGACAAACACCATGTTTGATCACAAAAGGATACATTTGTATGCACGTGAGGCGAAAAATGTTAGAAGAAGTATGATTGATTTTGTAATAGTAGATGAACGACTGAGAAAGAATGTGTTGGATACGAGAGTTTTTCGAGGGATCGGCATCCATACAGACCACTTTTTGGTGTTAAGCCGGATAAGTGGGCTCTTTAGATGATGGCGACACCGAGCAAATAATCAAGAGAGGGTCTTGGAAAGAATAAAAGTAGAAAATCTGCAAGAGAAAGATGTGAAAGATGAGTATAAACGAAGATTGATAGCAAGATTTGAGAGATTCGATGGCATAAATGATATGGAAGAGTTATGGCATTCCTTTAAAAAAGAGGTAGTATGTGTAGCGCCTGAAGTATGTGGTGTGATCAAGAGAAGGAAACTACGAAAGGTTAAGAATACATGGTGGGACAAGGATGTACAATCAGCTGTATCAGAGAAAAAGAAAGCGTGGTTAGATTGGTTGGCTGCCAGAGCAAATGAAAGAATGGGAAAGGCAACGAGTGATGACATAGATGAAGCAAGAAAGGAGTTTGTTAGGTCTAAAAGAATAGTGAAAGAAATGGTTGAAAGGAAAAAAGAGGAAAAGAAAGATGAGTTTAATAGTAGATTATCTGACGACTTTCGGAGAAACATTAAGTTTTTCTGGAAGTCCGTTCGTGCAGTTCGAGGAAAAACTCAATCCTCAGAATACACAGCAATCAGAAACAAGAATGGAAAGATACTGAATGGTGAATCGTGTGTGCTGAAGAGATGGAAAGAGTTTTTTGAAGGATTATTTGAAAGAACGACGACAGAGACATCAACAGGTGAAATGAATGGTAATGATAGCAATGATGAAAGCGATATTGGCGTGGATGAAATTTTGAAGGCACTGGCCAGTATGAAATTAGGTAAGGCTGCAGGGTATGACAGGATTACAGTCGAAATGCTGAAGGCTGGACAGGGCATCATAGTTAGTCAGCTGCAGCGTTTATTCAACTTGTGCTGGAGCACCGGCCGAGTACCTGATGACTGGGCCACAGCAGTAGTTGTACCTCTTTATAAAGGAAAAGTTTCGCAACAAGACTGCAAAAACTATAGAGGCATTAGCCTTCTCAGCATTGTTGGAAAATTGTATGCGAAGGTACTGATTGAAAGAGTTATGAAAGTAACCGACAAGAAAATATCGTGGGTATAATGGAAGAACTAAATAACTCAGATTTTGACCAAATAGACCTTTTACCATTTTCGTGAACCCCAAAATGTGCCGCATCTTTTGGTCTAACAAACATTCTTATATCTTAATCCAGTCCAAAAATAAAGCCATTTTTGTGTTTCAATTGTAGAAATAGATATGTATAAATGAGCATTAAATATTAGTAGGAAAAATGAATAACTCTATAAATAAATGAACAACTGTGACTTCTGATCACTTGAGTATGAAATGAATTAGCTAAGTTGAGTTATTTAGTTCTTCCGCGCACGAAAATATTTTAATGAAACTAGTCAAGTTGAAGGAAAACTAAACAACTTGAGTTATTTAATTCGGGCATTAATGAACGTTCTTTCGTTTTTAAATAAGTATTTTTATTTATTTCTTCTTCGAGAAAACATAAATTTATAATAGATTCCAATCAAATAAATGTCAATAGGTGAAGTTATTTAATATTTCTATTTATATTATACGCACGTTAGCGAAGTTATCGTATAATTCAGAAGTACAAATTAGTGCGAAATAATGTCAACCTATAGATTAACCATTCTCAAAGTGCGCTCCGCAGAGCGCCACGATTTAGATTCTAAACTCAGCATCAGCCCCTTACAGTCCACTGCTGGACTAGGCCTCTCCTTGGAAGGAGGAATTGGCCTACTATACCACGCTGGCCAAACGGACTGGTATAGGGTTTGTTTTAAGTTTTCCTTCTCTTACATTGCTATTCTCTGCATAGTATGGTCCCTCTGTCGGCTCTTACGACTTAATATGGGGTGGTGACATTGCGTATTTTTAATCCGTCACCACACTAAACTCACTGCAACTTAAAGTAGTAGATTTTTGAGTTTTTTTTTTATAGTATAAGCAGATATACTATTATAAGACATATTATGTTACTAAGGTAGGCAGCGATAGCCTAGTGGAGATATCAACAGACTGCCATTCACAGGGCTCGGGTTAGAATGGCTTGTCTCGTGCCTCAGAGAGCAGATCTTTAAGACTGGGTGGTGTAGTCACCCCTTCCTACTTTTTTCTGACATCAAGATTTGATGTCTTGCAGCGACCGCTGCAGGCTAGGTTTCTTAAAGGATTTAGTACCGTGACCAATCCATACAGAGTATACTTTTTCATAGGTTATTTAGAAATCCGAAGAGTAAAACCGGCCGCTGTGCTGGCTTTTGTGGACTACGAAAATGCCTTCAACTCCATTGAAACTGGGCTGTCCTGCAATGCACTGCCTACACTACATGTCTCTCAGAGAGCTATGAAAAGGACAATGCTAGGGATTTCGCTGATTAATAATTTCCGGCAGAAGACCAAAGTAACTGACATAGTCCAGGGTTATAGCAATTTGAATGGGGGAACTTATGGTATGTCGATTAAAAAGCAGGTTCTTAAATTAACGCCACGCCTCAGCAAGCGTAGTGTTGGCCGCTAGAATGGGTCTTGTGGCATACCGTGGGGAGGTCCACCTCTAGGAGTGATAGGCTGATGAAATGAATTAAATGAGAAGAAGTAGTTAATATTATAATTGTTTGACCATTACACGCCTTCTTCCTATGATGAAAGCCTAAAGGTGAGAAAATACCTCGCGTGATAGCGAGCAAGCGTGACGTGGCAAACCGATACTCCAAAGAGGTAGACATAAGTTGTAATAATTACACCCACATTTCGCCATGTCATGCATTTTTAGACGTTGCCGGGAACATTGCCAGACTTCGTTCTACTACTTAGAATTTGGGAAAAGTCAGTTACTTACACTCTTGCCTAACCCGGGTATTGAACGCAAGACCTCTTGATCAACAGACGCATAGCTTATTTAC